>JAQPZY010001293.1:1200000-1800000 GCA_029931535.1 Margaritifera margaritifera
TAAATATATGCTGGTTTAAAAAGAATAAATGCTGCTTAGTCGTAACTGTGTTAAGTGGAACCGGATATTGATATCCGTTAACAGAGTAGACAGTGTACTTGTACGTTAAGGTAAATGTTATATTTCTCAATACACACGTAAATTCGGGACCAAAATTGCCAAGGGATTTAAATGTTTTACTGGTTTATTCAAGAACCGGTGCGGATAAGTCTATAATGAGGTTTTCCAATTATGAATAGAATATATGAACGGGCCAAGGAAATATAAGCAAATACATTTTTTGTATACCAAAACCTGAGCGCGAAGCTTCCATGTCTATTTCCTTGACTCAAGGGTCTGAATAGTAAATGCGTCACAGAATAAATTGTCTCCGCTCCATAATCCAAATTATCAGGTGAATACACGAAGAAGTAAGGTAAAGGAAATAGACAAAATTAAAAATGTAACCAAAGCCATAATGGAAATCTTCTATATCTATGACCGAGATCCCAAGGTTATAAGGATGAGTGATGTGTACTGGACAATAAATTGACCCTTCGGCCGAGGGTGGCATCTGTCAATCAACTATTGCTTAACATATATTCCAATAGACCGCTGGCCAATTCAATTGCAAGCTAAGTGTAAATCGTTGCATACTGAGGTGGCTGAGGAAAAGCTTGCACAACGAAGTAGAGCAAAATGAAAAGAATTTACTAAATAACATGTACAAATTCAACCCTTTAAACCAAGCCTGGGCATTGTTCATCCAATTTCCATTAAAATCTTACGATATAAGTAATGAATCTTGTTTCAAATAAATTGTTTAAAAATGAATAGTATAGAAGTTGTGCGTTCTGGCTACTTGAGGCTAGGATTTTTAAATTTTTCTTTTTATAGTTTATACGAGAGTAAACATTAGTAAATAGCTACAGAAAAAAGTGGAAAAAACAGCAAAGCTGCTTCGCTTTTACTGTCTGTGTAGCTCAGTGTTGCTCTCGCCGAAGGCCTCAAGGCTTTGATGATTGTTCCCACAGTTCAAAAGCTAATATTTTATGATAGAATTCTAAATAGCAATGACAATTAATCAAATATATAACAATTGCATGCAAACAATGAAATAAATCATATTCCTGAGTAGCCAAAATTACCTATATATATATATATATATATATATATATATATATATATATATATATATATATATATATATATATATAGTAAATGTAACAAAAGAAAGAACGACTCAAACAAGCTTTCACAATTTCTAAAATATAAATTTAATTTCCTAACATATTAAATATTTCAAACAAACAAAGTGAAAGAATTAAAAATAACTTACAGTTTAGAAATTCCTAAATAATCCTAAATGGCCTATTGAATTTTGATAATCCGGAAGTTAATCAAAAGTATTCCGAATGAAAGATTGCTCCGAATGAAGTCACTAAAGTTCTGATCTGCCACAAGAAACACATTTTTAAATCCAAATGTTATTAATCCCAGGTAAACTCCTGTGAATGTAGAATATTGTAAAGTTCCTGGAAGAATAGTACTTAAATCCAAAACGTACTCTGTATAATATAGAATTTCCACCAGCTGATTTTCACAAACAATAATAATCTTCCTCAATAACCTTATAATTGTGATGTGCTGCAAAGAATGAGGAACGCAGGGATTAACTCTTATTTATAGTCTCTGTGATGCGTAAATCAAATAAAGCCCAATTGTATTCCGTCTCAAATAAACATCTCAGTATTACGATTTCTTATCTAACTTCTGGTCAACAAAATGAATCATTCTTTGAATCTCAAGATCCAGGTCAGAACAATAGTATATTTCTTCACGCGCCAGTCACGTGACAGGTGACTCATGATTCAACCGACAATATTATTGATGTTTCCCAGGACAGAAGCACTGGGTCAGGTTCCTATATACTTTACCATAGTGTTGACTACCGAATTAAAGAATTATAATACTAGGGTCACAAACAAAATAAAACTATATTATAATTTAAAAAGATGATACATAATTCAGTGACAATGATGAAGTTGGAATAACTCTTGCGCAGCTTCGCACACGAAGGTGCAGCAAGAATAACGACGGCAGAATCTTGTCTAGCTTCAAATCTGAACTAAATAGATAGCCTGTGCTTAACTCAGAAAAACCTGCAGGCACTATTAGCTTCGTCCTTCCACGTCCCATAGGAACGACGACGAGATCTCCAAACAGGAGATCATACATTCTTCGAAAGTTAGTTTGTAGGTAGTCCTATCTTTAAATCAAATTATTTTGCCTAAGAACATACTGTATAGCACAGTAAAAACTTTTGTAAGTACTGCTTGAAATAAGTTGTTATAGCACAGTAAAAACTGTAGTAAGTACTGCGTGAAATAAGTTGTTAAAGATGCCCTTCATTTTACTTATTGACTGCATTAAATTGTTGAAAATTTCATAAACCTCAAGGATTCAGTTAAAATGGTAATTTACAGCTGAAAGGTTTGATTATGCTTTGACTGGTTCTGCTTTTGGTTCTTATATTTTAATTTCCACCGCCTTTGGCTCCAAGGTTTTAATATCAAGGAAGATCGTAAAAGACACGCCAGTACATGTAAACCAAGACATTAATTGATATGCCTTCATCTATTCTTTTCATAATGCTCTTTTCTGATATCGTTATTATCACTAGCTAATCTAAAGCAGCTTTATTGATTCAAGCTTTCTACAATAATGTCAATTTGTTTTGTACAAAATGTCTTTATTTTCATTTAAAATGTGTAACTCATTATAATTCAGACTGTAGGCTTCCTCCGTTGAAAATTTATTAATCTCTTTTTTTTTAAACGTATGTGTTACAACCCTATGGCTCGAACAAACGCAACAAAATAAAAGTGAAACTAACAATGTTTGTAAAAATCACCAAACAATTCATTATAAATAATTAATGTGAAAATCAAAATACACTTACAATTTCGTGTATTAAAATCCAAATAATCCAACAATTATTAGTTTCCTAATCACAAGTCCTGTATAAAGAAACTATAAAATGTTCCAAGCGAATGAATGTTCCAAATGAATCTTCGTAATGAACGAATGTTCCGAAAGAATGATGGTTCCCAATAAATGAGTAAAGACTGTCATGATGTTCCAACGATAATGTCAGATCATCTTTAAGTATTCAGAGGCATCTGAGACAGTCCTAAATATAACTCCAGGTAGCTCTGATATATGGTCCAATAAATAATTCCTTTTTAACTGTCTATACAGCATGGCATTACAGCATGATTCCACCTCGGATATTATTTCAAACGATCTGATGATTCCAAAAAGCTGATCATAAAAAAACAGTTCTTTTCAACTCAAGATCTAAAATGGAATGAGTATAATCCGTATTTCCAGGTCTTTTATACAACTTGCAAATGACACATTTCATAACAGGAAACGTGTTATATTATGACCCAGAATGCAATACTAAATGCGTATATTTCATCAGATACAGTAAACAACTCTGACCTTGAACAAAAGGTCAGTAAACATGTTGTTATTTAATTAATAGTACAACTAAACCCAGCTTAAATATGACTCATTATTTGACACGACTTTAAAGTAGAGTCATAGGCCAAATGTTTAAGCACATTATAGATTCCATAAACATAATTCCGTAACACCTTCCTCCTTGGGAATTTTTTTTTTTTATGCAATAAAACTTTTTTTTTACATTTAAATATGCATATAATAATGCAATAATCAAAATTACATAGTAACATGTCCTATGAACAACACTCAACTGAATTACACAAACTATTCACACAATATAGTACTTCTATATACTTAAAAGTGCTCCAGTTCTTTTTCTACTAGGCACATGAAAACAAAAACATATTGACTTGGTCTTGGGTAAGTGGCAGACACAGACTAAAAGGTACGTCAAATGTAGGAAGAGTTGACAGATGAGCTTATCTCTTCTGTTTGGTGTTTCCCACCGTATGACAATTTGATAGCTCATTGAAAAAAAACCCCAGGATATTTCGATATCTTTCTCCTGCTGGACAACGAATTGTTGTCTTCTGGTACCCTGATTAAAATGAGTTGTATAAAAAAAAAAAAGTATCACTATAATAAATAAAATGAAAAAGAGACCTCATTTGACTGACCAAACAATGCATCAGCTAAAGAAAATTTTCTAAACAGCATCATTCTCAAGAGCTCTCATAGCTCTAGTAACTTTACGCAGAGGATACAAGAAAACAAGGATTTCGATCTTAATAAGATCGTCTCTTTTTGATCCCAACGACGTTTTTCAGTTACAATTGGAATTAACCACTACCTAACTAGGTCATTGCTTACCAATAAATATAAATATATACCTATGATAGGTAAAGAAGTCACTTTCCAAACTAAGTCTGATGACCAAATAACACAAGGGAGAGACAAATTTAAGGTCACCAACAAGTGACACTTAACCTTTCGACATGAATGTTTCGTAATTCTCAATGACAAAATCAGACTGAGGTATGCAAACCTCCAAGCCAGTATCTCTTTCAATACACAACCCTGACCTTGACTTCTGTAAAACAAGAGCATTTGGAATAGCTCTGTATTTATTTCGTTGCTTATATTTCACATGTAGAAATTCGAAATAACGTGCCCTTATATTACACCAAGTACATATATAAAAAGATAAATATCTCTAATCAGCCTATCAGATGTTTGCTCTAAAAGTCGCGCCGTATTAAAATTTGTAAGTAATTATATACTCTAACCCTATGTGGGTAGGACTGGAAACAAAATTCCGAACATTGAATGACATTGTGATTATTTGTTGGTTTCACTCAAAAAATTGTCCCAAATAGAAAAACAATATTCAAATGGGCAAACAAAATCTTTAGCAGGGACATTGAATCTCTGAAACAAAATCAATTAAATTGTAATGTAAAGAAATTCAGATCAATCAATCCTATCCTATCAATCCTATCCATCAAATCTCAGGACCTCTTGCAACCATAGCGAGAATCATACCCCTTGACCAACTATCCCGGAACTATTCAAATCATATCCCTTATATCCATCATATCCCGTAATCCTGGACCTATGAATAAGATCCGATCCGGCGACGAGCCCCCATTGATTTGTTACGACCGTATGGCTCGAACAAACGTAACAAAATAAAAGTGAAGCTAACAATGTTTGTAAAAATCACCAAACAATTTATTTTAAATAATTAATATGAAAATCAAAATACACTTACAATTTCGTGTATTAAAATCCAAATAATCCAACAATTATTAGTTTCCTAATCACAAGTCCTGTATAAAGAAACTATAAAATGTTCCAAGTGAATGAATGTTCCAAATGAATCTTCGTAATGAACGAATGTTCCGAAAGAATAATGTTCCAAATGAATGAGTCTGGACTGTCATGATGTTCCAACGATAATGTCAGATCATCTTTAAGTATTCAGAGGCATCCGAGAAAGTTCTAAATATAACTCCAGGTAGCTCTGATAAATGGTCCAATAAATAATTCCTTTTTAATTGTCTATACAGCATGGCATTAAAGCATGATTCCACCTCGGCTATTATTTCAAACAATCTGATGATTCCAAAAAGCTGATCATAAAAAAACAGTTTTTTTCAACTCAAGATCAAAATGGAATGAGTATAATCCGTATTTCCAGGTCTTTTATACAACTTGTAAATGGCACATTTCACAACAGGAAGAACGTACGTAACCCGTTGCGGCTTCGTCGCAAGGTTTATTCTTGTCTATGCAACAAGTATGTATTGTAACAAGGCTTAAATTTTAACTTTCAATTCCTTTTAAATCGTAGATAAACCATATTAAACTCTTCATTCCATGTGGTTGATTTCCCTTGCAAAAGACAGAATTATTTATAGATATCAGCTATTTACTTTAGCAGCAATTATTTGTTTTCTTGCACATGTTATTTGATGTACCGTAATATTCTTCCTTGACGTTCTTCTTTGGACGGTTCCTTAACTTTTTCAGGTGGGTTAAACGTTTCAAGCACTCTTTCAACAATGTTTGGATCATATGATATAAGGTGTTTCATCTTTGCATGTTATCTTCTAACTCATCCTCGAGTTTATATATCTCATCCAAGGACTGTTTCAATACACAACCTAACATTTCGCAACCACGTTTGTAGCACAAGGTTGCTTATGCTATCGTTGAGCAGATTTGTATATATTTACAAGGATCAGACGGTATGTATTCTCTTGATTCCATTCTTCCTTTTTCCTTGACTATTTTCAGTAAGTTATTATCTTTCATGAATTTAACTAGCTCAAGCAATCCATTTATCATGGGAGATTCATCTGACTTACAATTTCGTCAGTAATTCTATTGGCGCTGTCTTCATCACTGAAAATATGCATGCATTTAATAGGAGCTCCTCCTGTAATGTAACATGTTTGCTCAGTTCCAGCTTTTTATCTGTCCCTTATCTTCTACTTTTAGTTGTTTTAGACTCTCAATGGACTTGAAATCCTTTGTTGCTGTATTCGTTATCGTTCTCTCGAGGCGAATCAACGTCAATACGTTCTTCTGTAGATGCAACAGGACCTGTAGTCTCGTTTGTTTTGTTTTAATGTTGTGTTTTTTTAAGCATCGCCATTTATACATGTAGATGTAAGAATGTTTGTTTCATTCCTTTTTTTTGCATGCGTTGAATCATTTCGTCTCTGAATGGTAAGAGTAGTAATTTTGTAGTAAGTGTCTCTAGAAACAGGCATTTTCGCAAGCCCTAAGTGTGTTTCTTTCAAGCTCTGGGACAACCTTTAATATCCATGATGGTTTGAAATTCTTGATAACGAAACTTACATTTTTTGACTTAACATATGCCATTCCGACACATCTCCTTTACAATAAGTGCAACTAGAATGCCTGCCACTCGTATTTGTTTGGTTTGGAAAAAAATGTGTTCATTTTAAACTGTTAACTTTAAAAGCAAAAACAATGCGTGTCTATGTTGCTATAACCTAAGGTTTGAGTGCTTTTGGTGTTAAATAGCAGTATGAAAATGTATTTACTCTGTCAACTAAATCTCGTTTGTCATCAACGCATGATAGAACCTCTGTGTTTATTTTAATCGTGTATATATCGTGACTGTACATCCTGAGGAATGTTATTTCTTACTAGTTTTCTTGCTGATTAAACAAGCAGTGCTTGTACATATATAAAAAATATATAAAGTTTGTTCAATCACACATTTATTTACACATTTAAAGACTTTCTTATCATCATGATCAGATCTGAATGAATAGTTTTGACCTTAAACCACAACACTCTCTTATCAGAGTGCCTTAAAATTTATCTTTGAATAATCCAAAACTTTTTGTTCATTTGAGGAATGTTATAGATGTTATTTCGGATAGTCGCTTGTATCGCAAAACTGTATGTTCACTTTCATGTCATCATAGAAATTATTTGTTTCGACATTGATACATAGAGAATAAGTATCGGGTCAACTAATTTTATTATATCGCCGTATTTGTTTTTTTTTTTACTTCTTGTAATAGAATTCCTTTAGTAATCATGTTGACAGTTCGAGTACTCCATATATTGATTTGATAATTCTTTTGTTTCCTTTTTTCCATACCAACCAAAATCAAGTCGTCGTAGATTATTTCTATATCTGATAATGACAGATCTGTTTGCATTTATCCATATTTTGTTTAGCTATACATATTACAGAGTTCTTAAATTCTCCATTTGTTTTACAAACACTGAGTTGTACATCAATTTGAAAAAGCCATTTTCAAAGTCTTTAGTTGCTTTTCAGCCGAAGTTTCCATCAGCGGATGCATATAATTCGTGATTAGCTGTGGAAAATATATTTCATCTCAGGTTACATCCCCCAGGATTTCCACTTTTAACAAATAAAAATGTCAAAATCGGTGAGAAGTTCCAGTTCAACAGCTTATATCTTCAAACTCCTGTCATGTATTAAATGAAATAATGAGCTGGGTCAAGTGTAATAATGTGCTGGGTCAAGGGTTTCGTAAAATTATTCCAAAAGTCGTCGAAGTTGTCATACAACACTAAGGTGTCCTTTTTAACGTTGTAATCCTGTAGATCACCTGTTATGTTCAGTTTGAAGTGTGACACCATGAACGTATTTGTAGTCATCATCTAAATGTTCGAATCGATAAGTGATGAATAGCACTTTTATTTTGGGATATCGGTGTTTCTGTGAACCTTTCCAGTGAATCGAAAAATTCATAGGGGTATCAATCTTTTCGAGGAAATGTTGGTCTGTGTATTCAGAGAGTTTAAATGTCTCTATATGTTTTGTATCGTTTAAATTCTTAGCAGACTGTTCAAATCCTTGCCCCACAAACCAAAAGCTATTGACAAATATAATTAGTTCTTTTCTCAAGAACATTTTTACCAGCTTTTTCTATCCAATCAGCCACAAAAGCCTTGCTAAATGAAACATATTTTTCATTTGTGGTACGAATGATGTTTACTTCATTTCTAGGATCTTGTTTTACCAGCTCCTTGATGAATATCTGTCGATCGTATCCTGGCAAATTACGAATGAAGAGTGAAATGAGTTTTAGATATTTGAAATTTACGGACGTTATGACCAGTACCTCGGTAACGACCGGTTAAGTGATCATGGTCACGTAACTTTGTTTCTAAAACTCTTTTTATCAAATATATGGCATGTGTTTGTTGAGTTAAAAGGAGTCTTTGATCTTCTTTAGCAATAATCATGGTTGTGCATTTTCCGATTTCAATTCTTTATACACTATTCTTGTGATTTTTCCCAACCATTTGGAAAATACTTGAACACAATCAGTTTCTCGGTAAAAGATTGATCTGTATTCTTAGTGATTTGCGTTCACATACATGCAAAACCATGAAGAAACGTATTTTGTAGTTGTCCAATTCTTCTGTTGTTCACATGGAACACCTTGCGTTTGTTAATGCGTCCCTGACTCAAAGGTGAGCGAACATTAGGTACAAACAAAAACACATTCAGAGTCACAATAAACAACAAAGGAAACTTTAATTGATACAGTTTTTCAATTTCACAACAGAACCTTCTTTTGGCACGATGTCAACAGCATTTTCTACATTATAACATAATACTGTATTTGCGCTCAAATATTTTCGCGTTTACCTATTTAACTGGAGACAAGACAAGATAACTCCTTAATACCCACATAATGAAACTTTTTAGTTCCATCGAAAATGATCCACATTTCAACGTGTTAATTTCTTTCCTTTTTAACTACTTTAACAGGTTTATTGTATTTTGATTCAATTATTCTTCATTTTTTATCAGACATCTATAAAACTAATAACTGCATCTATTCAAATTGTATCTATATATATTTATATATATATATATATGATCACATGATGTAATTGAACTTTCCTCTACAGCATAGAAAAAACAACATTTGTTATCTTTGCATCGTACAATAATGTAAGCTTCTTTGTTTTTCACCCATTCAGACGGCTCAATATATGTTCCACCCTTTATTGGATCATATTTGTATATGTTCAAATCAAGGGTACCGATTTATCAAACATCCACTTAGTATTCGCACTGATATTGTAACCAAAACTGAATGCTTAGATTGTGAAACAGATCATGCAATACATTTTCAATTGCCAAACTGTGAAATATTCTCTAGATTTTATCGAGTGATGTAAACTTTGTATTTCTTTTTCCTCTATACCACTCGGTAACAGAGTATAATTTCTCAAACTAGCATTTAGTTTAATCTGAGCCTTTACTGACAAAATTTGCATCCTTCTGTTCACATTTTGACCATTTCAGGTTTATCCTGATAAAAGAATATGTATAATTACACTGGTCTACAATTTTTTAGAAGTCGTCTGCTTCAGAGATAAAAATGTGATATTTGTTAGGGATTTTGATGTGCTGAATTCAAATATGACAATTAAAACAACTGATTGGATACTGTTTCCAAGATATTTATTTTTTTACATTTTACGTCTATGTATATTGTGTACATAGTAGAGTTTTAATCATAAATTGTAAACCTAGGTCTTTTCGTGTGTTTATGGTTGCTGTACATGATAATATTTCACCTGTCCTGTTTATGTAACACTTTAATAAAACAGCAAAAGGGTTATATAAATAAAAAATATATTGAACAAACAATTCAAAAAAACTATTATGTATATATAAGTACATAGTTTAGTCCTTATTCAGTGTCTACTTGGCGCTTCTTGACTTGTCTCTTGTATTCATTAAATGGAGCATCTTTTGTCACTGTCCAGCAATAGTCTGCAAGCATTGATGGGCTCAATTTGCCCTGATAGCGTTTCTCCATTGTTGCAATGTCCTGGTGAAATCGCTCGCCGTGCTAGATGAGAGTGCAAAAAATGTATATTTAGTGACATGTTGCAACCAAGGCTTTTGTATGCCTTTAGGAAGTTTTCCACCACCAACTCCCTGTAGTTGTCTGCCTTGTTGTTTTCGAGAAAATGTGTTGCCACTAACTGGAAGGCTTTCCATGCCGTCTTTTCCTTGCCACACAGTGCACGGTGAAATGCATCATCTCGAAGAAGTTCACGAATCTGAGGACCAAGAAAGATATCTTCATTTATCATACCTTCACTTAACCTTAGAAATTTTACACGGAGGTACTTGAAAGCTGCTTGTCTTTTGTCCATGGCATTAACAAAGTTCTTCATCAGACCCAGCTTGATGTGCAAGGGTGATAACAAAAATTTTCTTTGATTCAACAAGTGATGGAATGTGAACACTTTTCACCCCAGGCTCCAATGACTGTCGGAGTGGCCAATCTCTCTTGATGTAGCGGGAATCTCTCGCACGACTAACTCATTCGAAGAGAAAACAACAATACTTTGTGTATCCAGTCTGCAGACAAAGCAAGAGAGCAAGAACCTTGAAATCGCCACAAAGCTGCCACTGATGTTGGTCATAGTATATGTACCTCAAAAGTTGTTTCATGTTTTCATAGGTTTCCTTCACAGGGACTGCATGACCAACTGGAATTGATAGCAAAACATTGCCATTATGCAGCAAAACAGCTTTAAGACTCGTCTTCGATGAATCAATGAACAGTCTCCACTCATCTGGATTATGAACGATGTTGAGGGCTGCCATCACACCATCGATGTTGTTGCAGGCTACAAGATCACCTTCCATGAAGAAAAATGGGACAAGATCCTTTTGACGGTCACGGAACATGGAAACCCTAACATCACCTGCCAGGAGATTCCACTGCTGCAGTATGGAGCCCAACAGATCTGCCTTACTCGTCGGTAGTTTCAAATCCCTGACAAGGTCATTCAGTTCACCTTGTGTTATGAGGTGTGGTTCAGATAAGGAGGATGGGAGAAAATATGGGTCATGTGACATTGATGGTTCAGGACTAGAAGTTTCATCCTCTTCCTATTCTTCGTCTGACTCAAGTGAGAATAATTCTGGTGCATCAGGAACTGGCAGTCCTTCTCCGTGGGGTACTGGGCGTATAGCTGATGGAATGTTTGGATAATGCACAGTCCACTTTTTCTTCTTTGACACACCTTTCCCAACTGGAGCACCATGCAGAAGTAACAATTGCTGATATGATCTGTTGGTTCTCTCCAAATCATTGGCACTGCAAAAGGCATAGATTTCCTTTTCCTGTTCAACAACTGGCGAAGATTTATTGCACAAATGTTGCAGCATATGTTTTGGGCCACATCTTGTCCTGATCTCCAATTTTGCAGCCAAAACAAAGGTGATAGGCTTTCTTAACCATAGTTGTTATACTGCACTTTTGTGATGCAAAAGTCACTTCACCACAAACATAGCAGAAGTTATCTTCATTGTTCACACAAGTGCGAGGCATCTCTGCTCACTTTGGCTAAACAGAAATGTGTCCCTTTCCAAAATCAAACACTGACAAACAAGAGAGCACGGCACTGTATGATTTGTAGAGCTGATATAGGGCAATTTCTTCAGTAGAGTGATGTAAGCTTAGTTATGATTGCATCATCCATGACTTCTAGGAATAACATGATGCAATTCATATCATGTATGACGCAATACCAGCTTCAGATTGCATCAATCATTGTTTTGCCTAAAAGTACTGTCCAAACCCAGTCATAGATTTATTCATAGATCCAGTCAAAGATGTATTTGAGTCATTTCTGGTTTAAATTGAGATCCCTTTCCTTTATAACTCACTTATCGTCCGCCATTCCCAAGTCAAGGGTTGAATATACTGACCCCAGTATCATATCTTTAAAACTAGAGCCAATCAACAATTTAAAGCATCATTTTCGTTCTCAGTGACCCAGTATTAGTAAAGTTTGACAACATTTATTGCGGGAGCATTTTGGCTGTAGACCAGTGTTATGTTTCATTACCTCCTGTAAATCTGCCTGAATTAACTTTTGCTCTTAAAGCAGTTAATTACCTAATGTTTATCTCTTGTACACTATATTCTTTACATTGATCTTCATAAAAGCTGATAGTATCTGTCGATTTCGATGAATTCACCAAAATTTCTAACTAGTTCAGGTTTGTATTTAGACAAAATTCTAACGTCATTATTCTCGCTGCACCTTCATTTGCGAAGCTGCGCAAGAGCTGTTTCAACTTTCTCATGTAGGTTTACTGGAATATCACTAGGCTACATATTCCACTGGAATTTTAAAAATGCACTCGTGTAGGTGTATTGGAATATAATTAGATCACGCATAATGTTTTCTTGGTAAGTGTCGTGAAGAAGTACTGGAACTAGGCCGCACATTATATTGTAATGCGAATATAATAGCAAAGTAAATTTGCTGCTACTCATCTTTTTATTTAGCAATTTACTACTATTTACTTTGTAAAGATTTAAAAACAACTGCTAAATATTCCGAGCCTCAAGTGTCCCAGACCTCCTCAATTTTATGCTACTAAAATGATAAAACAGAGGCAGGTTTTCAAAGAAATCGATATGCAAATGAGCATTCTCCGTCACGGATCAGTTGTATTTGCTTGATAATGATGCATCCAAACAATAACCAGAATCAGTCGAGAGGTTAATAAATAATAGGCAAATTTTAAAAAGTGTAACCATAGCCCTAATGGAAAACTTCAATGTCGGTGACTTTGACCCACGATCATAAGGATGAGCGAGTGTATTTGAGAATTAAATGTATGTGCTCAATAATAAAACATTTTAAATGTGTCAACATAATTCATTCAAGGGTTAAAGAAACAAAATAAACTTAAATACTTTAACCAAACGCCGAGTATAACCGTTCGCAACGTCGTCAGCGGTGTTGCCGCCATTAAACTGAGATGTCTCGCTTTACCACTAACGTGAGCTCAAGGAAAATATCTCAAACAGTTAAAGGTTTATTTTCAAGTATATGCTATTGTTATGTTGATTATAAACAAAGGTTAATCCACATAACTAAGGTACTCTAGATAAGCAAGTTGCCGAAATAATGTTGTCTTTTAGGCATAGAAAACCATAAATCACTGAAAAAAACACCTATTTAAGATGTGCGAGCACTATCCCTTGCACATGCTTCCTTCAGTGACTGAACCCTTGACCACAGCGATACAAAGAAAGTCTTCGTTTAACTTTTTTTTTTGTTTTTTTGTTTAAGCCTTATTTAATTTTGACGTCAATTGCACAATAAGTTCTTCAAACATATGCGGCTAAGATGTTGGTTTAATGTGGCCTTGACAGTGAAGGAAACTGAAGAATCTGGAGAAAACCACCAACAGTCGATGAGACGGTAGAACCTGGAGAAAGCCACCGATCTTCGACGGGCAACCACCTAGTTTTGCACTTATCGGAACCTGTGATCGAAGTCAGTGCCGCAGATGTTCAAATCAAGGGCCCTACCGTTGCACTATCCACATCCAAGCTAAGTATGTTAAAGGTTGAGAGAGATACGATGCAAGAGGAAACACAAAAATATTTTAAAGGTCTTGGAAGCTTATTGCAAATGATCACTGTAAATGTAGCAGAATTATTATTAATGTATTATAATTCATTGTTTTCGTACCTTTAACATCCTCCCGAGAGATATCTGTAGCGGTCCTAATGCCTCATTGGCTGGAAGGAGATACGATACTCTAGCGAAACTAAGGATATTTCCGATGGCAAAAAGACCTTCTGATATGTTTATCGGGTCCCAGGGATTCCAGTAGAAACGATCTGAAGGAGTATAGTTTGAACGAGAAAACATAAGGATCGTGTCATGCCACAGACTTTATAATAGCCATGTTTGACGTTCACCTAGTACACATTATATATATATATATATATATATATATATATATATATATGTATATATATATATATATAGATAGATAGATAGATAGATAGATAGATAGATAGATAGATAGATAGAGAGAGAGAGAGAGAGAGAGAGAGAGATTCTATTGTAAAAGCAAAATAAAAATTATATTTTGTCATGTTAACCTTATACCTTTTTCAAAAGCTTTAAACTTTTTACATTTTTTAATCGGAAAACAGTTTCAATAATTATCCGACTATATTTAGCATAAAACAAACCGGAAATGAATGCTCAAAACACGCCTGTTTAGTTCCTTGACATAATAAAGTACACATTTAGACGACAACCTAAATTATTTTAATTCACTTTTCTGCGATTGATGAACATTTAATGATTTTAAATAGTGGCATACAAAGCAATGAAATATGGATTTATTCATGAAGAAATCAATTTTAAATTAAAATCAACGGCTTTCTTAAATGTCACAGCAAGCTCTGCTTTCAACATAATTAACATTATTTGTAGTAAATATGTGTATTTTATGATACTGAAGCTGAAAGTAAGTTCGTCATAGCAATCATATTCATAACCTACTGGATAATCTCATAAAAAAGAAACCCTTTAAAGAGAATAATGTAATTATGCCCCAAAATATCAATAGAAACTGATGCTTAAATAGTTTCCCTTTGTAATAATCATTACCTGCTGTCATCCAGTACAGGTAGTAATTGGTTCTCTTGGGATTTTCTAAAATGTTTTCCAATGAGTTTTTCTTCAAATATTCGATGGCAATATCCACCTGTCAAAAAAGAAGAGTTGTCCATCGAAGGGAAACAAAGTAATCGTCATCTTAAGTTGCGCACATGACTATTATTATTATTATTATTATTATTACGACTAAGGATATATACAAGCCAAAATATTTGAGTTCTGTTTCAAAGATATTATTACACACTGACATGGGAATAAAGTTTAAGTAGATTCTGATGTTTCTAATTGTATATATATATATATATATATATATATATATATATATATATATATATATATATATATATATATATATCACTTAGCTTATTGTGCAGATATTGACTCAAGTAGGTATTTGTGCGGTTATACATATATGTATGTACGTGTATTTTTGTATGCATTCATATATATATATATATATATATATATATATATATATATATATATATATATATATATATAATCAAAATACTAACAAATCTAGAGAATTTTCAGTTCAAATAGCGTAAGATAACCGATAAATCGTAATATATTTATAAAATATTGTTTTTCAATGTAGAGAACTTGCCTAGACAGAACTAAGGCATACTGATGTAGCAGCGTCATGATGCAAATTAGTATTTATGCGTAATTGAGTATGCTTTTAATGTGCTGCTCTATATCAGTAA
The DNA here is from genome assembly GCA_029931535.1 of Margaritifera margaritifera. Lineage (NCBI taxonomy): Eukaryota > Metazoa > Mollusca > Bivalvia > Unionida > Margaritiferidae > Margaritifera > Margaritifera margaritifera. The sequence goes on from JAQPZY010001293.1 coordinate 1,215,657, forward strand.
TGTTCTAGCATAATTTGTATCAAGTAGTGCTTCATTGTACTGAATGTTAAATATCATTGCTCTAATACTTTTTTTAAAAATCCAATTTCGTATATGCGTCAACATCTATTGCGTCATTCTCTCATGTTTCTCGTTGTAACTCTTTCCAAAGAACAAATCTTCAATATTTATAAATCTGTGTCAATAAAACGCGTATCATAGTCTGCCATGAATTAAGAAAAGGACAAGCCTACGAGCAGGACCGGATTAAAGTTATGAGGTGCCTAAGGCTAATAAGAGGTAAGGTCGCTCAGCTGTTACTTTATTATGAAATGGAGGGCCTAAATTAGAGCCTACAAAATATATACAATACTAAAGCCTTATTAGCCTATGAGATAATCCGGATCTGGATACTATATAACGAGATTATTTCTTCAACCTATGAGACTTACTTTGAACATGACCAGAAATTTAAGTGTAAAGCTGGAGATGTAGACGAATAGAAGGCCAACGTCCATCATGTTGTAATAGTCAGTGCAATAACTCCTCAAGCCGTGCAGATAAAGCTGACAGCACTCTTGTACTATCAGGCCTGGTCCAAAATATTAAAACATTTATATCAAGTCACATAAGTAGTAGAGTGGGCCACTTTAGGGTATCACGGGGTGGGTGGGGGATGTGTTAAATTGGGTCAAAAATGTATAGAACAAAACGGGAATTTAACATATCTTGAAAGGTATGGTTTGTAACGGTATATCATGAGGCTACAGTCTGCATTCAAAACGGAAATACCGTATGATGTCATACATGTATCATGTGTAGTGAGTCTGTCTGTCTTTTAACAGTGTTGTGGATGTTTGGAAGAGAAATGAGAGTTCGTCTGACTTCTAGATGAAAGGGTGTAGAGGAGTCTTGTGTTAAACAGAGTCGAACAATTATAGGAACAGACGGGAAATTAACATGGGTGAAATTAAAGGTCGTTAGTTTTTAGGGACAAACGGTCGAAAGTTTATGGGGACAAACGGGAAATTAACATGAGGCTGCCATGTTGAAAATATGTTTTTAATAGGGTATTGAAGTTGTGTATCTTAACAGAGAACCTGAACAATGATTGTCGCCAGTATGGATGACATAAGCTGCAACGTCTTCAGGTTTATCTTGTATAGGGTTCTTTTGCCCATAACAAGAACGGGGTAGGATGTAAAGAAAGATTATCAAATAGAATTGAAATCCCTTCACAATAAAACTAACAACCCTAACCCTAAACTCTATATAAAGCTAAAAGCTCTACCCAGTTCTTTAATATGTCTATCCCTCCCCTACCCTCCGTTTTAGAAACAAAACTACCATCCTCATAATCTTTACATATCAATACCCAAGTATCTACTATCCGCCAGTTAGGTGTCTACTATCCATCACCCAGTTATATACTATCCACTAATTCAGTTATATATCCCTTTTAAATAAAACTAATGTCCCCAACTCCCTATAGCACTGTATGATCCCTCTTATAACGTAAGTAGAAAAACATCTGGCGCCTTCTCTAAGGCCCCTTAGTTACTTACCATTATAATGTGCCCACTTTACCCTCCTGTGTATTTAATACAAAATTACCTTCGGCATCTCCATGAACCAGTTATCTACTATCTACCATATAATTGTCTAATATCCGGCAGACAGTTATATAATATCCACAAACCAGTTATATATTATACAGCATCCAGGCAGCCCTACTATCCAGCAACTGCTTTTTGATTACAATCCAAACACACACCCCTACTATTCAGCAACCGCTTTTTGATTACAATCCAAACACACACCCCTACTATTCAGCAACCGCTTTTTTATTATAATCCAAACACACACCCCTACTATTCAGCAACCGCTTTTTTATTATAATCCAAACACACACCCCTACTATTCAGCAACCGCTTTTTGATTACAATCCAAACACACACCCCTACTATTCAGCAACCGCTTTTTTATTATAATCCAAACACACACCCCTACTATTCAGCAACTGCTTTTTGATTACAATCCAAACACACACCCCTACTATCCAGCAACTGCTTTTTGATTACAATCCAAACACACACCCCTACTATTCAGCAACTGCTTTTTGATTACAATCCAAACACACACCCCTACTATTCAGCAACTGCTTTTTGATTACAATCCAAACACACACCCCTACTATTCAGCAACTGCTTTTTGATTACAATCCAAACACACACCCCTACTATTCAGCAACCGCTTTTTGATTACAATCCAAACACACACTCCTACTATTCAGCAACCGCTTTTTTATTATAGTCCAAACACACACCCCTACTATTCAGCAACCGCTTTTTTATTACAATCAAAACACACACCCCTACTATCCAGCAACCGCTTTTTGATTACAATCCAAACACACGCCCCTACTATTCAGCAACCGCTTTTTTATTATAATCCAAACACACACCCCTACTATTCAGCAACTGCTTTTTGATTACAATCCAAACACACACCCCTACTATCCAGCAACTGCTTTTTGATTACAATCCAAACACACACCCCTACTATTCAGCAACCGCTTTTTTATTACAATCCAAACACACACCCCTACTATTCAGCAACTGCTTTTTGATTACAATCTAACACATACCCCTACTATCCAACAACCGCTTTTTTATTATAATCCAAACACACACCACTACTATCCATCAATCGCTTTTTTATTACCATCCAAGCAAACACCTCTACTATCCAGCAACTGTTTTTTTTTATTACAAGCCAAACACGCACCCCTACTATACAGCAACCACTTTTTGATTAAAATTCCAACACGCACCCCTACTATACAACAACCGCCTTTTCATTACTATCCAAACACACACCCCTACTATCCAATAAACCGCTTTTTTATTACAATCCAAATACACACGCCCCCACTTTCCAACAATCGCTTTTTGATTACTATCCATACACCCTCCAACTAACCATCAACCACTTTTTGATAACAATCCAAATACACACCCCTACTATCTAACGAAAGGGTAGGAGTGTTGATACACGCGTTATACTTACATACATACAAACATACTATCACACGAGAGCGGGTGGGATGTAAAAAGACGGGATGAAATATACACACACTCTCAGTTATTTACTATCAAAGCCCAGTTATCTGCTATTCACCAAGCAGTTATTTACTATCCAGCACCCAGGGACTTACTTTCCACCAACCAGGGATCTACTATCCAACAACCAGATATCTACTATGCAACAACTAGCGATCTACGTCCTACAACCAGTTATCTACTAGCCAACAACCAGGGATCTACTATCCACCAACCAAGAATCTACTATCCAACAAACATGGACCTACTATCCAACAATCAGTGACCTATTATCCACCAACCAAGGATCTATTATCCACGTCCCAGTTATATATCCCTTCTAAATAAACCTAACGTCACTAACCGCACATACCGCTCTATGATCCCTCCTATAAAGTAAGTAAAAAAACATCTAGCCCCCTTTATAAGACCCCTTAGTTACGGGCCTTTATAATATACTTACTCTGCCTCCTTCAGTATCTGAACTACAACCCTATAAAGCAAACCTTACTCAACAGGCTACAGACTATATAAAGCCCTACTAAATAAAACTAACAACCTTTAAAGAAGAGCGTTCGTGTATGCGCGCGCGCGCGCGCGCGTGTGTGTGTGTGTGTGTGTGTGTGTGTGTGTGTGTGTGTGTGTGTGTGTGTGTGTGTGTGTGTGCTTAATATTAGACATCTAGATGGTGGACAGCAGATAACTGGTTGATTGAGATACCGAAAGTAGTTTTGTTTGAAATACGTAGCAGGGTAAAGTGAGCATATTATAATGGTAAGTAACCCATGGGCCTTATAGAAGGCGCTAGATGTTTTTTTTAACTCAAGTTATAAGAGGGATCATAGAGTGCTATGGGGGTTAGGGACATTAGTTTTATTTAAAAAGAATAGATAACTGATTAGTTGATAGTATATAATTGGGTGTTGAATAGTAGACAACTAACAGGTGGATAGTAGATAATAAGGTATTGATATGTAAAGATTTATTTTGAGTATGGTAGTTTTGTTTTTAAAACGGAGGGTAGGGGAAGTATAGACATATTATATAATGGGTTAGAGATTTTAGCTTTACATAGACTTCGGGTTAGGGTTAGGGTTATTAGTTTTATTGTGAAGGGATTTAAATTATATTTTATACCCCTTCTTTTACATCCTACCCTGTTTTTGTTATGGGCAAAATAAAAGAACCCTACACATGATAAACCTGAAGACGTTAGAGCTTATGTTAAGATACGCAACTTCAATAGAATGCTAAAAATATAACTTTCATCATGGCAGCCTCATATTAATTAAAAGTTTGTCCCCATAAACTTTCGACCATTAATTTTCCCATGTTAATTTCCCGTTTCGACCCTATTTGACACAGGACTCCTCTAAGGCCTTTCATTTAGAGGTCAGACGAACTCTCATTTCTCTTCCAAACACCCGCAACACTGTTTGAAAACACACAGACTCAATACATACGATACACGATTGACATCATACGGTATTTCCGTTTCGAATGCAGTCTATGGCCCCATGCTACACTGTTACAGACCATAACTTTCAAGATGGCGCCTCTATAAATATTTGACCCTATTTAACGCAGCGAACTCCCGTTAGACCATAAAGTGGCCCACTCTACTCACATACGAGTTCAGAAAAAAATATCCCCGAAACAGATACGTACAATATACAAGAAACAGTTGTAAATGCAAAACGTCGAAAAGATATCACATTTCCCTAACTTTGTAAGGTTATAAATTCATAATGTGTTAACCTTTACAAATATATTCAGTTACAAAATCAATGTCACGAGCGTGTTCTTTGCAGCGCCAAACAATGTAACCCGATTGTCCTACCAACAAAATCCATCCAGATCGCCCACTTTGGCTTGTTTTAATTATCGGGATACCCGTGTGCTGTGGTCTAAAAATAGTATCATTTACATATAGTGACGTTTTGATTACTAGACCCACTTTGCCTAAATTGTAATCATTATAAATGTATTGATCATGGCCTTGATTCTGTGCTTGGGTCTATTGCACCTTTATAGCTTGACCAGGACATTCGTCGAGCAGAAATAGTTTGACGGGGAAATTTAGACAGTGAGAGAATGTTCTCTCTACACTTCTCGTTGTCACCCCTCGAGTTAATTATGGATTGTTTGTGTACAGTTGCGTGTGCCACAATGACCTCGTCGCCGGTTTGCTTACGTCGTGATACGCATTGCGTGACGAACAATATACTGGAAAGCACTGCATCTTATTTAAATGCTAAATTGTCTGCTCCACTCGGATTCCACTTTTTTTCTTAGTAAAATATTATCACGACTATTCATACAGAGAGAGAGAGAGAGAGAGAGAGCTACAAAATCATGGAATGCCATTATCTCATTTTTCCTTTTTTTCTCTTGATAGAAGTTAGTTTTCTTTAATTTTTTATTTATTTATTTCAGATACACAAACAATGCCATTCGTTCCAATATTTTTACTGTATACAATGCATACCTAAAAGTGACAAATATCACCACAAGAGTTTAAGTGATAAAAAGATTGCAATTTAATTGGTGACGTTTGAGTTTCGTATCAACAATCAAAAAGCAATCGGCCAAAGAGGCATGCTACTTTTTTAAGACGTGATTCAGTTCTGACTTAAAGATGAAACATTCAAACAAGAAAAATTGATTATTTCTGTTAAGTTACCAATCAAGCCTGGAGAACAACATTTTCAGGCAACAAGAACTATTTTAAGTCAGAAGTATAATCAATAGACTAAATGACAAATATACCTAACACCCAAATGGACATAAGAAGCGCAGTCGTTTCCGGAAAGTTTTGTCTTAATGGGATGTCTTCACCTTTCAGATGTTCTCCCGAAGTGTTACGGAAGATGGTATACTTGGCGTACTCATTTGGATACTTCTGGCTCAGTCGGTTGGCATCGGAAACCTGGACTGACGACTCCACCGTAGAAACAACGATCATTACCAGGAAAGCGACGAAAGATAAGGAGTTTAGAGCGAATTTCACGCAGGGGTAACTCACAACACGGATGCACTGTAAATAAAAGGGGAAATTGAGGTAACTAAAGTAACAGACCTTGTAAAGATAGAATTGTAAGACGAGTATGGTGGACTATTTCTACCATACTGGACTGGTGAGAACCATAGATAAATAGATAGATCAGCAGCTTGTTAGCCAGGTACGCAGATAAATATAAATAGATACAAGTGTTCCGAAAGCCATGCCTAGGGTAGCAGAGATACGAAGCACTGTGTGATTTACTGACGACACCCCTGCTGACGAAGAATCTATATATTATGCTTTCTTGAGGGAACAATATAAGTGGAATTATTCAGTTAGTAAAATGTTGCAGTTTTTCGATATATTCTTATTTCATTAGTAGTACCGAATAATAAGTAATACTTTACATTTTAGTAAAAAAAAAACAATGACTTTTGATACAAGTTTGCAATTCGATACAAAAGAGCCAAAACCCAGTTATCAATTCAACATAAATATATATTCATAATCTTTTTTTGGCAAGCCTATATCAAACTTCCAGCCACTGAACCATAACATCTATGTTCTATGTTTGCAGATTTAACATCACGGAATATAATCAATGGACTATATACTGTTCACTAAAGATAATTTCACTATTCAAGTCACGTAATCATGTCATGGTTCACAATAGAATGTGGCTTAACGTATCGCAATATATTATCACATTTTCGATATAGTCCTAGGGGTCTAAGATTCTTATCAATCAATAATTGACACAAAACTAATATCAGCTATTAAAAATGTTCGCAAAGTTTTAATTTTTTTTATCATTTTGGCGAGTTATTATATTGGAGTATCTACCTTGTTGTTCATCCTTCGAGTTCGAAGATGACCATGTCATCACTAACTGGTATGGTTTCTGTGATTACGCGAGTAGCTGATCAGGCCAATTTGTGCTCTGAACATTCTGTGGCACACTTGACAGAAGATGCCGCTTGGATTTTCTTGATCAATAGGGGACGTGCTGTAGTTCTGAGATTTACGCTGCTGGCGCTTCTGCACTGCCTCTGCAATTCTCCTCAGTTCAAAGTCTCTAGCTCCAGCATGAATGAGACTGCGCCAAGTGAGCGATCCTGTTCGAGATCTTCCCAAGACTCAGGGTCAATATTGAAGTGTTTCAAGGATTACTTTGAAGCGTTTCTTCTGACCACCCTGAGATTACTTTCCCTCGTTGGTAGTCGCTCTTGTGACATCCTGGCAACATAGCATGTCCATCTCATCTCTGATTTCATCGGCAGAGTGTGGATGCTTGAAATGCCTGCCCGTGTGAGAACCTCAGTGTCTGGGACCCTGTCATGCCATCTTATCTTCATCAGTTTTGTCAGGCAACCCATGTAAAAATGGTTCAGCTTCTCGGCATGGCGTCTGTACACCGTCGAAGTTTCGTATCCATACAGCAGAGTCGGCAACTCAATGGCTTTAGCAATTCTGGCATTGATTTCATCATCAATGTGGACTGCACGTGATAGTGTGCTGCCGAGATAGGATGAACGTGTCCACTGCCAGGAGAGTTTGGCCGTTTACTGTGATGGTAGGCTCTACGTAAGGCTTTGCTGGTGGAGGTTGGAGTATCACTTCTGTCTTCTTGATATTGATTGTGAGACCGAAATTGTCACAAACTGATGAAAAATGGTCCATGCTCTGTTGCATGTCAAACTCAGATTTGGCATTCAGGGAACATTCGTCAGCAAATAGGAGATCACGAATAGTCACTTCCTGTAACTTAGTCTTCGCCTGTAGTCGCCTCAGATTGAAGGGCTCGCCGTCAGTCCGGTATCTGATGTCGATCCCGGGTCATAGTCACGGAAGGCATCAGTAAGCACGGCAGAAAACATCATACTGAAGAGAGTTGGGGCCAACACACAACCTTGCTTTACTCCATTGGTGACTGGGAATGGTTCATATGACTCGCCGTCGTCCACGACACGAGTGAGAAAGCCATCGTGGAATTGCCTAACCATCACGATGAATTTCTCTGGGCAACCAAATTTTGCCATGGTCTTCCAAAGACCCCTTAGACTGACTGTCAAAGGCTTTTGTCATTTCGACGAATGTCGCGTACAGGTTGGAATTCTGTTCTGGGCATTTCTTCTGGAGTTGACGAGCTGCAAACACAATGTCTGTGGTCACTCCTCCTTTTCTGAAGTGACAATGGCTCTCAGGCAGAAGCCCTTGATCGATGTGATGCACAAAACGATTCAGCAGAATTCCGGCGAGGATTTTGCCGGCTATTGACAGCAAAGACGTGACCCGATGGTTGTCGCAGGATTGTCTGTTGCCTTTCCGCTTGTACAAGTGGACGATGGATGCATCCTTGTACTCCTGGGGTATAGTTCCTTGAGTCCACATTGACTTGAAGAGTTCAGTCAGTTTCTGTGCCATGTGCGAGCCTCCGGCTTTTGTACAGTTCTTCCATTTGACAACAGATCAACTGCCTTCACAGTGGCAGTCAGAGTTGGAGGATCAGCAAGTGATATGTTGATTTCCACTTGGGGAAGTCGATCAATTGCATACTCATTTATAGATGACTGGTGATTGATAATGTTGTTGAAGTGTTCTGCCCATCTTTTAAGTATCTTTTCTTTGTCAGTGAGCAGTGTGATGCTGTCAGCGCTCAGTACTGGAGACGTTCCTGATGACTGTGGCCTATAGAATGTCTTCAAAGCATTAAAGAAGTTCTTCATGTCATTCCTGTCTGCGTAGGACTGAATCTCATCTGCCTTATTGCTCAGTCATGAGTCTTGCAACTCTCTGAGTTTACATTGGACAGTCCTCTTGACGTTGTTGAAGGCCGTCTTCTAAACAGGCCTTCGGTACCCGATGTGTCTCATTTAGAAGTCTCTGTATGGCAGCATTGTCCTCATCAAACTAATCTAGATGTTTACGTGTGGTGGACCCAGGGTTTTGGATGCAGTTGAGTATACAGTCTCTGAAGGATCCCAAGTTTCGTATCGATTGTTTCGAGTTGGCTGCACAGTTCTTTGACAAATGCCTGTTTGTCATTCTTCTGTTTCAATGTGGAGACATTAAGCTTTTGGGCACTGTTTTTGCCTTGTGGTCGTCTGCTGGCTGAATCTAGATATTGAGCTTGGAGACTATGAGCCTGGGGTCAGTCCAGCATTCTACACCTCTCATGGCCTTCGTGACTCGGACATCCTGCCTGTAACTTCTCTTGACGATGACATAGTCAATGAGATGCCAGTGCTTGGAGCATAGGAGCATCCAAGACGTCCTGTTGCGGTTTTGGCAGGCGGAAGACTGTGTTGGCGATTAGGAGGTCATGTTCAGCGCATTTCCTCAGTAGGAATCCGTTTTTGCTGCATTTGCCAAAGCTATTTTTGCCAATAGCACTTTGTCGTGTTTATTGATCTGTGCCACCTCTAGCACTGAAGTCGCCAAGGATGATGAGTTTATCTGCCTTTGATACTTCTGTGATATAAGACTCCAGGCCTTCATAAAATTTGTCCTTGATTTCAGCTGATGTTAGTTGAATGTCTTTTTCCAGCCAGTGGGGATCACATTTGCATTAGTCTGTCAATCACGCCTTTTGGGAGATTTGTGAGCTTGCTGACTAGCTGTGATTTCATGGCAAACCCAACACCAGCTTCACGTCGCTCTTCTTTACTTCAGTCACTCCAGAAGAAGGTGTATCCGGCTCCTACTTCGGTCAGTTGTCCTTCCTCAGCTAGGCGAGTTTAACTCAGGGCTGCTATCTGGATGTTAAATCTGGCCAGTTCTCAATCAAATATAGCTGTTCTTCTCTCTGGTCTCTCTGCTGATGTACGGTCCATTAGTATGCGCACGTTCCAGGCACGAATGGCGAGTTGCGTCACCTTTGTCGTCTTGTTAGATTTTTGACCGCTAAGGTGGGATGCCCGTCAGCCACGGTACGCTGACCAGGGTTAAGGTGAAGTAGGCAATGTTTAGGGCACCTTTTCTACCCTCTTCCTCATGCTACGGAGGTGAGCAGTGTGATCCTAGAAAGGACTGCTCAGTCACCCAGGGGGCTGCCGAATTTCACTGCTGCTTCGGTCCAGTGAAAAACGACCCTACGCCCTGAGCCGCCTGTGTGCAGGTCTGCAGCTACAGCTCGCAATGTATCCACACATGCTGCTTTGCCGCTCACCCATCGCCACAGGACTTGAATGCATCTTGTGTGGGAAGGAGAATAAGGTCATGACTTGCGCTGAGATGGATTTAAGTGAGGTAAAGTTGCCCAGTCACCCTCACTCTCTCGTCCCAGCCTATGTGAATCCAGAGGCTCAACAATGTCGAGACGTCTGGAGACAAGTCCGGATGCAATGGATGGCCATCAGTTCCTGCTGCACCTGAGTTGATGCCCTGTGCTGCCCACACAGCTCTTGCCATCTGCCTTCACAGCCGGGGGTGAGCATATCTGCTCGGCCGCATGATCCACCAGAAAGGACTTTCCAGAGGGAGCCAGGTGAAGCTGTCCACTCTGGGTCAACAGTCACATGTAGTACCGTCTACCGTTACTTACGGTAGCAGTAATTAGTATTGTCTGTATAAGAATCATATTTGAACTCCTGTAATTTATTTAGTGTATGTATGTATGTATGTATGTATGTATGTATGTATGTATGTATGTATGTATGTATGTATGTATGTATGTATGTATGTATGTTTCTCAGACATCCAGTAACTCAGTCTATGTAAGATATCCTGCATGTGTGTAAACTCACTTTTTGCCTGATCCATTTGTCTCCATCTATCTATTACTAAAGAAGAGGTCGGATAAATCGTGCATGGCAATCCCTCAAGAGGCTGTGTATTGATCTATGTGTGCGTGCGTGCGTGTGTGTGTGTGTGTGGTGCAAGCGCCACATGTGGCTTCTTTTTATACTCTCTTTATACTTCTAACTTCAAATGCATGAGAAGCATCTCAATGTTATAATCGTACCATGTTTAATTAAATAGACATGTAACTGTGGCAGATTTTTAATTACATGCTTTAAATCCAAACTAACTCAAACTTTGAATAGTCACCTAATAGTAAAGTTTACTTCATATAGGTTTATACTGCCATTCTTTTTATTGTGTACTTATTTTGATGTTGTCCTACCTTTGCGTTAGGTGCGATGACTTGACATATGGCGATGAACGGGTAGACAAGAATAAAGATAACCATCATCATAATCCTGCGAGCCCACTTAGCCTTTTGAAATGGTTCCATTCCATAATACCAGCTTCTAATAAGGCGCTGTTGACAACTTGGGGAAGCCACAAACTTAATAATAATAATAATAATAATAATAATAATAAAAATAATAATCAAATGCAGCAGCAGTAGAAACAAACTTACCACTTGAATGATACTACAAATATGAAATTAAAAGAGCGACAATAGGAACCCATGTTTATGCTGAGAAAGTTTATATGCTAAATAATAATAATAATAATAATAATAATAATAATAATAATAATAATAATAATAATAATAAAAAAATAATAATAATAATAATAATAAACTATGGTATGTGCTATTTGTATTTACGTCACCGTTTATAGCTTTGTTGCATTTACATTTCTCCAGAAGAAAAACAAGTATTTGAAATAATCTGAAGTAAATGAAAACTAGTCCATTTCAAATTTTCAGAACAAATTTGATATAAAACTAAGTGCAATCGTTATACTAGCACATAAGTAAAATGGTTTAAAGATAGTTATTAGGTAGTGTGCATTTCCAATAACGTGGAATATGATTTCATACCTTCTTTTCCTTATATCTGAGAGCCAGTTTGAATCGTGCCAGTGGTTCGTATTTCTCTTTGTTGGTACTGCCTGTTTTATTAAGAACCATTTCCAACTCCTCCTGTGTCCGTACACGGTCTAAAAGCTTAACCACATACTCACTCAGATGGTCACTCAGCTCCTGGTATTCTCTCTGCAAACGAAATTCAATAAAATAATAATAATAATATATGAACAACAACAACAGCAGCAACAACAACCACTAGATACAAAAACAGCATCCTCATCAGCTTTTTCTCTGCTAGGACCCATCTTTAACCCACATCTCTCCAAATGCCCTATCCCACGACCCAACACCATGGTCCCATTCCCGGGGGACAGATTAATATTCTACATTTTTTGTTCAAATCTACATTTTGTAATTCATCCAAATTATATCCATAAACAATGAAGAACAGACTAACGGACATATATATTCAGACATGGAACGCAAACAAAAATGTATCTAGCAAAGGAAACACCATTAGGCTTTTTAAAACAATCCTTCGGTTTGAAGATTATTTAATTTCTTTACCCAAAACTTTTGATAATTTACTTTAAATTTAGAATCTCAGATCACCGTTTACCAGTTGAAACTTGAAGATGATCAAAGATTCTAAGGAACGAAAGATTGTGTACATTATGCAATGAAAATGATTAAGGTCATGAATTTAATTACATATTTAATTGGCCTTATTTCAAAACAATAAGAAAACTCTACCTAAAAATTAAATATCACAGAAGGCCAAATATATTACTTTTTAATGATTTGTTTCATTCAAGAGGTATTAACCTTTAAAACTAATGTAAATTTATAAAAGTTATCATGTCGAATTTCAGTTAATAGAGGCAATGTATATTTTTGTGTAAATTGAATTCCATATGTACAATTTATATTTCATTAAATGGAAAAATGTATGTTAAACGAAATCTTAGTAATGACAATGTATATAATAGCATATATTTGATATGTTTAAATCTAATACAAGAATGCTTTGATTAACATGTGAACTGTGAAAAATTTGGTCTGATGTTTAAAGTTGCTATTATTAGTTCAACAATGTTGTAGCAACTATCCCAGATAGCACACCTAGGTTGGGCCAACGTAGGGAGATAATCGCATGGTCGGCGTTGGATATATAACGCTGGGGCAACGTCGAACCATTCTTTAATTGCCGACGTAGGAAAAGCAATAATTGAGCCAACGTTGTTCAGCCGTTGTCATACGACGTTGGAAAAACTCTTGTCGAGCCAGATTTGTTATGTGATTGTAATGCTGTTCTTAGGAAATATGCATTGACCCAACGTTGGGCCAAGTTGTTCTATGTTTAATATTTTCTACCTATAAAATAAATCACGTGACGCCCCTTGAAGTAAATCTGTATAAGCTGTACGTGAAGCAGAGTATTTGTTTGAACAGTTCAGTACGTGATCGCTTTTTGCATTGTTTAAATTTGACTCTACAGTTATCGAAATATATTTCATATAGTATCATATAAGTAGATTTGTTGGGGTTTCTTTTGCTATTTTTTTTAGGAATCTAGGATTTTTGTATTTACATATATTTGAGAATCATATTCGGCACAGAGATTACAAAAATGTTCGTGGAAATCAGATGGCATGGTTTTTGTTCAAACATGGCATGACCGGAATAGTTAAGTTAGACCGTGAATGTAATAGTTTTGTAGTTTGATTTTTTATTTCTTTTCATAATTGTTGTTTCATTTGAGGATAAATCAGCCGGGATATAATCTTTATTAAGAACATTACACACATTTATTTATATAAAATGTCATGTGACATCACACATTACTGTCAAACATCATTGTGCTCATTGGCCCTCCATTGGACCAACGTTGGCCCAATATTTACTAACTTGTCTCCAACGTAGGCCCAACTTGGCTTAATGATGTTGACCATACGTCATTTTGTTCATCAGCCCTCTGTTGTCCATCGTGTCGGGCTAACGTTGGGTCGATTGATCATCATAAAATTGTGACGTTGGGCCTACGTTGATTCAAAATGCTCACCGTTGGGTCGACGCTGGCCAGACACGTTGGCTTCACAGAGGGCCAATGAGCAAAATGACGTTATTTCGAGGTTGGAGATGACGTTCGTACAACGTTGGCCCAACGTGGTTGTGTTGTCTGGGATTTAACTGTATTGTCTAGAATACCTTATTTACGACGCTACGATGGTAACCACAGCATTAGTACCCTGTACAAATGTGATACCAATGTTATGCGGTTGTTTATCTACTTTTGATCTACTTTTGCTCTCCTCGTTTGTCAGATTCGTTACCTGAGCGGAACAAACATTGTATACAGGTCAACGTTTGAGAGGTCTAGTGACCAATGACATGTTATGTCTCAAAGCTGCAGTCATCCAATTTGACGTAAATACAGATTTTCACACCGAACAGCTTTCTTAGAACGGCAACGTCTAAATTGTCGTGACGATCGTTTCATTTTCCTTAGTATATGGATCTACTTTGGTCGAGGTCTATTCGGTGAAAAAGGTATTATATTTACATACGTGCGTAAACAAGCGCGCAATGCCGGTTTCGGATAACATAGCTCTATTCTTTTTCATAAAATTCGCGAGGATTTAAAATAATGCCTCATTTGGTTTGACACAAATAATTCAAACACCGATCAATATCCTGTAAATTCAAACAAAGCTGCAGCATATCAGCTTCCATTTCGATCATCAGCGATATCATGTAATTTGAAATGTTTGAACTTGGACTTTTTTGGTGCATATGCTGTAAATATATTGAGAAAAAAAGAGAAGTGGGAGAAAGATGAAGAGGACGATTAGAAGAAGACGACGAATAGAAGAAGAATATTCACATGTCTTACCATAAAATACTTCTCAAGCGATGACAGTTGCTTCAATTCTCTTCCTAGCTGAAATGCTGTAAGAATTGGATCTTTACTGGATAAAGAGATGTATGCCTCGCTTGCAAGGCCTCGGTAAGCATTTAGCCTGTACTTAGCTGATCGGAGTTCGTCGAACTTCAATTTGTTAACACAATCCTGACACATACAGTTAAATTTGTGCGGTTTCGCTATCTTTTCGCCTCGCATAAGCAAGAGCTGTACAATTTCATACTGATTTTTCTGCGAGGCAATAATTAAAGGTGTGATATCAGGGGAGAACTGAGACTCCTCGAACTGTGTCTTGAAAAAGTGTTCATCATCTCCGAAACGCCGCCTTTCTTTCCAGAGCTCCAGATAGCGCCTATGCTTTAGAATGCTTTCGGCGATTTGGATATGTCCGGCACTGATGGCTTGTAGCACTGCCTCGTAAATGTGGCGACTACTTGATTTGTCCAAGAGCAGCTCGACCACCTCAAATAAAAGAATATAAAAAAAAAAGTGTGAATGGGACCTAATATTAAGATCATTAACCCTTTTGCTAATCCGTCTCTGTCTTTGAGCCTAATTTATCCATCTATCTTGTACATGTTTATCTATCTTAAGCCTGTTTATTATCTATCTATCTATTTATCTATCTATCTATCTATTGTTATGTATGATGTTTATATAATATTATAAATATTTTAGGAAATTATAAATGTTTCTTCACTTTAATATTTGCTTAAATCTTAATGTTATCAGGAAAAACATGTTTAACTAGTGTCCTTGAATTAGGTTGTTTTGATCAATATAATGTTTTCTCAATTTGATGGTCAAGGTTGATTTTTGTTTACAAGTAAAGATTCCATTAAGATGATACACATTCTAGAACATTCTGTCATGTGACCAATCTTTATATATACCATGTTTGGTGGACATTTTTTCAGTTTTGACATTACCATCAGTCTTGTAAAGAGCTATTACAGTTGTGAAAATTCATTCCAAATTCTAAGAGAGGAATTGTTTTAAATATTCATTGGATTATAACAGTGCTCATAAACTTTTGGATTTTGGATTTTTAATTAATGATTTTGGAATTTAACTGAACTTATTCAGAGATTTTGGAATACTTCATTTTGACATCAGCACATCAAGATTTCTAGTACATCAGGACTTTGGAGACCATTAGCACATCATAACATTCAAGGACACAGCCGTGAATTCGGAACATTCTATATTTAGGACTTGTGATTAGAACAATCATTCTTATTGGATTATTAGGATTTCAAAACACATTACTGTAAGTGACTTTTTGATTTTTCATTTTAATTATCTAGTAATAAATTGCTTGTTGATTTTTTACTTGATTTGTTGGTTTCACTTTCTTTCTGTTACATTTTTCTTAGACCATAGAGTCGTAACACTATCTATCTATCTATCTATCTATCTATCTATCTATCTGTCTGTCTGTCTGTCTATCTGTCTGTCTATCTGTATGTCTATCTATCTGTCTATCAATCTATCTCTATGTTTATTTATCTGTCTATCTGTCTATCTATCTACCTATATGTCTGTCTGTATATTTCTTTGTTTTGTCTATATGCCTGTCTCGTAGAATATATTTTTTCAAATTACGGTATAGTTACCTTAATATTTGATGTAATGAAATAGCAGCTTTTTTTCAGTGGATGGTTTTTGGTGATACGTTCTTTTTTCTTCTCCTCTATTTTCCTTACAAAAAAATTCCTCTACCAAAACGTATTTATTTACTAGGTACAGTAAGAGTGTAAACAAGATAAAGTATGTATACAAAACTAACCGGACTAAATTATTGGATGTTTTTAACTTTCGCGAACGTAAAAATATATTATAGAAATATTATAGGAAACTGAGAGACGTATATAAGAGTAACATGGGAATATAAATGCTATTTTATCTCATATTGCTCAGATTCTATTTGAGTAGCCATTTTCTTCAATAATACTTTTCAGTTTATGCTTAATAAAGTCTAGTGCGGGAAATAAGGTAGTTTTATATATTGCAATTGAAAATCACCAATTCGTATCTATCAACAACAATTTAAACGAATTAACAACATTAAATGATAAGAATAGAGCGTTGGAAGAAATTCGGAAGAAGATGGCTGGTGTTAGTATAAGATCCATGGGAACATTGTTTCAAGAAAGAGTGAAAATTACTAAGTACTTTTCTCATTTCGAAAATATAAATTGTGTTTGTGAAATTATGCCAGTACTTGTAAAAATGATGGTATATTAACAGAAAATCAAATTTAAATTTTGGAAGACATCTAATTATTATTTACCTTTCTATTTTTAAAAAGCGTAAAGTTGAACCTGTTGATCTTGGAAAACTGCTTAATTATTCAGATTTTCCAAAATGAAATGATAATCAGAAATATTTATTTCGTTGTCCGGAATCCTTCTATGAAGCTACAAAATTTTGAAAAGAAAAATGCCAAACATCAAGAGCCCTGGGTGCGATGGTTGAACTGTTGAGTGT
This sequence comes from Margaritifera margaritifera, assembly GCA_029931535.1. NCBI lineage: Eukaryota > Metazoa > Mollusca > Bivalvia > Unionida > Margaritiferidae > Margaritifera > Margaritifera margaritifera. The sequence continues at coordinate 1,232,915 of JAQPZY010001293.1, forward strand.
TTTACATTTTTCTGGGAAGATATTGGTGTTTTCTTAGTTAGAGTTATTAATTTTCGATACCAAATAAAGAGTTACTCACATCACAAAAAGTACGTAAAGGAGATAAATATAAGCAATTCGTCACCAACTGGAGACCTGTTTCATTTCTAAATGTTCTTTCAAAATTGCTTAAGGTTTAAAACTGTTCTTACTGACATTATTTTTACTGATAAAACAGGAGTTATAATGGGTAGAGATATAGGTGTGAATATAAGAAATCTGAATGATTTTATGTACTGTACAAAAAATATTACACCCTAGATACACTCTTGTTATTAGATTTTGAAAAGGCATTTACTTATGTTGCTTAGATATCCATACACAAGGTATTTATTTATTTTGTTCATTTTGGGGATTCAGTAATACATTGGACATACTGTTGTTGTTTGTTTTGTTTTTGGGGGTTTTTTTGCGTTGTTTTTTTTTTTTGGATATTTTTAAAGAATCAAATCTTGTGTGCATGGTTTAATGTTGAAAGAAGCTGTGGAAAATGTCGTCCTCTACAGGTCTATAACGGGAGCTCTGAATACAGTTTCAATTGTTATTGTACTGAATTTACTTTATAAGGCATACAATTTCATTCTGATTTATAAAAAGCATTTTTTGAAACTACCGACCCATCTCCCCCGCCCCCCCCCCCCACCACCACCAAAACAAAATGAAAAAATGATACTTAGTATGTAGTCAGAAACATTACCTACAACTTTTGGAAACATTGTAGCAAGACAAAAATCTAATAGTACTTAAAGTCAATAATTTTTAATATTTGTAATATTTTATTAAGAACACCAAATAGGCTAAATATTATAAATATCCATGTGAACACGTTTTCAGGTAGATGAATACACCGTTTTAGGTTTATTTGGAATTAATCAAGGGGCAATATTACTTGAAAATTGTAAATAAAAGATTACAAATATGGTGGACTAGTATGATCAATACTATTAATTTTCCCCATGCAAAAGGTAAGAAAAGAAAAAGAGAAGGCAGTGGAAAACTTTACTATTTAAGTGTTTGAGGAACGTTGTTCTCACATAAAGTTTAAGCCTCTGAATGAGCATCCAGTATGCTTTAATTTGATGAGTAATCATATCGTCATTTTATGACCATTTAGTTTAAGAATTCACACATATATAGCTATTATTACGGCTTCAATTCTTAAAAATGTCATTTTTGTGAATTTTCTTGATAACTTCGTAGTCACTAATGCTAAATTAATTCTGCATCGTAACTTTGTCAAAAACGAACCATTTCTGACGCCAAATCGGTTTGATGACAAATTCGATACATAAATTGAAATGCTATATAGCACATACCTTGGTGTAAATTAAGAATTTCCTCTGGGGAAACGTAGCTAATGTGATCATGTCTAAAACCTCTATACATCCCGAAACAAGAGTTGGCCCTATCTCAACGGGGGCAGTAAACTATATGCTTACATAAAAATGCATTAGCAGCATTATTGGACAAGGTGTATCAATGTGGCAATATCCATGTATCAATATCGAATTTCAGGCATGCTCTCTTTCCCTAATACATCGTATTCATTCTGAGTAATAGAAATAACCATGTACACAAAGGGATTTTTCAGCTCGTCTGTTCCACAGTAACCGGTGTGTATTCTCGTTTACGTATCAATCAAAATACGGTTCAGAATCTGTGTAATTTCACGTGTTTGCCTGCTAAACATCTGGTACTCGCTTTATTCCTCCAAGATGACAGATATTATACTGAACGATTCGCTATAGTATTTGTTTTTCTTCTCAATATATCTTAGAAGTTGGCTCTCCAGCGAGACGCCCATCCATCTAATCGCCTGATCAGGAGCGCGCGTCATCCTGGAAAAGGAGTAAGCTAAGCCAACGTACCGGATCCACATCTACATTTGAGAAAGTCTAAATTGCATCTAAAAATGTAATTTTATTAAAATGTAATAATAGCGGTAATAGGTGTTATTGTTGTTATTTTATTTATTTATTTATTATTTTTTTTTGGGGGGGGGAGGGGGTCTGCTATCAACTTTGGCGAATCCATCGGGTGTGTTGAAACTCGAGCCCGAATGGCGAGGGCTTCAACGACCCACTCGTCGGAATTCAGCAAACTTTGATACCAGAGAAAACATGTATGATTTCTATAGTCATTGACCAAAAACAAGCTTTCGAAACACAGAGGACATTTAGGATTACTTATAAGGCTGTTATGAACATTTAGTCCATGCGAGAAAAAGAAGTTAAAAATCATGATGTTTTTCGTCACACGTGGACAGTCCATTTCTTGTCCTTGGAATAAGGCTTTAATATGTGGCCTCTTCATTTAATAAATCCGTATTTTCATGACTGATGACTGCACATCTCTTTCCAAGACTTACAACACTGCTTAAAGACAGCTCATTGCCAGCATTCAAGATAGTTATATATGTCAGCACTCTGTCATTGAAGGGAAACTTCTGTATCATGCTGTGTACATTTACAACATAGAATCGCCGCAAAACACTAATAAAGGAACTCTCTTCCTCTGCAGTCATGGTCTCCTTTACAGCTGATATGTTTTTCCTTGCTGCAGTTCCAATAGCAACGAGATCATTTCCATGCTAATTGTCCTTTTCTTTGTAATGCACTTGCGTCAAATCATTTCTATGTTCCTTCACCACAGACATCTTCACAAACTTTGCCATGAATTTGCGGAGCTGTCTGTTCATATCAGGTACAAGGGCATCAATGCTGCAATCATCTGTTTCAAATGCTCTGTTTAGTTGATATATTGGTCCAAAAATGAACGCATACTTGGACCAATAATTGAAAGTCTGCCGACATTGGTAACATATGTTCGATTCCCTACCGTAGCTAGGTAGTTGAATTGACCATTCTTGTTATCCTGGTATTTTAGGTAAAACTTCATTTTGCGGAAGTAAAATCTTTGTCGGTATCGTCAGAACAAACGCGAATTCAAAAGTTTAATTATTATTTTGTTGTCTAAGTCTTCTGTAGCATATCATCAGGAATATACCAAGTTACTTTATTTCCAAATTGGTGTACTACTAATTGTATCAAAATAAGAGCCGATCGTCCACAAAGTTTGATGGAGCACAACAAGAAAGAGCTAATATTTCACCCTACCAAATATGTCATTGTTCTGCGGGGAAAAAAATGAATAGAAATTGAAAATGTGACAATTAATGTGTATATCAACATACATGATTTATATATTTGTCTAACTCTTCTCCTCTTCTGAATCTGTTTACAAAACGTTTTCGAACAGTTTATATGTTTTCCAATGTTCTTTAAGAAGATTCCTTAATATTCATCACTTAAGCACTGCCCAATTTTTTTTTAAAAATTGCCAAAGTGATTCAACTTCAGTACATAGTAAAAGTCCTCTTAGCAGACATAAACTATCTGTCTTACAAAAGACCGACGTAAATAATAACCTCTTATCTTTTTAGCATGTCTAATTCCTCGCGCAGTGATCTTAGAAATCAATCAGTATCCAAAAAATGATTGTTAGGTGTTCTCTATAAAGATAAAATATATTATTTCATCTCTCTTCCTTATCTACACGCCTCGTGGTCCCTGGATGGATATACTAACACGAGTTAACATAGTACAGTAATACAATCCAAACAAACACTTCCGATTATAGGTGCTAATTACAAGTTATCGTTTTGAGTCATAAACAGAAAATCTGGAAGTTATTCTTCTCTTATAGAGAATCTGTTTTTGTTTTTTTTGCTTTTGTTTTTTTTTCCCAGTTCGAACGTATTCGACCTTTTCTATCACATACTAGAAAAATACCTGTAAATGGTGGCCATTTTAAACTGCCCTCAAGCCCGTGGTTATTTTTACGTCAAAATAACCATATTGACGTCACAATGGCTCCATGACGTGTCATCATTAATAGCAACATAGGCATAAGTTTGAGGCTGCTGAAGTTGTACGTTTTCTTAATTCTTTGCAGGAATAACATTAAAAATTAAAGGTGCGGGTATTTTATTGATTGTTAAAACATCGTCGAACGCTTTTTTCAAAGACTATCTTTATATGAGTATCTTTTCTTCGCACATGTAGCAGGATATTCGTACGACAAACACTTACCAAGGTCTGAAGTATCATTACTGTTACCTTCTTCTCTTTCAGAGAATTTAAGTTTTTGAACTATCACCTGAAAGAGATGAGGATGTTCCGAATGATAAGTCTCGCATTTTGACAACCTCTGGATTTTCTGCGAGCATAATAGCACCTCGTATGTGACGGTCTGAACCATTTGCCATATTACATAGGTCGCGACCATTTTCTTTTGGTTAAATTCACTGAATGGCACCATTTACTTTCGGTCCAAACAGACTGGTTATCACAATTTACGAATAAGATAGCTGTTATTTAAATGTGCCTGGAGAACCTTCCTAAGATAACGCATTGGTTGCGTCACATTGCTACTAGTGACGTCACGCCATAAAATGGTTCTTATTTGAATTTATAATATCAAAGATGCGTTCTCTATGCAGATTTTTAGGTCATCAATAAATCATTATTAGCAACCAACAGTTTCTTCAATTATTTTATTAAAAGCTGATTAATACCATTCAAAGTTAAAAGTGCAGGTATTTCATTGATTTTCCAGACGTTGTCTATTTTTTGCACATCAAGTTGGATGTTCATCTGCTACAAAATTACCAAATTTAGAAAGTAACACTACAATTACTTCGGAGTCTCTTTCCGAGAGCCGAAGTTATTTCACTCTCGTCTGAAAGAGACGAGATCGTCCGATTTTTTCACAAAAGCTGCAATAATGGTTCAAGTTATGAGTTTGAAACCGGGTACTTATAGCTGTAAAATTGTTAAGCCAGGTCTGACTATCAAAACAATCAAGCCCATAGTTAATTAATTAGGTGCCTTTTCTAGGTCACTTCACTATCATAGTTAGGGAGAAAGTAACAGCTCAGTTAATCCTCCTCTTTTAACCCAGCACTGTATTTAAGACAATAATATGCTGCGAGCTTTGAGAGGAATTTAATTTCTTTTGTGTTTTGTATAATATTTACAAACGAACAGCTTTTTGGACTGCATTTATAAATTTTCCATCATATCTGTTACAAACGGTTATGATTTCATTATCATTAATTGAATTCATTGCTCACAAGTCAACAAAGTGAATAAAAACCTTATGTTTCTCTTTCATCCATTGTGAAAAAAGTTGAAATTATGAAGGACTTCTTTATACTATCAATCAATTAAATTATATGTGTTGCTGTTTTGTATTTTCGCCAGCAAGATTACGGTATAAGCATTAGCTTTATAATTACAGGTAGAGAAGATAGATACTATTGGATATCTACTTTGAAGAAGGATTTACAATCACTGTTTTAGCACAAGTTTCTTTTTTTTCTTTTATTCTTTTTTTATAATTTTTTTAATTTTCTTTTTTAGTTTGTTTCTAAGAGCGGACATCATGAATATTTCAAAGAAGTATCGATAATCAATACGTTTTCTTATACACATTTAAACTTAACTTTCAGCTTGTTCTTTCGAAAATATTTAAAGAAATAAAATCTAACATATAAGTTTTTCTTGCAGAGGAAACATGTATAATCTAATTGGTCTATATAATCTAATTGGTCTATATAATCTAATTGGTCTAGTCTATATAATCTAATTGGTCTAGTCTATATAATCTAATTGGTCTATATAATCTAATTGGTCTATATAATCTAATTGGTCTAGTCTATATAATCTAATTGGTCTATATAATCTAATTGGTCTAGTCTATATAATCTAATTGGTCTATATAATCTAATTGGTCTAGTCTATATAATCTAATTGGTCTATATAATCTAATTGGTCTAGTCTATATAATCTAATTGGTCTATATAATCTAATTGGTCTAGTCTATATAATCTAATTGGTCTAGTCTATATAATCTAATTGGTCTAGTCTATATAATCTAATTGGTCTATATAATCTAATTGGTCTAGTCTATATAATCTAATGGGTCTATATAATCTAATTGGTCTATATAATCTAATTGGTCTAGTCTATATAATCTAATGGGTCTATATAATCTAATTGGTCTATATAATCTCATTGGTCTAGTCTATATAATCTAATGGGTCTATATAATCTAATTGGTCTATATAATCTAATTGGTCTAGTCTATATAATCTAATTGGTCTAGTCTATATAATCTAATTGGTCTATATAATCTAATTGGTCTATATAATCTAATTGGTCTAGTCTATATAATCTAATTGGTCTATATAATCTAATTGGTCTAGTCTATATAATCTAATTGGTCTATATAATCTAATTGGTCTAGTCTATATAATCTAATTGGTCTATATAATCTAATTGGTCTAGTCTATATAATCTAATTGGTCTATATAATCTAATTGGTCTAGTCTATATAATCTAATTGGTCTAGTCTATATAATCTAATTGGTCTAGTCTATATAATCTAATTGGTCTATATAATCTAATTGGTCTAGTCTATATAATCTAATGGGTCTATATAATCTAATTGGTCTATATAATCTAATTGGTCTAGTCTATATAATCTAATGGGTCTATATAATCTAATTGGTCTATATAATCTCATTGGTCTAGTCTATATAATCTAATGGGTCTATATAATCTAATTGGTCTATATAATCTAATTGGTCTAGTCTATATAATCTAATGGGTCTATATAATCTAATTGGTTTAGTCTATATAATCTAATGGGTCTATATAATCTAATTGGTCTAGTCTATATAATCTAATGGGTCTATATAATCTAATTGGTCTATATAATCTAATTGGTCTATATAATCTAATTGGTTTAGTCTATCTATATAATCTAATTGGTCTATATAATCTAATTGGTCTATATAATCTAATTGGTTTAGTCTATCTATATAATCTAATTGGTCTATATAATCTAATTGGTCTATATAATCTAATTGGTCTTCCAAGATGTCACTTTTGTTCGCAACGAATATTGTAAATTTTGCTTCATACGATAAAATCGAATTTTTTATGTTAAAAAAATAATAAACAATTGAAAGTTAATGTTATTGCGATGATGTCACACTGAAAGCTTTGATAAAAAAAAATAATAAGAATGTGATGCAAGTATAGCTTCCAGAGATATCAAAGAATTATCATGCAGAAAATGTATTCATAGGAGTAGATTTTATTCTGGAATAATGTTTGAATAAAAATTAAATTTTCTTTGTGATTAAAGTAATAAAAAATGTTTAGTTTATTTTGGGTTATTGTTTTACAAGCTATATGTAAATATACGTTATTTTAGAACATACATTAGGTATCAGTTACTGCTCTGATTATGGTAAAGATAACCTTATATTTCTCTTGACTGGTGTATCTCTCAAGTTTAAATAAGTGAAACAATGTGCTTTGGACACTGTTTGTTCTACTGGACAGGTGTTCCCTTTACAGAAAGAAGGAACCTTACATGAGAAAATCACTAAACACTTATCCAATACAAGTATGGCCACTTAGCAGAAAGTGCCAGTTCTCTCAACCATTTTACATCGTTGTATCATTGCCAAAATAATGTGGTATAAATTCACAAGAAATCTCAGACTGCCTACTTTTCTTCTTTTCACTCAGATGATAGCTTAACGTTATTTATCTTTGCAAAACTAATATGTTCAAATAATGTACAATTGATTGACATGCATGTTCATTTGGCATTTGAAAGCACTTTGCGCTCGAGAGTATTAAAGTAGGTAGCATGGAGGCTTGAAAGGTTATACAATTTCAATAATATTGAATACAAAGGCGATTTGTTTTAGCATTTATAACGGAAATTACAGTATTTTGTATGCGCTGTTTTATGCAACGCATTTTTAAAATCAAACTTATGTAACTAATTCTTTATAATGAGTAACTCAATCATTGTTGTCATCTGATGCTTTGTCATCTAAGAAATGTATCGCTACAGTAGAGGAAACCAAGAAGAATGTGCAACATTGTTCCTGTATGTGTAGGCACGATAGGAAATCAAACACGAACTGATGGAAACTATTTTTTGGAGAAGGATTGCAGACTCCGTGTTATAAACTTAATTCCCTGAGTGATAGCTATCGCTATCCAGTCGACACACGTCGGACCATTTTATTTCTCAGCCACCATTACTTATTGGCAAAAACACTGCAGATAATGCCAAGTCTGTGAACAATTTGATGACGTCAAATGGTTGGCGTCATTTGTAGCGTTTGCATTTATATATCCCAGAGCAAGATTATAATGCTCATAGATGTTTTGTTTTGCTTTTATTTTGTTTTTTTTAAAATAACGTTTACCAAATCCCGAAGTGGTCGCTGAATCCCAAACCCAAAACATGAGGGTTTCAACACAACTGAGGGATTCGGAGAAAGTTTATACCAGAGAAAAGGTCTGATCGCTATTCTTACTTTTAAAAGGAAAACCTTTGAAACATTATGATGAAATTCAAAGTTTTTCTAGTGAAGGCCCTTATCCTGCATGCTTGCTTTACGTCTTTCCTTTCCAGGATGACGCAGTCCTGATTAACTGGGAGCCGCGGTGGCTCAGTGGTATGTGTTCTGAACTCGCGACCAAAAGGGTACGGGTTGGAATCCTGCTATCGGATCAGACCGGGTGGGCTACTCTGGTGTGTCCATGGGTAAATCACTTTGTAACACGTTCAATGTACATGAGCGCCTCACACGAGAGCCAATTGCATTGATCTTGGAGAAATAATCCCTTCAGCAATTCGTTCAGCATAATATGTGTTATTTCTGATTATTATGGCATCTTCTAATTGTTTTTATGGTAATTGCGCTATGTTACACATATTATGAACGGTACTTAGACTGATACGGACTCGAGAATACAGAGCAATTAATATGGAGCAGTAAAGTTAAAACTAAACTTTTAATAAATTCCCTAAACATGGGACAAATGGAGTTGATCAATACCGTATCATCAAGAAACCTAAAAGTGTAAAGAAATTAAACAACGTAGTCCCACTTGACACAGATTCAACGTACGATTTAAATCCTCTATATTTATATTAAATTAAAAGGCGAAAGAACACCACCTTGCCCCTTAAAGGACACGGCGTCTATTATCTGAACATTTACCATGTTCTACGTATAAAATATCTGATCATGAACAGTGACCCCTTGGTTTGGAATGCACATTCGATCTCAGACAATGAGACCAATTCAATAAAACTTGAAGTGGATTTGCATGCTGAAAGAACATATTCCTTATTCAAATCGTCTTCATCACTACTGAGTAAGTGTTCAAAATTATTTTTCCATATTTCACACACACACACACACACACACATATATATATATATATATATATATATATATATATATATATATATATATATATATATACTAAGATTTACATCTATGCAAATTGGCAGCGTATTGTAAGTGGCCGTAGTATTTTGTTTAACTTGCTTCCAGAATTCACGCTGGTCTACATTTTCTCATTTGCTTGCTAGCGTGTCTGCTCGATATTTGAAGTCTTCGTTCTTACAGAGTCTAAGGGCATACTTAAACTGAGCTCTTGTTCGATACACTAGGTCACAGTGAGGCCCAAGACTAGCGTTCCTGTTGTCACGCAACATAAGGTAAACATTTCGTGCAAGGTCGTGCTGTTCTTTTACACAGCCATTCCAACGCCGTATAATACAATGAGCGGGTCTGAATTTTCTCACTATGTATTTACTAAAGCTGGACAAAGTTGTTAATATATCTGTGTAAACCTATTCATCTCTTTCATATGGTCGAAATTACTAAATCCATAATCATTACAGACCGCTGCACAATAAAGTATCTTTAACTTTTTTAAGAAGAATGCATATTTTTTTCGTATAATTCAATTTTCAGTCGGCAGTAAGGTCTGACCAGTTTATACAGTATGCCCAAGTTCATGTGCGCTTGAGTCAAGACCGGAAAGTATGTCAGCATTGATAGTCATTAAAGTAGGGTGATAGTCGGACCCTACTAGGCAATGAATTATTCTCTTATGACTTATAGCGGAATGAGCAGATTGTGTAGAGACACAATGATCCAACCAAGAGACAGTATTGTGCGAGTAACTGAGAAAAGGTAATTTTTGTGAGGTTTACAATGTTTTGTAAAATCCATCATGACATGACCATATTCTTCACAACTTTGGCTAGTCCCCAATGGAAATTGATCTGAGTACATTAGCATTCCAATCTCATAAGATATACACATTTGGAGTACTAGCATTTTCTACAAAAGGATTAATTTACCTAAGTAATAGACAAATTCCCCCAAATTTTCATCTTAATCAAAAGATAGATAGATATTTACAAAAGCAAGGAGGATTTATCGGTCATAATAGCAATAAATATTAACCAGGGATCATCAAACTGTTTTACCTCTATAATACTTGTATGAGATTTAAGATATAGTACACATACATCCCGAGAAAGTCTACCTATGTGTATGTCTTTAGAAGACACCCGCTCAAAAATAGTCTTGAGTAACAGATAAAAGGCAATCTAACCCATTCTCGAACAGAAACATTTTTTGTACAAAACAAATGTCAGATACATTGCATAAGGTTCTTATATATATATATATATATATATATATATATATATATATATATATATATATATATATATATATATATATATATATATATATATATATATATATATATATCACTGCAGCCACTTCCATCTCACCAATCGCAGACAACGGACTTGCAGAACATGGATCATCTTGCATGGATTCACTGCCATCTTTAAAACGATCACTTCACCTCAAAATTGTAGGATATGACAGATAATTGCATCTTCAAAATTTATCCAAGTCTGCCGTTGATATCAGTCAGAGAGTACGCTAAGAGCGCCCGGATTTTATGTTCTTTGCACAGTAGCTGAATTATTTTCGTTTTCCGACATTTTTACGTCACTGTCATAGAAAGATGTTACGTCACACGCATATATCTGCATGTGTCTGATGTACTGCACTTGCAGCTACGATCATTTTATAAAACAGTCTTTTGTCTATCGATTTCAATTGTAATTATCAACAGGAATCAAGATTGAAAGAAAGAAAAAGTTATAACAATATATATATATATATATATATATATATATATATATATATATATATATATATATATATATATCTGTTTACCAAGAAGTAATACCCCCCCCCATCACATTTACTGTTGACGAAAATATGAGACCATATTTTCAAAACTAAACGAAAGGGATCAAATAAGTATGTTTTTGGTTTGTTTGTAATTTAGAGGAAAGACAATCAGAGTGTTACGTGTCTTCTTTCAACATCTAGGAGTTCCAAAGCATTATAATATGCTGTGATGAAAACCAAATAAGGGAGTCTATGTAGCAGTCATACAGTTTGTATTACCGCATGATTTCGACATTATTATTGGAAAAACCTTATGATTTGGGAAACATTCTACTAATTATCTAATTAGTCAATAATGTATTTTCCCTGTATTTTGTGCACGAGGCCTTTGAAGCTTTTTTGCATTCGAAAGACAGTATTTGGAAAGAAAACTCGACTATACTGTGTTATTTTGTAAAACACGCATCCCTCAAGTTAGAAACCTCGTGACATAATTGCATAACATACATATCGTCTGATCTAATGAAAGCCTACACACACTAAGGTGACTGAAACGTCACATCAGGATCGCTGGTAAATCTTGTCGCTCGCACGATTTTGCTCTGTGTCAAAGAAGTAAAATTTAATTAAAGTCACATTTTTTTCATTATACATTTGGCTGAAAGCCATTACGGAGAAAGAGGTAAAACAAATTATATCCAATGGCAAATGATTGTATCCAGTTTTCTGAAATCACATAAATCATGAGGACTTTTAAAAAAATGAAGAAAAAAAAATGCATGGAGAAAAGGATATTTGACCGTTTGTGTGAAAACAATTTATGTTCTAAGTCGTTATTTCTTTATTATTTCTCTCATTTAATTCTCTTTTTCGTTAATTTGCAAGTTAAATAAAAAAAATAAAGTGGTATTTCGATTTTATCCAATGATAGAGGCTTCACATTTCAACGCCAACATTATTTTCTTTCGAAGTGCCTTTCGACTTGCTGTATTAAGCGGTTTTATTATTACATCATGAGATGTTGAAAAAGTGATATCGCCACAGTATCGCCACGGTAGAAATATTGCCTCTGGAAATACTTTCTTTTTCCAATTCAGGAAACATCTCTGCCCTTACGTATGTTATATTTCCATAGTGATGCCTAATTTATTTTTCTTCTTCTTCTCAAACCGACCACACCCCCACCCCCCACCTCCACCCCATCAAGATGAACAGATCTTAAAATGTGTATGCCAACACAATACATTTATGTAAACAATGAAGAGGTGCAATACACAATGACTAAAATTAAACTCCAAATAACAGCAAGTAGGTTTCAAGTATTAGCTTACTTAAACTAGTGTTCCATATGAATCGGGCAAATTGTCATTGACGGAATATACTCGGTGTCACTCATACCCGTTATACTCTCCGCCAAACAATAAAAGTGTTTAGGGCAAAACCCTGGATAAAATATGATATTAAAATTGTTTAATTAGCGATATTAACTCTCATCACACCCATAGTCATGTTTGAAAACGATCGAGGAAGGGATAATGGGTCAATCTTCATTGGAAACCGAAATTAAGTGGCTATCGAAATTTGGACGCAATGTCTGTTACCGAACTTGAATGCAGACATAAAACAAAATAAAAAGAAACAACTTTAATAGATAAATTCACAATTATTAAAATCTTTAGTTTAAAAATGTTACGCTGTGAAGTATGTCTGATACAAGCGCTCTGTGATGATACTACCTCCACCCAAACAATGTTCACTGTATCAATCTACACGAGAAATGTGTTAACGATGATCAAATTCGATTCCTTTTTCGTACGAAAACAGTCATTAATTTGACAAAATACACAATTTGAAGCATTTTATGTAAGAGCTAAATTTTGAAAAAGTCACTGTCCTAAATTATTATAAAATTTCGGAACTTCTTTTTATCAATGTAGTAATATATAACTATTAGCAGGATTAGCACAGAATTGAAGAAAAAAAATCCATGCAAGTGGACGGTTTATGCTTTCAAAAATATATACTAAAAAGAAAATCTATGTTTTATCATGACTGGCGAAGCCATGGGTGACAATACGAAATGTTGGTCCTGCACGAGTGTAATATTTTCTTATATATATAAAATGTAGATATCCTCTATTCATTTTTTTTTTTTTTTTTTTTTTTTTTTTTTTTGTTCACCAAGATCAGTGAACAAGTTTCTTCATGAAATTGCGATCTTTGGATATTTTTCTTACTATTTGTTGGTAACAATTATTATTTAATTGGTAACATTTACTTTTTCACAAAACATTTAACAAGCATCTGTGATTAAAATACAGTCAAAATATCATAAATTCTCCTAATAAGATTCTTGCTTTATCTCTGAGAAAATTTTGTGGTTCTCCTCAAATTTTAGGAATTCTTCAAAAATCTTTTCTTTTGAAACAAAAGCAAACAAATAAGTTCCGATTTGTACAAAATTTAAAAAGGAAAAGTGATTTTGCATTTGTTCCACAATCTTATTTTCGGGCAACAATATGTATTGTGTCCATAGTATTATCAGCAAATATGATAATGTATGATCAGACGTGTTGACAAATATTTAAAACTGAGGCATGGTCTGTAACCACTTTGACCTATACATGACTGATGAAAAGCCCTATGTTACAGGTCACAATTCACTTCATGTTATAATATCGTTTTACTGGGCAATAATATGATAGATAATTGACAATAACTGAGGCCAAGGAAAATGGTCGCCCGGTGAAAAGCTAAGTATGCCGCTTGTAAGACGCAACATATATATCTTTTTCAAAACCATTCTAACAGAATTTGATATGGACACATAATTAACTAATTTCCATGGGTCGATAATGTGGGGCTGCTAATTTCCATGGGCCGATAATGTGGGGCTGCTAATTTCCATAGGCCGATAATGTGGGGCTGCTAATTTCCATAGGCCGATAATGTGGGGCTGCTAATTTCCATAGGCCGATAATGTGGGGCTGCTAATTTCCATGGGTCGATAATGTGGGGCTGCTAATTTCCATGGGTCTATAATGTGGGGCTGCTAATTCCATGGGCCGATAATGTGTGGCTGCTAATTTCCATGGGCCGATAATGTGGGGCTGCTAATTTCCATAGGCCGATAATGTGGGGCTACGAAAAGTTCCTTGATGTATGTGATCAGTTCCGATAAAAGTAAAGAGTGTAAGAGCAACCAGATCAAACGAACATATTTAAGATCCCAAGAGTAATCAATGAAAAGACACAACGCTTTATATCGTTTTTGATAAATCTGTATGGCATACAATGTCAAGGATAAGAAAGGTGCAGCGCATTCATGGGAATTGATCTCAGAAGTGGTTAACGCAATACCAGGGAGTATTTTGGACAAAATAATTGCTATTATTATTATTATTATTATTATTATTATTATTATTATTTACAAATTTAGTGTTAAAAGCCGCCCAAAATACAGAAAACAAAAGACATTTGCATTGGTCAAGCATGTGTGATGAATGTTAGATGGGTCATTTGAGAGACAAATGTATCACAGAGAAAATCCGTAGAGGCTACTTTTGGAGAAGACTGACAAAACAAAGATCATCCGGTAGTAGTTTAAATTTACCATGCAATTATAGTAGAGCTTCCTAAATAAAAATATTCGTTACATTGTATTCGATACAGATGACAGCAAATCAGCTTTAGCTCAGCAATCCTGAGCAAACACTTAGAAATTCAGCAGAATCTCGATAGCTCAAAAACCCAGAGGATTTATCAAATCAGTTCGAAAAATCTATAGATCAAGCAAACAAGATTTAATATAATAATATACACTAAAACATCGATAACTCAAAACTTCAAAAGCTCGAATACCAGCTATAAGTCGAAATATATGCTTGATCCCGCCTGAAATTATTAAATATTTTCATATTTATAACATTCAATAACTGAAACATCATTCATTCGAATACCATGCTTCACTCAAGTCACAGGTCAGTCCTGACTATAAAAAGTACCATTTCGTCCTCAACTTCGGAAGACATTCAGTCAGCAGGCCCTCCTTCAGCGATATGCTAACACGGCCGAGTACATATTACTACAGAAAATTAAGCGGAACGATGCGCATCCATATCAATCCATATAATTTGGTGATCAATCCTATGAATCAATCAAAAAACGTTCGGGTCTTTCCGCCAACGATCGAAAAAAAGACCTCGAAAATACAACAACGGCCTCTATTACATAAACGTGTACCGTGTTTGCCAAATGAGGACATGTGTGCATCATAGACCGGCGCAGCGTTCATTACGAGCGACTGAACTGGGATGATCCATTCTTGGCTGAAACATTCCCGAGCTTCTTTTTTAACACATGAACTTATTGGGGAACTTTCTTTTACTGAATTGGTGCAAATAATTCCATAAAGGTATCTTAATGGTTTTGACATGGTTCTATTTTACCAAGCGTACTTCAGCGTGTGACTGAGTTCTCCGCGAATTTCCGGCGATTTTCTATTGTTTCAAGCTGTATCACTCAATCAAAGTATATCTGGTATTGAATATGGTAGAAAATCCTCGAGATGTTCCAGTTTTTCTATTATCGTCTATAGGTTGGAGATAAGACATAGAGGATATTTGCTTGTATCGAGTGAACAACGACTATGTTTCGTCGAGTGGGTGAAAATACTAGAATTTTTCACCGACGCGATAAGTAATATCTGTTATTCACTCTGAACAAGCAAATTTTCCTTTTATGTTAAGCTCAAACGTGTCGGCTAGCTAAAGTGTAAAACAGATTGAAGTAGCAGAGTTCTTACACAAATATCAGTTGTTTACCTTTTATATTCTACTGGATTTTGTGTACATTTGCACAGACAATATGAGTAGTAACATTCTTCTCTTCCCCAATTCAAGTTAAGAATCCACATACTTGGAAATTGTTATTTTTCCAACATAAAATTCATAGTGTGATTCGAAACGTAGTTCTCGTGCGTGACAGGTAGACATGCTACCACTGCACAAAACGAGGGACAACATGGCTGATGAAATTCTTTGGTCATAATGCTATCAATGTGTATTGAAAAAAAAAGTTCTTGGGTGAAAAAAATAAAATTGATAATTCAGTCCAGTGAATTATAGAATTATTCCTCTTGGAACATCCAGTAATTCACGGACCAGCATAAAATAAAATATGGTATAAAACATGAGCTTTGATATTGCCCATAGCACATAGGGTCACTTACTGTTATAAATCGGCATTGGCTCTGGATGAAATAAAAGTTGTGCGAAGTTTTATTGCTTTGACTTTAAAAGCACTGCTAAGCACAGGATTGAGTGACATTTTTTACAAAAAAGGAAGGTGTCCGTTGCGCCTATAGACCGAGCAAAAGGCTCCCATATCACCATTGTCTCATGATTACAACAAAACACGTTTTGACCTCAATCCCCATGCAGTATAGTAAAAGACCCATAAGTCTCTACCGCCCCGCCCCGCCCCCCCCCCCCCCCGGCCGAATTCTTTTTATACATCGTTGTTTCTATTTACTTTTATAGTATCTTTCTTTCTTTTACCTTCTTTGATTGATCAAACAGCATCGTTTAGCCTTGTTGTAGTGAAAAGCTTCAAAAACAAAATATGTCATTGCTCAGCAAATAGTTAGTTATGACTCACTAGTAAAGGTTTTGATGCTGATCTGCAGAACCCGAACCGTAAACTCGAAGTGAAATTTCGGCCCCATACTACTTCGAATTTGCGAAGTTTAATTGTAGTCTGTTGGATCGTAGAAACAATCTTAAGCAATCCAGGATATTCGAGTCAAACGTGTTCGAGTCAACGAGATTATAATGTACACTCTGTGTGTGTGTGTGTGTGTGTGCGTGTGCGGTTGGTATATTCTCAGTATCATTTTTCGTAATTTTGCAAACGATGACACATGTGTTGGTATTTAAATTCGTGGACTGGGGGAGGGAGTCATATTAGTTATGTAGAATGTTCATCGTTCGTTGTGTTTTTTAATTCGTGGTTTATAATTACTACGAGATGAACCAAAATTGGTATCCCGCGAAAACTGAATGCATGGGCAAACGACTGCCTTGTTACCTTTAATACTTCAAAAACAGACCCTTTGCAAACAGGCAAATTGACTTTTCTATTCTGAAGTTCTCTTTCGATAATATGAATTTGCCTTCTGTTAAAAATCATAGAAACCTAGTATTAACATTATCTTCTGATGCTAAATGGACTGATTATATTAGAATGATTATTCAGAACGCATCTAAATATTTATGTGTGCTGCGTGAGACTAAAATCTCTGTTCACAAAACAACTTTGGCTAAACTATATACACTATTCATACGTCCAATCTTAGAATACACTTCTGAAGTCTGAGATAATTGCTCTATTGAAGACTGAGAAAGATTATAACAAATTCAGATGGAAGCTGCACGGATCGTTAAAGGTCTAACCGTTTATTCTTCTAATGAGTCTCTTTATGCTGAAAGTGTTGGGAACTTCTCGCACGACGAAGGGAAAATAAGAGATATTACATGATGTATTCGATTATAAATAATCAATTACATAACAAATTATGATATTCCTCCACAAGGAGACATGACGCATCTGATTATCGTCTGCGTAATTCTAGAAGCATCACACCAGTTCCTACCACGCTTCAAATTGTTCAGATGTCATTTTTCCCATCTATAATTAGTCTATGGAACTCTCTGCCTGATGATATTCGAAATTCTCCTAATCTTTGTAATTTTAAGAAACGTTTATCTAATCCAACTAAGGGGACACCACCATATTATGATATTGGCAAACGTCACCTATATATCCTACATACTAAACTTAGACACCCATGTAGTCCCCTCAAATCCGGCATCTACAGAGTGAATTTAGTTTACTCTCTCATGCATTCATGTGGTTACGATAATGAAGATGTTGAGTACTATTTTTTTTATTACCCCTTATTTAATACCCAACGATCGCAGCTCTTTCGCTCCATCTTTCAACATACTCCTTCTGTAAGTCTAGATTTATTATTGAAAGGTGACATCGAACTAAGTAAAGAAACAAACTCTGTAATATTCCTAAATTTTCAGAAATATATCCACGGAACTAGACGTCTTTAGTACTTACAATTAAGGTGTAAGTAATAAATCTACAAAATAAACGCCAAATATACGATATGGACAAGAGTCACTGTAACCAGTGCAATGTTCTCTCTCTCTCTCTCTCTCTCTCTCTCTCTTTCTCTCTCTCTCTCTCTCTCTCAATAATTGCTTATTTACTTAAGTATATACGTATATCTTTCTTTTTTCCGTTGAAATGCTACAAGTGTTTAATAAATGATATTTTTTACCTTGCTTTTGTGTATATACTTCAATCTTTGTAAAGGGAATGCCATATTTCCACAGTTTTGGATGTTTAAGGAAGGGACTTAAATTAATTAGAGAACTGGTGTCCAATCCCATATTGTTAAATAAAGTAACAATAAAGTATGTTTAAAACAAAAACAAAACCCAAGAAAAACAGTTAATTCATAGCAATAATGATGATGCATTAGAATAACTTATATAATGACACTATCTTTCCTTTTCTCCTTTAATTAATTAGTATTAAATAAATCTATATTGCATCCGATTCTGAATTATCTCTGCCTTTGACAATTTCAACAAATAAATCGTAACGTTCAAACCCTCCAATACTATTGCATTCATATTGTACCACTCATCATATCAAAGTCGTCATTCTCAGGTCAAGCTTCTTATATTCAAGTGAAAGCTAATATTTGCCCTAATGATACAATCTATGAGCGCTAATTAACATATACACTAATGGGATCCTCAAAATGACGGAGCTAAAATAACTATCACAAATTTAAACAATAATATCCAAGTCAATGCTTTGAGCTATATACTTTGCATGTATGTCAACTTTGAAGTTCCTCATCAGAAGAAACCGATCTTGTAGACGCTTTTTAATCTCTTAGTTTATAAACTGTTTAGTTTTAGCCGTAGACTACAAAAAGCAAAGCTTGTCTTTGAAACTGACTGATGTCACATTTACGAAAGACTAGCTGAGGCTGGTTCTTTTACATAATCATTGGACACTGTAAATTGCTGAAGCAAGTAATTATGTAACAGATTGCTATTCTGTTATAATATAATATGTAGTAAATAGTATACTGCATCACAATAATTTCAGGTGGAGTTGTTCCTTTTGTCTCAGAAACGGCTGAAGGAAGTTATAAATTTCAACGATTGTGATTTAATACGATTTTTTGAGCAATAAACTTAAAATATCGTCCAGAATACAGACTTTAAAGTGTTGCTTTCTTTTCTCTTGTTCAAGATGATGATTGTTATTTACATGAGCTCTTTTAAATAATGTTTCATATTTCGTCCACTCATTACCTTTTACATATTTTGAGAACCTCCGCTAAGCAACAAAACTTACCAGCAGCTGAAAATTCACCAACAAGTTCGAAATGCAACCTTGAACAGTTGTGATAAGGATTAATGAAATGGCGAATCATTTTGTTGAGGAATTTCAAGCTCTGTACCAATTCTTAAGAACTATTTGGCAATCTTAGTACTACTGGAATGTGATTTTGAAATATTTCTGCGGCCACCACCTCATTATTCTCAATTGTAGGTCTTCTTTCACAACTATACAGATATTTATTTCGCCAGTTACTTCACTAAGTTGGTTTACGTTTTTTTCGTACCTGTGTCTTTATGAGATCGTTTTGCTTTGTCCTGATACTTTCTTAAAAAATGAGGAAACAACGGGATATAAACCTTTGGTATTCTTAAAACGCGATGCACACACACACACACACACACACACACACACACATATTATTTTGCGACTTTAGTTAGAAGCAGCTTCAAGCTAACTGATGTTTGTCTTCATCATATCAATTCACGTGTATCTTGTTTTGGTTTGAAACGCAAAAATGCAGACATTTGACATTTACTAATTGGAGAATGTGAACAATTTTATTATTTAGATATATTATATTTTTTTCACTTATGCAATTAAATAAAATGTCCCCATAATCATCAGCTGGACAAAACGCATATTTCCGATAGACGTGCTTTAAGTTGACGCAGTACAAAACTAAATGTATGTACATTAATTGTTAATGACATATGGGAACATAAGATACACATGACGGCACCAATACGTCGCATTTCTATATCATGCATTTAGTTTTTATTACACCTGCATAATGCAAGAAGTATTGTATTTCTATGTGTACATATAAATCGAATTCAAACTGATGTTATGGAGAAAAAAAACCAAGACGCAAATAGAATAGTTGCATTGATTGAATTCTAGATCAATAACGAATCCTCTAAATTACTGAATTTAAATGAAAATAAAATTTGTTTCGCTGGTTTGATTTCCATTCTACCAATTAATATTATTCCTTAATTTCCTCCGTGCTGCAGTATTTTATTTGAATATGTGGAATTTTCGTGCTTAATTTTCCATATGTGGCATTATAAAAGGCTTCAATTAATACTTTTTTTTAAAACAAAAACGTTAAACGAACTTATTAAATAAGGTGTAAACATATTTATGATTTAAAAGCTTTTGGCAAAGGTTGCAAAATGTTTTTTAAAGAATTTAGTAGCTATTATAATTGTATTTTCTCTTAATTTGTTTGGGCATACATGAAACTTAATGCGAA
The DNA here is from genome assembly GCA_029931535.1 of Margaritifera margaritifera. Taxonomy (NCBI): domain Eukaryota; kingdom Metazoa; phylum Mollusca; class Bivalvia; order Unionida; family Margaritiferidae; genus Margaritifera; species Margaritifera margaritifera. The sequence continues at coordinate 1,253,758 of JAQPZY010001293.1, forward strand.
CGTGTTTAAGTGACTTTTCAAATCAAAAAATATTTACACATACAACAAAGAGATGGCTGGTATAAATGCAAACCTCAAAAATTCGTGCAAGCATTGAAAAGAGTAACTAGAAAGGAGAGCTAGAGAAGTAGATAAAGAGTGCTAGGTATACATGATAAAGGAAAAAGAAGAGACAAGTGTTTCTTTTGATGAAAGTAAAGAAGACTATGTTCAAGTACTATTGAAACTGAACCACGACTCTTCAATAGGTGTGACATTTTCTTAATATTTTTTTTCGTTCCTTAAACTTATATCGCTGAGAAAATAAGACATTTTGTTGTTATTTATTTTTGAAAATTATATGAAATATTTAAGTAGTGTTTCTTAAGATTTTTCTGCTGAAACAAAGTCTTGCATGATCAAGAACTTTTTAGTATATCATTCAAGATCTTAAATGTTGCTTCGAGGACATATGTATTAATACCCATGTGCAAAACAAACGACTGATTATTTGACTATTTTCTGTTCAAAGATTTTCTCTTTCTTTTCGTGTTGAAAGAGAAATGGCAACACTTTTTAGCTATATATAAGAATGTTATTGACCCCTTATCCTAAGAAAGAAGGGGGTTTAACCCCTTGACCTCTCCTTGCGTGACCTGTCATAACGAAAATAATACATGTTTCTCTTACTTTAACATTTGCTGCGTCGTCAAGTTGTTTTTATTAAGACTAAGAAGGAACAACCTCCCAATGTTTTGAAGCAAATGGTTCAACAAATCAGAGATAATGATTGCTGACCTTAATAAGAACGTTTTGTATTTGTTAGTTTTTTTTGGAGGGGGGACAAATTGATCCTTTAATCAGCTGGAGGTTCATTGTCAAGCAGAAGACAGCAAACAGAGGAAATATTTCCACAAACCAAAGCCATTTTTGAACCACATTGTGAACATTTTCCTGAAAGGCACTCCTAATATTGAAAATGGCATGATGATGATATTATTATTATTATTATTATTATTATTATTATTATTATTATTGTACATGCATTCCTAGACTCAAATAAACTTCAAGGATACTATGTATGTCATTGAACAGAACATAAATACATCAAAGCATTGGATTTGTTTACATTTGTTAGCGATGAGTTACCTTTTGCTTATACTTTAATATATATGTTTATCAAGCTGTCAACTTAGATGATATATTATAGAGTTCTTCATATTTCACCACAATTCGTTCGCTTTTAGTTATGCTAATTTTTCTCCTTCTATTGAGTGCGAGATAATATCTGTGTTTGTTGTCATACATCTTTTCATTTTTCTCAGTTTACTTGCAAAGCAGTATTGTGTGTTTCATATTGAAACATTTCCAATTCAGTTATTGCTATTTCTTTACATCTCAGCCATATTTGCTGTGTATCTTCAAAAAATATTCTGGGTGATTTTCTAGATGATTAGAATGTGATACTTATAATGACTTCTATTCATCTGCTTTGACTCTTTAGTATAATTAGTGAATGTGACTTGCTCTATTTAGATTTACAGGATTGGTGTGTAATATTTGGTGAAATTTAAAAGCTTTTATAAGAGTTTTGTGTCACGATTTAACTTAATTTTTAAAAAATAGCAAAACAATATGTTTTCCCTCTGACTCCAATTTGTTTTTAATTCTCTTTCATTAATTTGTAGACTTCGAGATATAAAACCCGTCAACGAAAGGATCGTTTCCGTGGAGACATAATGTACTTTAAATTTGGAAAGAATCAAAAGGGTCGAGACAGTCTACTAAGTTTTACTCAAATAGACTTCTTATTTTCTGATCTTTCCGTGACTGAAGCCTTCCTTTTTAGTGTTTTCATATTGTTTGTGTGGTAATAAACTTGACGTTTATTTCTTTCGTAATATGTCAGGCATTGTATTCCTTTCAATTCTACAGGTGGAATTTGCAATATATTTGGTTTTCTGGCTCTATTATGACTATCAGGCCTTTTGAAGTGCACGACAGGAAACTCTTCATGCTAATCAAGGATATGTATATGTATTGATTTCAATGGCACGTCAGCACAATACTGGCTATATAGTGCCGATTAAATGTTAAGTTCTTAAAACTTAAATATAAAATATTGCACAAAAAAGAAACGTTGGGAAGATCGTAAACATGAAGTCCTTCAAGATAAAAGCTAAACAGTAAAGATGTTAACATTCTTTGAAAGGTATATAAAATAGACGATAAAGGTAGAAATATAAAATCATTTAAGAATAGGGTCAAAATATGTTATATAACCCGCATTTTTTAGCAAAATCTACAATTATCTCTCGTCATATATCATCTTAAAGCTTCTTAACTGAGTTCTCTTAAAACAAGCTTCTGTATCATAAGGTTGAAATCCATACGCTCCACAAAAATGTGTAAGACTGACAGTGTACACTGGCAGGATATGCAATCGGGTCGAGGTTTACCCATCAGGTATGCATGAGACAAATATGTGTGTTCCATACGCGCGCGGCACAGCACCACTTCGTGTCAACGGTTTCTTCTGAATGACGGATGCCACTTTTGAATGATGTGTTTCATGTTCAGAACCTTGTTTTCATTCCACATATTTTGCCTTGTATGAAGAACATGCTGATTTATGTAATATTTGAAGCCAGTATATGGAATCTTGACTGCAGGGCTTGGCTGGTGATCTGTCCTTTCATAACCCTTAATATCAATGTGACTAGAGAGTCAGTTATACAGAATACATTTTTTTCAGATTGTATGAGTAAATCGTGTTTCTGTAAGATTTGGGATATTAACAAGTTCTCAAATTTAAGGTTTTGCAGGCTTCCGGTGTAGAAAGGTAATCCAACAAGATGACGAAATGTTTTTGAGAAGTTTGAATGTAGTTCAAAATTTTTAGTATGACTGTAATTTATGCGGTAAAGAAATAATTGCTTTATCCGATAACCGGTTAGAGATGGTCCAGTAGAGTGTTGCAACGCAGCTACAGCCTTGTCTCCACCTTTCGAACCATCTGCATACAGGCATGTATGGCCACGACGGGAAGCTCTGATTTCAGTGAAATTACTCTTAAAAAAACGAGAGCATTGTTTGAGGACGTTTTGAATTGGCAAAGATTAGGTATTATTTTGCAGAGTTTTGATAATTAAGGCGGTGATTTGAGATCATATAATTTTGCAGTATTAACAAGATTTATTTTTCCTACTTCTATATAAAGATGAGTTCGTATACCAAAACGTGGGATGAAACCCAGTTTCCGAAAGTACAAGGTTTGGTATTTGAACCTAGAGACGACGATAGTTTGGTACTATACTGAAGAGCCAATTTCGTTCGTCTGAGATAAATTGATGGTCCATTTGCCTCAGCATGGAGGCTTTCTGAAGGGGAAATTCTATACGTTCTCGGATAAAGTGATTGTGTATCGAATCAAGCTTCTGCAAGTAAGATCTGCAAGCAGATCCGTACAAAATCAAGCCATGATCAAATTTAGATTTAACAAAAGTCCTTTATTAGTAAGATCCACAGGCCTCCTCCCCAAACTGTATTTGCCACAACTCTTATTAATTCCAGGGCTTCGTCCCTGAGGTATCTAACATGCGGAAGCACAGGTAGTTGTGTGCTCATAACAATATGGTCTCCTCCACAACAATGACAAAAGAACCGTCAAGATAATGTTTTGAATTATCATGAATTCTATGTAATTGGCAAAAATGCATACAAATAGTCTTAGATTTCGAAAATTTTAACGCGTTTCCTTCTGACCATTTCTGAACTCCATTTAAGAATATCTGTAGTTGACGTTCAATAGTATGGACACTCGTTGCTCTAATTAAGATCAAAAAGTCGTCGACGTATAATGAAAAATCAGTTTCTGGATTAAGGCGTTTCTCTATGTTTTTAATCTGGATGCTAAAGAGGATGACTGGCAATAGCTTTCAGAAAGGATGGTAACTACCTGTTCGCTCCGAAATTGATATCTTTCAAAAAATTGGATATAAAGAATAGGTAGGCGGCAATTAGACCTAGGTCATTATCTTTTTTGCCGCACTTTTATGTGGTGTCATAAGTGTTCTTCAAGTCAAAACCGATGGCTAGTATATGTTCTTTGTCATTAAAGTTTCTCTGACAAATATGTCAAGTCTGAGTCTGACTAGATGGTCAATTGTGCTTAGTAGTTTGTTGGATTCAACCTACTTGTTATTTATCACTCGTTCCGTGATTTAGCAAATATAACCTGTTAGAACTATGGAAAGATAGTTGGTAGGGTCAGTATTGTCTTTTTCAGGTTTATGTACTGGTATCACCTTTGCTTCTCGCCATGACATGGTAAACCACCAGTTCGTGAAATCTTAATGAAAATGTTTAGCAGTGCATTAAGAGTTCTGTCGGGTTAATGTTTCAGAAGTTGGTAGTGGATATCTGGTCCGGTTGAATTATCATGGGCACGATCAAAAGGGTTTTGTAAGTTCTCTGAGAGTAAAAAGTTTATTGTAATCTTCCGCGTTAACAGATTTGAAATTAAAAGGAACAAATTCTTTCAGATCTTTACACGGTGGAAGTTTTCAGAATAGTTCTCCCGTAAGGAGTTTTTATTTTTTGAAGAATAAAATGTTTTCAGCTAATGTATTTGAAATTTCTGGTAAGGTCGATTCCTTTATGTGTTTGATACAGCTGTTTTATGTTTGCAAATGATTTTCCGCGCCATATTCCATATTGATATGATAGAGGGAAAAGAGTTCAACGGAGAGACGAAAAATCTCAATTTTTCCTCTTCCTCTCTCTGATAGTACGACTAGCTTTATGTCGGTATATATGGTATTTATTAAGATTTTAAGTTTGTGGATTGTCATTTAAATTTCTAAGGACCTTTCTCCGTATCCTGGTGGCGTCCTTGCAAGAATGATCGAATCATGCTTGGTTTATCCGCTTAGAAATTGCAGACGTTCCTGCTATTGTGTCCTAAGCAACATCTGGGAATATGCAATTAAAAAAGGAGATCGGACCGCTACGTTTTGGAAAGGATCAGCTGTCAAATTTGATTCACAGAGGGTCTAAAGTGTTTCCTAATATGCATTTATTTTAAATCTAGTCCTTACAGATTTGGAGTATTTCCATCTAAACCTTGGTGTTTTGGGAGTATTACGTCTTAAATGTACTGGAAAGTGACCAATATCACAGAGGTCGTCACCAAATTCCCAAGAGAAGTTAAGTAAAAAGGATGCATCGCAGATCGTCGGATCTAATCACGAGTAGGATCATGTGTCAAGATGCACGGACATATATAACATGTCACTAGAAAGGCACAGATTGTGTTTTCAAACAAAGGCTTATATTTCCTTTTCCTCTACAGTTGATATCTTTAGAGCCCCAAAGTCTGTGGTGGTCCTTAAAGTCTCCAGGTAGAACAAAAAATGCTGGCAACAATCCAGTGAGATGGCCAAGATGAGATTAATTGATTGGAGTGCCCGTAGGATGATATATTCAGCAAAGTGTAAAGAGTTTTGTGTAGCCTGTAATGTAGTATTGAGATTAATGTGTATGTGAGGACTTCTGTTTTTATGATGATGGACACTCCTTCAAAGGTTGTGTCAGTCATTCTTGAAAAGTTGTTGTATATTGCGATTTTTTTAAATATTAATTCCATCGTTTTCTTTAAAAAATAAAAAGGTTTCTTGAAAGCAGGCAAATATTCAAATATTGGGTCATGTTCTATAAGTGGAAGACATTTGCCTTTAAACTTTGACAATTCTACTGTATTATCTTGTCAGACATATTTATGAAAGTGGTGGGAGTACGGAGCGTTTCTCTGGCGTGGTATTAGGGAGCTCTCTAGTTTCCATATTTCAAGACTTTCAAAATTTATTGAAGAGCCTTATATGTCTGTCAGATCGATTCGAAAGTCTTGTAGTTTCTTTAATTATTTTATTTTATTGTTTTTTTTTTTTTGAGCAGGCATTACCAATGGAATCGGTGATTTGCTACTCTTTTTGTTAGCAGAACCTAACCGGTTTTTGCTAGTTGTATTGGGTGTTTTATTTATCACTGTTATATTGACCCCTGGGGCTAGTGGATCGATGCTCTTTTTGTAGGTCGGATCCAGCTGGCTTCCCGCTAGTAGTGTTTCGTTTCTTATTGATCACACTATCTCTTTGATTACTTGCGATATGTGCTTTTTGTGTGGCTGCTCCCACGGGTTTAGGAGGCGTCAACACTGTAAACTTGGTCCCGTCCTCTGGCCAGATAATTCTGTAGAAGATTTCTTCTCCACCCACTCCGCGTTTGCATAGGATTTGCCGGTAATGTTTAAATTAAGTTGTGGCTTCCGCACAAAAATTCTGGCCTCGGGGGAACTCGTTCGTTTCTTTTGCTTTCCCTTTGTATTTCTGTCTCGAGCTTCCATTTAAAGCAGACTCTGGAGTAAGAGAAACAATCGCTCTGACAAATGGCACACGAGATTTTCTCCTTGCATGCTGATCTATCGTGGCTATCTTACCCACATCTAAGGCATATTGGTTTTCTCTTGTAGCCTTCTGTGTGGTAACTATATTTCTGGCAGTGTAAAACAGCAAGGAATAAGGAATGAAAGGGTTTACTGGCCTTTATATGTACGTGGAAAGTGGCGCAGTTGAAAGTCAATATGAAAGTGTTGGTGGAAATCAACATGTCGTTTCGGCAAATGTTGATTCGCTTCACATGGGAGACTTTCTCAGATCTGAGATTTTCCACTCAGACTTACAGCAGCCACCTAAATCCCTAGATTGCATCACACTTCTGCATGAGTTAAGAGATTTATGCACAGATACCTTAATGGGTATCTCCACAAACCGCATTAAGCGAGCAGATTATCAGCTGCACTCTGCAAGTAATTGGTTCGAGCTGAGTACATTCTTTGGGTATCCTGCTAGAACCGGAAGACATTCTTCAAGGATAAAAGGCGAGAGCTTGCTCAGCTTTTGATCCTCATCGGTTGATTCTGTTATGAGAAAGCGCGTCCAATTAGTCGCCCTTTTCATGCGAGGGGAAGGGGTTACCGGAGGAGAGGGGCGCATCGAGTCTAGTATGTATCCCAGATCAAGGAATAGTGCAACCTTAATTGTCCCCACTTTTTACTGAGTAATTCTAGTGATGCCGTGTATTTGAGTGATTGATGTTTCACGATGTTTTTTCAGGTATCGATGTTTTACTGTAAATTAGCAAGGCGGTGGGATTCACATCTCTTAAGAATGAAGTACGTGGTATATGATTGAGCATCAATTAAAATGTTGCCATTATTGTTACACTAATTTGAAAATCATTGCGAGATAGAAATTAACATAAAAAGTGAGACCTAACAACGGTTACATTTTTAACACTTTTAGTTTGTTAATTATTCTATTGTTATTTTGCTATTGATTAATAATGTAGCCCTGTAGCGAGTCCCATTAACTCGTATTGTTCAAGCCCATTGTCACTAGCTTTTCTTCAGCTCAGATCATTTACAGTTTACACTGTTCCTTTCATTATCTGAGCATTCAATATGTGATTATCATCACTGTCTCTAGTGAAAATATGCATCATTTGGAACTAAATAATTACATAGCAGAAACAACATTTATTTAAAGATTCAAAAAGTCATGTTTTTATATTTTGATCGCTTAATATATTTAAGTAAATTAGCTACATTTGTTTTTGCTTGCGAAATTAATCCACACTGCAAATTTAAATTCCATTCAGTGATTGAACAATATGTTAGTATTATTCAAGAAGCAACAGCAACAACAAGAACAGAAAATATAATCGGAGGTGGGGAAGAAGTAGGAGTGCTAGAGGCAAGGAGATGGAGTAGATGATTATGATGACGATGATGATCATCATAATCAGCAGCATCAGCAGGAGGGGGATGAATATGAGAAGCAGTGGGGAAGTAATGTGAAAATCGGCTGCGAAAGTAAAAGTAGCGTATCAATATACAAGACAACTTTATCTTACCTCAAGATGTTCATTTTTAACGGCTAGCCGCAAAGCTGTCCTACCAAGGCCGTCAATACAGTCGATGTTAAGATCTACATTGTCACTCAGAAGTCTTTTCACCGTTGGAATGTCACCAAACTCCGCCGCATGTAAAAATTCCTCTTCTACATCCACAATCTGTTCATTAGAACGAGAAACAAGACTCGTAAGTTGGAAAGACCTGGTAATCTTTGCTATTCCTATAAACCTTCCACGCTTTCTCTTAATCCGCGGCATGTGCTAGCAAGAGGATACCTTCTTTCCCACACTTATTCAACTAGATCGTGCCAATTTTCATTTTCCCCACTATACGAAAATACGGGAAGCTTTTCATTAAATATTACTATCCTTCAAACGGCCTTTGATTTCAAACAGTGCTTCAGGAAGTACATTTCTGGACCTAACCTGCGGATCAATACTATCATGTTCTAGCCTAAACTCGTTGTATCCTATTCTGATGAGTCAGCCAGAAGCTTAATAACCTAAGGGATAAATTGGGCCTAAGTTCCCTTGAAAACAAATATCATTTACAACAGTTCAGAACAATATGGACATAATTAATTCCAGCAATTTACATCCTCTGAGTTCATGCAAAACGATATGAGATACTTCGTGGAAGTGACTTCTCTGTGCTACGATTGCATAGTGCTTGTATCTGACGTAATTTCAATTGCAATTTTAACTTTTAACTGCCTACTAAAATTACTATCAATTTAGTAACTTTTATTCTGATATAGTAATCCGCTGATTGTGCATACAGTGTTACTGATCATGTCCCCAATGAAATTTACATACATAATACTCGAGATACCAGAGACCTTTTGGTTCACTGTTTCAGAAAGTTTACTTATGAGTAAAGCCTTTGAAACAGAGAACCGATCTAAATATAACAGAATACACCGGCGCCATCTAGCGACAGACAAAAGTGATGGTTAGTTCCTGTTCGAAGTGTTTGTGCATGCATAAAACAAATATGTTCCTGACACAATTGATACACGGCGCTTCTACAGAAGTACCTTTTACGCCTCTGATCCAACATGCACGAAGATGACCTTTTAATGAGCAACATGAATCATTGCTATGATGATGTCAAAAAAGTTCAATTCTGATGCTGTAAATGCACGTCAGGAAAGAAACAGAAACATTATAGATTAATGCTTCAGTGAAACGTTGAGCTGTATGATCTGGGATTACATCTGTCACTGGATCTAGACTCTTAAATGTGTCAGATTTCAGCCTACCAGTACCTTGAAGTTAGAATAACATAATTTCTATTTTAATTCAACCGTATCTTATAGTCAATTATATATTTTTGACAGGTTTGTTTCATTTGGAAAACCCGGTGGGGATTGTAACATGATTTAACCGAATGGGATTCGATATAGCGCACACGCTAAACACAATTGCGTAAATCAGATGTTTATATATAATGCAAAGGAGTATTAAATGAATCGGACACCCTACTCGTGCGAACAAAATTCAACAACGAATATAATAAAATGATATCGTTCCTAATGGATACGATCAAAACATGGAATTGCAACAAATATGACTGATACATGGATCTATCAACAGGTCTGCTCAATTGTATGGAATTTATCAACTGGTATGATCAATGTATGGAATTATCAACAAACATGATTGATGTAAGGATCTATCAACAGATATGATCACCGTATGGAATTATCAACAAAAAATATGATTGATATATGGATCTATCACCAGGTATGATCCGTGTACGGAATGTATGGACAAAATATGAACAAGTATGATGGATGGATGATTGATTTTCACACATATCGTGACATTGAATTTGATTGATTTTCACACATATAGTTACAGTGAATTTTAGGTTCAAAATGGAATAAACGATGGTATTTATCTCGTGGCATCCAGTCGATGAACAAGAGATATTTTCGATTCCAGAGCTCCCGTAAAATGATGAAGGAACGCCCTCACGTGGTCCGCTCTTCCCTGTCCCTCCCTACCTCGCAGACCCGTTGGTCCATAACCTTTGGCACCTCATAATGACTAAACCAATAGCGTCCTCACACTGAGTAAACCAATACCGTCGTCTACGGTCACCATTTACAGCAGCATCCGGGTCACACAAAACCCCAGAGTTCGACGACTGAATGTCTTATTCCCATCACAACAATAACTAAATTATTTCGATAGTATCTTACAATTTTAATAATGTAATATAGCCCATTTTATGTAACACAGACAGCCCACACACCTCCCTTTCTGTGTAATATGATGGGAAATATTTCCACACAAGTAAGTGGTTCGTACATAATTCTTAAGTGGCAAAATATCAGAATTCTTTACCTAAGGTAAGTGTAAATCTTATTCTTATTAAATGTGGATTTGAAAGTCATTCTGAAAAGCAAATAATATAACAACGGATATTTATCATGCATAAAACTATTATCTGATTTACTTACTCTAAAGAAAAACTGAATAGCTATATTGTGCATTTCTTCCAACCTTTATAGTTTTACCAATGTATGTAGACACACTATTTGATACGGACGCTACTAATCTGATAAATAATATCTCTAGAACAAGAAGTTGTATCTCGATGCTAAATATATGATACATCTTATTGACCTAATGTGGGGTACTTTTAAATATGCGATTGTAACGGGGGTTCAAAGAAGACAGAAAACAAGTTGTATGGTTAAATGACTTTAATGACCTGTAGAAATATGAAAATGTTAAATTTTCATGGCACAATGAAAGCAAAAGGACGAACAGTCCTTTTTTCTTGAGAGCAAACGGCACACTTCCTTACAAAACTATGTTTGATTACAATTTAAGATGTGTTTAAACGGTGTATGAAATATTAAAGGAAAAAATGATTGAAGAGAATTTATGTGTCATTTGAATATGCAACATAAAGGTTCTGCTCTTACTATCCACAGTAATATTAAAAGTCGCACAAAGCTTAACAAACTACGCTATTATACAGGAATAGGAATTATAAACATTGTATCGTCCATTTAAGAATTAATAATAATAAAACTTAAACAAGGTGACATACCTGTAAAAATATGAAAATTTATCATTTTCGTGGCACAATGAGAGGGAAAGGACGAACAGCCATTTCTTCTTGACAGCAAACTCCGGTGCAGGTAAAGCTTGCACGTGCGATTTGAACGAGGATAATACCTGTTTGGAAGAGTTTGCATTGCTAGAACTAAATATTAGTTTTGTACAGGTTCGCGCTCTGAATGACTAAATGAATGAATGAACGATTGATTGATTGAATGAAGGAATGAATGAATTGACGATTGTAGACAATGACAGCACAGACTAAAACGACTTTACAACTGTCACATTACAAAACAACCCACAAGTGCATTCATTTTCTACAAGAAGAAATTTTTAAAGAAAAAACTTCATTCAACGATAAAATGTATATTCTACCTCTAAAAAGTAGACATTAATTTGAGCAAAATGTCGAACTGGAATCAATATGAAATAATTCCATGTTACATGAAACGTCCTAATATTGACCTAACATAAGGTGCTTTTAAGAAGACACTGACTATGAACGAAACATTTTACCGCAGCTTTTGTGATATTGTTGTTCTCAAAACTTGCTAACATTTAAGGAAATAAATAAATACTCTCTCAAATATATATTCATTGGAGGTTAAATATAGCACACCACATGTTTTATAAACTGGCCTCAGTAAAAAAAATTAACTTAAAAATTACCTCAAATTAGGATGCATGTAAATGTGTAGAAAACTAAGTTAGAGATAATTCTGTGTGGACCATAGTTGACCAATGTGTTGCTGTCGAAATTAATAGAGGATATTTTCTTTTCCTACGTTAATACCGGATATATTTCATCGTGTGGTACAAAAAACGTGATGTTTTAACGAGTGTCGAAGCCACGAGTTAAAATATACCGTTTTTGGTACCACAAGATGAAATATATCCGGTATTAACGCAAGAAAAGAAAATTTTCTTTTTATTATATACCAAAGTTTCTCCAGAATCGAAGCTTAGAAGATTAAACTCACTATTCAGCACCACATTCCACCGCCCACCCACCCCTTTTTTCGTAAATTCACCTCACTTTCATAGGCTGGTCATATAAATATCAGTTACTTAAGATAGCGGTATGATTGGGTTGACCTAATCTGTCGCAGTAAATTATATTTTTGACATTTTGCAAACTATTTGATCATATTTGACCACAAAGCAAGTCGGATTCATCAATGCATCACAGCGGGTTTATCATTGTTGTCAAGGAAGTAAGGGGAAATAACTTCATAGAGACGCGAACGGCGTCAACTCAAATTTCGTCAGTAAAAATTAATCTCCATGTCTGAAATGTAATGCAGTTTCTATTTATTTGTTCTAGCTCACAAGATGCTCGTTTTTGTTGCTGCAGGTATAAATTCTGTAGGCACACACAATCCAGCGTCGCATGACATTATGGGAAATCTTATATTTTCAAATGTGAAAATATAAGGATATATTTTTCACATGTGAAAATATAGGAATGAAAAAATAAGAAAATTATTTCGCCAATAAGTTTCTATATTTCACACTAAAGTATATAATAAATATGGGTTATTGACGATTCACTACAGTACAGGGTACTGAAACTTGATAACTCGATATGGATACCATACTGTGGCTAAAATGCAAAAGCTGTTTCAGTCAGAGCCTGAAAGGGTAATTTGTACCGTGTACGATCGTATAAAATCGAGCTGGATGACACACATTCAGTTCCCACTAAAAAGACATATATGGACTGAGTTGCTTAAATTCGCTGTTGACACTTATCATTAATTCATTCCTGCAGGGAAATGATCGTTAATCTTCACAATTTGGCGTCGGCCATATAATGTCTGCATCTGAGATCGGAGTTTGTGTTATAAAATATTGGTAATAGAAGAGACATAACTGATTATAGCTGCTAAAGGAATGCCATGTGGAAGAGAGTAACTTAAACACCTATTAGCAATTTCATGTAGAACAGTCTGGACTGCCGCATTTATTTTTCTTATTAAAAAACTGCGTTTTGCTACCTAAACCGCATAGGTCGATGATGTTGCAAGGGAAAATGCATATGTTTAGTTTCAGTTCAATAATGTGAAATTTAATAATACTAATTCGAAAGTAAGATAGAAAATATTCAAATGTAAGTTCCAACGTTATGTTGAAAATAATGGAGCTAATCCATGCATGGGACCGATGAGAAATGAGAGCTTGTTTCAATTCAAACGCAGATAATAACCAGCTAACCACGATAAAAATCATTAGAATGCATAATTTAATTTTAAAGACATATAACAGTTTATCACGTAATATGAGTTAGTAAATACAATAGTTATGCGAACATTTAACGTAATGATAATACGCAGAGTTTTCATTGAATACACTTGTCTACTTTACACAGTACAGATATATTTTATTGCTTTTTTCCTCTCATTATTTTCAAGCGTTTTCATTGCATTAGTTGTATTTACTACTTTAATAAGAAGATAACTAGTTTTATCTTAGACTTAAAAGCTAGTTTCATCGTAATGTCACATTACATATCATGAGCTTAGTAAAATTGATCCTTTTTTAATATTGTACAATAATTTAATCCGCAATTGCAGCAAAACTGTTACGCACATAGTATTATTACCAAAGACAGTTGATATCACAGAGACAAGGGAATATTTCCATAAAACCTCAAATTGGTCCATCCTTTTGTAATTTCTTAAAAATAAACCATACCGTAGTTTTTTGTGGTTCCAAGCTAATTGTACTTTGGGTACTTCTATCTCCTCGTCTGTGGTTTAATATATATATATATATATATATATATATATATATATATATATATATATATATATATATATATATATATATATATACTCAAGTCCAAGCCATGGGCTAATTGGTTTGCAATCTTGGGTTTAAGTATTAAAGAAAACAATATTATTCAAAAAGATTTTATTTCTAGACTACTCGTTGACAGCTATACCTTTTGTAATCACGACTCATTAGATCCTTTGCTACGTATATCAGATAGAATATCGAAGAATGCAAAAGAGGAAGAGGTGTTGGTTATTTCAGTGTTATGCGAGCCAGTTCTAATTAGTAAATCCAAAATAGCGACTTTAACCCTACCAACCAGCAAATTAGCAAGGTTCGCAGTTGTTGTGACATATATTCACACTGGTAATTACCCGCTCCAGTTGAATGTAAACACCGCCAACATTTCATCCGGATGACATCCGTTTTATTGATGCATAGCTATCGATTTTGTATATAAACGACGTACTGACTTTGACGCTAATTATGGCGTTTGCTTTTTAAATATCACGAAAGGAAGCAATTACACAAATTATAGCTCTCCACCTCAATACTCTCGTTCTACAGTGCGTTAGCGTAAGCAATGCACGCTTTTTCAAATCAGTAAAGTATACACTTTGGAAGTGTGTTTATAAAGCAGCATGGTTCAACGTTTTAGTTACTAGTGCAAGCCACAAACATTTCTGCCTCAACTAAGAGTATAAAGAAAGGTTTGTGGATGTGTAAACGGTCATTTTCTCCTTTGACCGTATGTATAATTTCATGCATCTATTTAGTGGGATGCAAACAAGTAATTAAATGGTATTCAGCTGAGTGTCCGAAGATCAAAGCCAATTAAGCATTTTATTTTAATAAAGTTTAAGACCATATCTTTGGCACAAAGAGAATATTTTTCTTGACACGGAATCCAAACGATCCTAAACTTTAAAATAAAAGTGTCAATTCTCCTGCGGAAATTGTATCATATGGCTGCTTTCAAAAATCTTTCGGTAGTGTTACAAACGATGACCCTTCGGTCAACCCCTTCAATTATTAGAATCCGTTTTATTTTGATGGCATCAAAAACAATCTAAAGTATTACAGTAGAAGTAGGATGTCTTGACCCAATATCCGTCATATATGTATTATTAAAGCTTCACAAATAAATGGAAACTATCATAATGGAAAATGCCTGGCCACTTTAATTCTCGGTTACTCTAAATTTACTCAGATTGAAACGCGTAGAGAAAATATGTTATGATCATGAGAATTTGTCGCCCACGGTGATTGAAAATACCGTTCAGAGAAGCACAATACAGTTAAAGGAGAAATTTAAAATAAAATACACAGAGAAACTGCCTGAGAATAATGGCAAATGTGATATTATTCATGATTTAGTTGATGTTTGAACATTTATGACAACAAAATAATAGACTTCAGATTTAAGAAATTAACAAACAGTACTCCTTATTCTTGTCCTGTAACTCAGTGTAACGATCCAGTTAACGAATAATGACACAAATAATTAAAGATATTAAATCTATTACACCGAAAACAGCTGTTTCACGCACAAATCGTTTAACATTTTTATGACTAAACTTTAAAAGCTGTCAGTAATGATTCTGTTAATAGAAGCAGAGCACAGTGTGCAATGAATTTTTAATTTGGTGTACGAATTGGTGTACGAAAGCCTGAACAGTACAAAAGGTAAGTGAATAAACATGAAGAATGTTGCTCTGGTTGTGGAGGTATTTAAGTTACTTGTCAATTTTATGAAAATCAGATTCGGTGATTAAACAATAAAGTATCCATTCTTTTTGGACCAGATATTTTCTTTGTATGATTTCGGTACCTCTATAAAGTGCTCCAGCACAAAGAACCGTTATTAATTAAACCGCAACAAACGACCATGGTATGATTTTTTAAATAACAACGAGACGAATTATAATGCCTTATTTTGTACTGCGATATTAAAATTTGTTCCTTTCAAGAGTCTAAGTTATGGTAGATTGCTACAGGTTTTGTATGCAAAACTGTACACAGGCTTATATATGCAAAACTTTAAACTAATTATGGGGCTCAATACTGCTCTGCCCAGGGGCCTGGAATTTCTGTCGGCGGGCCTGTCAACATGTAATGTGAAATAATATATTCTACCAAAAGCCCAATTTGTATCTTGGTTTATTTCCTAACCAAATTGTTTGTGTAGCATTACAAATAACAGATCACTTTCCATTTGAATTTATTTCTGTTTATAGTGTTTAAAGCCTCTGTTTTTTATTATATCAATTCCTATGAATTAGTATGTGTCCTGTAACATAGTTGGAATGTTACGGGACTAAAATCTCCAATTTTCCTTCTTATTATCTTCTTTATGTATGGACAGACTTTGTTGACAAATAATTACAAATCTTGATCGTTTTCCATGTAAAATCTTTATTCAATTACATATCTTCTAAACTAATCCCAAAGTCTTATGGTGATGAATTTATTCAAATTTTGTTTTTTCATTCTAATAATTTCCCTTATTGTTTGAAGTCGGATTAAATAGGGTCTTAATGTTCTACTTTCCGTTTTTGGACTTAAAGAATCAGTTATCGTAGGTATTTACTATATTACTATTTATTAAATACAATGTCAGCATGAAACTTTCTTTTTTATGATTGTACATCGAACCCCTTGTTACAGTTTTTTCACGCTCGCAAGTAACTCTTTCTGATTGTTTTCCTTCACATTTATATTTCCACCATTTCCGTACCAGTTTTGATTTCATCAAATTAGAACACTCTTTACAAAGTTGGAATTTTCTGTTGCTCCGTTCAATTTGATCAATTGGTTTTTCCCTCTTGTATTGATAGCATCCGATAGTACTCCTTTATTTACCACCTGCATTCTTTAACAGATGAATCTGATGTTCTTATTGCAATCTAAAATCATTGTGAAATACACACCATTTAAAGTTTTAATTTATCAATAATCATATTTATTCTGTTCTGTTCCGACTCATTAAGAATAAACTGTTAAGATACAAGACCATTTTCATTTTGGCAATATTTCTAACGTTCTTTCTCTACACTATCGTAATTTGCATTGCAAAGTTTTTAGCAGAAATATCCAATCTTCCCGTTATTGGTGATTATCGAAATTGTATTGTCATTCACAATCATATTATTAATACCAGCAAGGATTTGCATATAGTTTTAACCAAATAGTTTTATAATAAAGAATGTCGCCATATTTTCCCTCATTATGATTTGTATGATTTTATTTCGATTGCTTGTTTGAATTTTATGTCTTTTCTTTTTTCATGGACAAAATAATTTTACCTTGTTCCCTAACAAATCATCATACTCTTTCCATTTCACCAGCACATATGTTTTACAGCTCAATGTTTTTGTCTTCGAAATCTTTTCAACCTCGTACAAATCATCCCTTTTGTTATCAATCGACAACATCTCCCCGTAAAATATTCCCCTAATAATCTCTCTATTCAATTTGTACATATCGGGGTCACATAATATCACATATCTGATTTTAAATATTCAATATGTCACATCAGGTACGTTCCCGCTTGTAAAGATAGATTAATTTCTTAAAAACTTAACGATCTGACTTATTTTATATTTAGGCGTCACTTAGGTAAAAATTGTTAGGTGACCAAAACAAAATCAATCCAGACTTTAGCTCTATAATTGTTTTTTGTTTGCATCGACTGGGGTTATGTCTATTGAACTGTGATAAGTGTTAGTATATCCCATGATCAGGATCGGCAACACATCTACCCATTTTCTAGTGTCATTTTGTGTAAAATCTTCCCATTTTCTAGTGTAATTTTGTGTAAAATCTTCCCATTTTCTAGTGTCATTTTGTGTAAAATCTTCCCATTTTCTAGTTTTCAACGTTCTCTTAAATATTTCTTCCATATAGGTTTTCTTTTCAGTGTAAGTGGAAAAATTATTCGATGTTTATTTTTTTAATTTTTTTATAGCAATTACTTAACCTTGCAGTTGTCAAATTCTTCCCCTTAATCAAACTGTATCTTTTCATCTTTTCTTTTTTTCGGTCTTCGAAGATACTTTTAATGTATTGTGTTTATCATCCCCTTAATGCAACTTTACTTTCTCAGCCCATACATATTGGGGAAAAATATATATCACAGTCAAAGTTCATTTATGGTCTTTATTATCCTTCCAAAAAGCTTGCATATCATCAATGCCTTACTGCTATTGTGAAAATCATTTCCTCGCTTGCTTGTGTAATATGTAAATATATTGTTGAGTCAAGTTTTCTTTCTTGTTTTATTTTCTGCCGTATATTATTAATACTAGTATATGACACGGGACATTCGGGATCAAAGTTCAAACACTCTTCTTTATCCGTCATTTATTTTAAAATTGTTGCCGTATTTTAAATGAGTTCTATTATGATAAATTCCGCACATTTGGAGAATGTATAAATATATGTTTCAACTTTAGTAGTAACGAAACAATTTCTATATCTGAATGTATTTTTGAACTTTTTCGGGTATAAGTATAGTCTGATATAGTTATTTTGAAAGACAACCTACAATAAAACACGAACATTAATTTGCCTATCTCTAGCATCAGATAGTATATTCTTTCGTGTTTTAAAATGTATAGAGATTTACAAATAAGTTTTAGTCTATCGAGACATTGCACTCAGTAGTTCATGTATTCACCCAAGTGTGCACACAAAAAACTATGACAAATGTGAAGTACGAAACAGGTATTATTTTCACATTCGACGCAAAATAATTCTATAATAGTTTTCAGTTACCTGTATACTGCTGCTTTAAGACCATATAACCATTGCCAGATCTCTTTACAACGAATCGACAAAACATACGTTGATTATACAGAAAGTACAGTGAGATTTCAGACAATTTCAGGGACTTTAGTTTATGAATTGCCTCTGATAGATTCAGCGTTATCGAAAGCACACAAAATAATTTATAAATCTCTAAGTTATAAAAAATGCTGTAAGCTAATAATAATAATAATAATAATAATGAGGACTTCGTATAGCGCTTAATCTTTAGAAGCTCTAAACGCTTTACAACATTAGATAACACCTAAAAACATATATATGATTACGAAAAATAAACACCATGAAATTAGAAAACAAAAACATGCTGAAAATAGTTAAGGTAAGGAAAAATTAAGTCTTTAGGTCTATTCTTGCAGTCGAAATGGGTGAGTTTTAAGAGCACTCTTGAATGAGATCACTGTGTCTTTGTGTCTAAGTTCAGTGGGCAATTCGTTCCACGTTGCTTGGCCCTATTAAATGTTAAAGTTACAGTTGTAAGATATTAACATGTGGGTGTGTTATTATCACCTCAAGATAATTACAAGACATAGAGTATTATTTTAATGCTTGTATTCTATTTAATTAAATATAAATGTTACACATCCATTTAAAAAATTTCTCTGTGCGTGTAACCTTGACATTTTAACCTTAGGCCTTTATTATACATGTTTGCTAATCTGTCAAAACCCAGGGAGAGCAATCCCCGGTATGACACTTCAATGGCTTTTAAAAACACACTTGAATCTAACCCCATTTAATTCCTTAAGCTAAACTCAAGGCTTCGAGCTCTGGAAGTAAATATTTAGTAAAATAGTGAGCATTCCATTCGAAGCTTGTGAACTGAGTTATTAACTTATTTTTTATCTTAGATGCATACTAATGTCATAGAATGATTTAATACGTTTATTTAACTTTGAAATTTAAGTATCGCTGTCGAGAAAATGTTTGCAAATATAACATAACAGGTGTTCATTATTGATTCATTTAACGTACTCAACCACATGAAATGCATAAATACCAAAATCAGTCACTGCATAGCTGGTTATTATCAAAACTACTCATGAATCATAAACTAATTATCACCTTTCATAAATGAGTACAGGGTAAATACTCTTCGCTATGTGTGCAAACAAACAACATAAATATCAATATTATATGTTTGGATCTTCTTTATCAAATGTACATCCGGCAAAGATTCTATTGCTTTCTTGTAATGCCAAATACATATTTCTGGAAAGTAAATCAGAATAAATTTACAGTGACATAAACTTTAAGTGCCGGGAAAGGTTTTAATTTTGACAGTTTCAATTTACTTGTCAGACTAAGTTGGTAAGTAGTAAGACAGATGATGAGAAAAGACAACACACTTCTAAGTTAGTGCTTTAGCTTCTTTTTGATGGTAAAACAAGCAAAATAGTATTATAGCAGTTGAAAGACTTAGCTGAGGTCGTCTACTTCTGGCACTTTAGAGCTTTGCACTACTTACTGGTATTATATTTACTTTTATGTCAATGTCTATACCTTCTTAATCTGGAGTTTTTTGCATTTTATGACTTGATTAGATATTTCTGTGCTAATAGAATATGAACACCCTACCCCCTATTGCCTATTCACTTAGTCATAACTATGAATTATGTATGGTCTATACACTTAGTCATAACTATGAGTTATGTATGGTCTATACACTTAGTCATAACTATGAATTATGTATGGTCTATACACTTAGTCATAACTATGAGTTATGTATGGTCTATACACTTAGTCATAACTATGAGTTATGTATGGTCTATACACTTAGTCATAACTATGAGTTATGTATGGTCTATACACTTAGTCATAACTATGAGTTATGTATGGTCTATACACTGTTTATTTGCTACTGCCAAAACAGTCATTTTACATCTGAATTGTTTTGTTGAGTTTTAAAGGAGATACATTTGATTATAAACTCCATTTATCAAGTGACATGAATATGGACAAAGAGGAGATGTATAACCCAAGAGGCATATATACTTTAATGTGGCATAATTTTGTTGGAGTGGAGTAAAGGAGGAATGCGATGAATATATTAATGGATAAATGAGGTTAAATTGCATGAAAGAGAAACATGATCTACGTTTCCTTATCGTGAACGTAAATAAATTCTATAAAATATACATCTGGACCCGAGATTGCAAACAATTCTCACACTCAGATTCAAATCACAATTCTGAAGACTGATCTGATAACGTTCAATAACCGATAATAATACGTACAAATAATCAGACGTCAGAATTTTGAGTTAGGTCCCAGTTTAAGTGTAGAAATGTTCGTAATCCTAGTACCAGATTATATTTTTTTAATATAACATGAAGCTACATAACATTAAAAGTTACAGCCTTCTATCAATTTCATAAGGTAGAACGATTGATTCATAGAAAAAATAAGTACTTTCTCCTACAAACGAGATATGCTTTGTTATGCCCCAATAAATACTGTACTTACATTGAAATCTTATTCAAATAGGTATCATGCTCTCTCTCTCTCTCTCTCTCTCTCTCTCTCTCTCTCTCTCTCTCTCTCTCTCTCTCTCTCTCTCTCTCTCTCTCGTTATCTAATTGCCTAGTATTCCTCAACTTAAAAGTTATTTCTGGGATAACTTGTTCCTTATAGTTTAGATGAATGAGATTTCTATAAAAGAGCAATCATTCTAAATTCATGTATGGAAACTGAGTCGGCATTCCGGTTTACGCAAAAGTTGCGTATTAATACTGGTAATCAACTTGTACCTGGATAAAACTGAAAGCATAATTGTATCAATGCAGAGGTTCACGACTTCTAAAGTAAGAATTTGTCCGCTGTCAAGTTACAATCTTCAGACACCTATCAGAGCACTATACAACATATAATTGTCAAATAATTGTCTGTTTCTTTGGCAGTGATTGATAACTACCTACCTAAATGCTACCAACCAACCAACCTATCTATCTGCGTACGTACGTACATACGCACATACATACATACATATATACATGAATACACACATACATACATATATACACACACACACATACATACATACATACATACATATATACACACATACATACATTCATACATACATACATATATACACACATACATACATATATACATACATACATACATACATACATACATACATACATACATACATACGTATACATACATACATACACACATACATACATTCATGCATACCTACCTACCTACCTACCTACATACATACATACATACATACATACATACATACATACATACATACATACATGCATGCATACATACATACATACATACTCTACGTTTAAGACAATTTCATATTGTTTCGTTGCCTTTCTGTTCTTTCTCATGTTTCACATATAGCTTTGTACCCATCAAAGAAGAAAAAGAATTCCTTATAGGACATGCCAGTGAAAGCATAATTTTCATCGCAGATTTCACTCTCTATATTAATGTTAAAAGTTGTGGGAAAGAAACCATCGGAAGAATGGTCGATAAAAAGCAGTATGTACAATGGAAACTCATATTTTCATTTGGGTCGGGAAGTGAAGTAATTTCACACAGCTGAATATTACGGAAGATGCAACTTAATTTATTACAGTTAGGAGTGTAAAACACTAAGTAAAATCATTTCGAATATTTCGAAAGTATACCCTTGAAAAATGAAGTCAACTTACACAGAAAGATAGAGGGATGCCTATGTTCGTAAATTTGGTAGCGGTGGGGTTTTAAATGCCCCGTATATAGTTATGCGAAACAATTAAAATGCAAAGAGCTTTAAGTTTTAGACCACTAATTTATTCACATGCTGTCAATTAGACTTCTACATACGATTTAATGACCTCTGACAAACCAATGACTCAAAGATTGTCGATGTCTACCAAAGAAAAAAGCATGGCTGAAACGAAACAAAAGTTGCGGGTAAATTAGGAATTTGTGAATACAATGAATATGGCCATGGCGGAGTTTTCAAGGAAATACAACACAAGAAATTAATAGTTGAGTTTTTGAGCAAACTGATAAATCCTACAACTTCAGCTATAACCGGTATTAAATTGTAGGTTCTGGATTCGGACACATTTTCTCGAACAAATAAGTCAATGATTTTCGATAAGTTTAAATGATTTATTTTGTTTACTTCATCAAAATGAAATTTGACAGCTGGGTTTTGAAGAGCCATCGTTCCTTCATAATTAGAATCCGCATTAGAGCGACCAAAATATTTCCATCATCAATCAAAGCAGATGTTTATAGCCACACCCTTTCGTAAAAAATGACTGGTAGTGTTCGCTGTTGGAATTGTTCAACATGTAGATCTGGATTAATCCAGCTTTTCAACAAGTCACCTCTTGAGTGCAATTGTTTCTTGGTGCGATCTGAACAATTTACCCGTGAAACTCGTCAATAATATGTCCTTTACATTATTCCAGTCTAACTCCGTCGATATTAGCTTATATGTTTCTAAATTGTTTCTTTTGACGGCGTATGCCATTTTTCCTTGCCTTTGCAACTATGTAAAACTCGAATTGGTACACTGTAAACCTATATAAAAAAGCTCTTTGTAACGCTGCGATAGGAAACGGTATCCGGAAAGTACGGTACACAAACGGTCAAAAGCAGTACGAAGATTCTAACACCAGACAATTTGTAATGAAACAAAAACGCTTTGTTCACAGCAGAGGCCGTGAAACACTCGAAATTTTTTTTTACAAATTTTTTATTTTTTATTTTGCATTTTCTTTTTATTTATTTCATTCTATTGATTTAGTTTTCATTGTTGTTTTGAAGGGGGTGGGGGTGGTACGGCACAGTAACATATGAAGGTTATTTAAGCAATCGTAGTAAAGTGCCTTGCCCAGAGACACACCTCTGTAGCCGACCAGGGCTGATCGTTGGTAGGATTTGAACCCGCACCCTTTCAGGCACGCAAACGACTGAGACACCACGACTTCTAGGAACAATACGAAGCGGTACGAAAACGAAGCGGTATCTTTTGCAAATAAAAACTGTACTAAACGGTATGCAAAAGTTACGTTTGGCAAGCGGAAAAATAAACAGATCGAAAGCTTATAGCTATTACAAAGTATTTTTCTGCATAAGAGAAAGAAATAATATACATGTTGCATAGTAAGAGCAACTAAACCAGCAGCGGCCGATACTACTTTGTTCCATACCTTCTCTTCGTCTACGCCTTGTAAATTACAGCAGGATCTACCTATGGCACAAACATGAGTCCATATAATTATATCCTAGTCAGTCTTAAGAACGAGAAAAAAATTGATCAGTTGAGAAATTGTCACGATTTTCGCATTGACTTTTAATTAGGGTTTTCTTTTCATATCATTTACTTCATAGATAAGTAAGATAAGTGATGTCAAGTTTCGTATCGTACTTTCAAATATAGTACTTCTAATGAGAAATTAGATGAAATGGAAAAATGTATCCACGCTTTATGACTTAGCATATGTGTGGTTGAAAATACGTACACAGTATATCGATTATGTTGAATTTGTACAACAATATGATATTTTAGACTTTATAGCCTTCATTGAAATAAATTTACACGAGTTTGATAACATTGCATTTCAAGGTTGTTTTGATAATTCTTTTGTAACAATCTGTAAAGAAACAAAAGTTAAAGCAAATCAGGAGGAATAGTAAATTACTGATTTTGCTGTACAGAATTTGGACTATATTTGTTCTGATGTACACTCTGCACTAAAATATGAGTATGCTTGACCAAAAACAATCGCAAAAATGTAATGTGCCATTCTCTCGAGCTCGACTATCTGTCCCCTTGACGTGATCAAAGGTAACCATAATGTAACCAAAGGTAACCATAGTGTAACCAAAAGTAACCATAATGTAACCAAAAGTATCCATAATGTAACCAAAAGTAACCATAATGTAACCAAAAGTATCCATAATGTAACCAAAAGTAACCATAATGTAACCAAAAGTAGCCATAATGTAACCAAATGTAACAAAAAGTAACCATAATGTAACCAAAAGTAACCATAATGTAACCAAAAGTAGCCATAATGTAGCCTAATGTAACCAAAAGTAGTCATAATGAAACCAAATGTAACCAAAAGTAACCATAATGTAACCAAAAGTAACCATAGTGTAACCAAATGTAACCATTATGTAACCATAATGATCAGAAAGCATATTCTGTTTTACACAAGATATAAGATACAAGTTTGTTGATAATGTTTATAAGCAATCGATTGTTGGTATCCTTTATTGTTGGCAGGATATGAAGACAAGTAACATTGCTAATCAATTTATTAATCTCATTTATGACAAAATACATCATTTACTCAAGAAATCTTCACCCAAACCTTTCAAAGCATATAAGAAACAAATCTCAAAGGCAGGAAATGTTTGAAGAAGGCATAGTCCGTATCACGCTGCAATATTGCGCGTTGTACACTTCTCTTTGGAATGTTCTGAAGCAGAATATTGACGTAATAAGGAACTAATACAACTTTGTTCGAATTTCGATTGATAATTTTTATTTCCTGAACAAAGGATTTGATTATAGATTGTTGCGTAGCTACCATCTTACTTATTTTTCATGAAATAACCCCACGTCACATTTGTGATCTGAACATAAAAACAGTTTTGTTCTGTTCTTTTCTGCTCAATGATTGTTTGGTGTCTCATTACACTCGTAATTTACTGTAACGTATGCGTTGCCAGACAATTAGCTCTCGCATTGAAGATTATATTGCCATGATTGAATAGACTTTATCACTCTTAAATCCGATTACATCTACGTGTAGTGTAATTAAAGTATTATCCCTATTATTCATTTGCACCAAAAGGATTATCAAATTCAATTCGACAAATGTCAAAGTCCTAATATCGATGTGGATATAAAACAATCATAAAATATGACATGTTTCTCTGATAATGTAGACCTGATTTATTGTGTAATTGCAACCGAAACGTGAAGTTTGGTTACTTTCCATGTCAAAATTAATCATCGTGTAATTGTAACTGAAACGTGAAAGTTGGTCATTTTCCATGTCAAAATTAATCATCGTAAACCTTTGGTTACACGACCATGGTAGGCTGAAGAGAGAGAGAGAGAGAGAGAGGGGGGGGGGGGCACCCGTTGCATCCATCCGAATTAGCTGACAGATATAGTATGTCGATAACAAATATAATTATTTCTCTCTTCTACTTGTGTTTGTCATCAAATGCTATGTGTAACAATGCGGTAGATTGAGACCTTACACGTGTACTCCGTTTATTTATAATAGTGAAATAAGGATTATATGTTTTGCAGACTTTTTGACCTGCAAAATCTGCGGATATATTTATCTTATACTGTTGCTGAATATATGGCTTCGAATTATACTTGAATCTGCTAATGGCACAAAAAAGACTCTGCATTGCTCTACCTGGCTCATTAATAAGAACGAGCAGTATTCCGTTTACAAACCGTCACGACTTCAAATCGATTTTATATTTATTTTCTCATCATTGTAATGACATTTATGTGTCTTTAGTAATATCAGGTAACTCAAAGACCTTGCAAAAACAATGTAGGATAATAAAATATTTATTCTTCTTGTTATAGTACATATTAATTAAGCGTTGCACGCTCGTTGTATAGACCTTAACCCAAGCGTCACGAATTAATTTTATATTGGTACACTATAAAAACTGTGTATGTACATGTTAGTGAAAACAACACAATTCATTATACACGAGTATTATTTGGAATATAGCTTTTGTAGACAGCTAGAGGAACAAAACTGTCGAAGAAGGCTTGAGTACATGAACAGTTTTCAATTCACCGGCAGACGGATATAAACTTGGCCACTAGATGCATAGGCCTGTAGGATTTAACTAAAATTACAATTATTCCCAAGTTTGTAATTTTAAAATAATTTAATGTGTAATACTGAAAATTAAGCTAATTGTTGTATCTTTTTTATCTAGGGTAAATTAATTGATGTACAGAAAGTACAATAATGTATCTTTTTTATCTAGGGTAAATTAATTGATGTACAGAAAGTACAATAATGTATCTTGTTTTTCAACACGTTTCCTTACATGTTGACTTCTATCAAATATCAAGATATTTATAAAGGTTTATTCGGCAAATAGGTCTCATGACCTAAGGTTAAATAAACTTTTTGTTAAATAACCTTTGTTACTCAGATTTTTTAGATAGTCAAATATTTATCAGAAAGCACAAACGAATCACAAATAGTTATGACATGTTTGTTGAAAATATTGCAGAAATTCCAGCAAGGTGCATTAAATTATATTTATAAAAATGAAGAAAAAAAAAAAAAAAAAAAAACAAGATCGGATACCATGGGTTCATAACGCAGTAAATACACTGTTATTTGCATGATTGATTGGTCTCTTACAAACATAAATACTGCTTGGGTTGGTTTCAACCTTTTTTTTTCTTCATAAAAAAAGTGTTTACCGACAATATACGGCTCCTGAAGAAAAATGTTACCAACGCCAGAGTTGAAATCGATTGAATACGAAAAGAGTCTGAGATAATCAATTATTATTCTTATA
Organism: Margaritifera margaritifera; assembly: GCA_029931535.1. Classification (NCBI taxonomy): domain Eukaryota; kingdom Metazoa; phylum Mollusca; class Bivalvia; order Unionida; family Margaritiferidae; genus Margaritifera; species Margaritifera margaritifera. Next base: position 1,280,938 of record JAQPZY010001293.1, read on the forward strand.
AAATTTGAAAAAGCTGAATATATATATATATATATATATATATATATATATATATACATACATACATGTATGTGTGTGTGTGTGTGTGTAATGTTTGTAACTTTTCGGTATGAAAATGCTGTCACCGTTAAGAAATAACTTACAATTAGAAGAAGAAAAAAATCTTTAAATATCTCTCTTCAATATTTTTTTATTTTCTTAGTTTTTTTCAAGCTTTCAAACCTATGGAGAATAATAATTGGAGAAATTGACGTTTGATTAGAATATGTAGACAAATATCTGCCATGACAATTTTAACCTCAATGTAATTAAACTGGAGGTCTCCAACACCAATAAAAAGTCATGCAGAGCAACCTTTCGATTCACGAATCAAATTATAGCTTTCAGATTTTATGAAAGTGAAAAACTTTATCGGAAAATATTGTTGCTAACAATAACCCTTCGTAACACGAAAGTCAACGTTTATTCTGGGAAGTTAGTAAAAATAAGTCGACCGGGAATTTCAAAGGTCGACAGAGTACGAACCATTATCAGTGCCTGTCAGATCTACTTATTATAAGCAGATCTCGATTTTAATCAGATTGGTGTTGACCTGCAATATAGACACTGTGTTACTATGAAATATAAACAGCTGAAAAATGCATGTGGGATCCTTTTTCATAGAGAGAGAGAGAGAGTTACTTAGAGCAAGAAACATTTAACCTTTCCTTTAAAGTTATGTCGTACAATGCCATCTGTTCCTTAGTAACAACCTCATGAGGGCTCATGGATGTAGAATAGGCCTGATGCGCCCTCTTGCATGTCGTAAGATTGAACGAATGGAGACGGAAATCGTGGTAGCCTCTGGTTAGCATCCTGGACTCGTGACTGAAAGCGTAAGCGTTCGAATCCTACAAATGAATCAGTATGCGTCTGCTACCTTGGTGCGTCCTTGGGCAAGACACTGTACTACAGTTGCCTCTGCACTAAAATAAAAATTCTTATGTTGCTGTTCCGTAAAAAATAAAACACCAAACCAATATCTGGTAACCCGACAATAAGCCTCATATTGACTAAGGCATGGGTACATAAACTCTCAATTTTCTCCGAAATCTGACTTATTAAATTTCACGAAAATACATAGAGTAACACTTCAGAAACCTGCATTTACAAAATTAAGGTGACATGATTTCTGCTTGAAATGACATTATTTTATAGATCAAATCTGTCAAACACGAAGTAGTAGGCTTTATCTTGATTTCACTCTCAGTCTGTTGCATTTTATTTCATTAGAATGCATATGATGAGTAAGATAAAGAATATCTTCTTCTCCTTCATCTTTATCACTATTCAAACTTTGTAACATTTCACACGATCAAGCAAGTTTGATCATGTGAAATGTTACAACTACATTGGCAAGCAAGTTTGATCATTTGGAATGTTACCAGTACATTATCAAGCAAGTTTGATTATGTGAAATGTTGCAAGTACATTGGCAAACATGTTTGATCATGTGAACTGCTACATGTACATTGGCAAGAAAGTTTGATTATGTGAAATGTTACAAGTACATTGGCAACCAGGTTTGATCATGTGAAATGTTACAACTACATTGGCAAGCAAGTTTGATCATGTGAAATGTTACAAGTACTTTGGCGAGCAAGTTTGATCATGTGAATTGCTACAAGTACATTGGCAAGCAAGTTTGATCATGAGAAATGTTACAACTACATTGGCAAGCAAGTTTGATCATTTGGAATGTTACCAGTACATTATCAAGCAAGTTTGATTATGTGAAATGTTGCAAGTACATTGGCAAGCAAATTTGATCATGTGAACTGCTACATGTACATTGGCAAGTAAGTTTGATTATGTGAAATGTTACAAGTACATTGGCAACCAAGTTTGATTATTTGAAATGTTACAAGTACATTGGCAACCAAGTTTGATCATGTGAAATGTTACAACTACATTGGCAAGCAAGTTTGATCATGTGAAATGTTACAACTACATTGGCAAGCAAGTTTGATTATGTGAAATGTTGCAAGTACATTGGCAAGCAAGTTTGATCATGTGAAATGTTACAACTACATTGGCAAGCAAGTTTGATCATGTAAAATGTTACAATTACATTGGCAAGCAAGTTTGATCATGTGAAATGTTACAAGTACATTGGCAAGCAAGTTTGATCATGTGAAATGTTACAAGTACATTGGCAAGCAGGTTTGATCATGTGAAATGTTACCAGTACATTATCAAGCAAGTTTGATCATGTGAAATGTTACAAGTACATTGGCAAGCAAGTTTGATCATGTGAAATGTTACCAGTACATTATCAAGCAAGCTTGATTATGTAAAATGTTGCAAGTACATTGGCAAGCAAGTTTGATTATGTGAAACGTTGCAAGTACAATGTTGCAAGTACATTGGCAAGCAAGTTTGATCATGTGAACTGCTACATGTATATTGACAAGCAAGTTTGATTATGTGAAATGTTACAAGTACATTGGCAAGCAAATTTGGTCATGCGAAATGTTGCAAGTACATTGGCAAGCAAGTCCTATCACGTGAAATGTTACAGGTACATTGGCAATCAAGTCTGATTTTGTGAAATGTTACAAGTACATTGGCAAACAAGTTTGATCATCTGAAATGTTACAATCATACGCAGATTGCATATGTTTGAATAAGTCAATCTGTACAAATCGAAAATTGTGAATAAAAATTTTGTTTTAAATTGTATAAACCTTATGCTTACATGTACTAAAACTTATAAATTTTATTTTATTTTTTAAAGTTGTTAATACTAATGATAAAACCTTGACAATAATTGGACAATGTCCCATTCTTTGAATGGACAGAGTGAGGTTGTCATACCTCTTCCAAAATAAACAAAGTATGAATAATTTTTTTCTGATAATAGTTCGACACCCCTAGTAAATCATATATTAATTCTGTGTTCCAAATATTTCACATACCTTTGAGAAAGAAATGATTAAAGTATTGTTTCTTTAATGTAAAGGTTTAAGTCTCCTTTCAATCTCTGTTTAATATCTTCTACAATTACTTCAAATAGCCATAGTTTCCTCTATGAATAATTTCCGTCTGAAAACAACTCAATCAGCTTTATCTCATAAAATTAAGCATATATTGGAATGGTAGCCTCCCTTTGTTTTAGTAACAAGCCAGGAGCTGCGGTGGCGCAGTGTTTAGCATGCAGAACTCGAAACCGAAAGGGTGCGGGTTCGAATCATACAATTAGATCAGCCCAGGTCGGCTACTGCGATGTATCCTTCTGGCAAAACTCTTTACTTCAACTGTCTCGTCACTAAATAACCTATTTTTGTTGTTGTGCCGTAAAACACCAAACCAGCTGATAACAATCAAATAATAAAAGTGAGACTCTAGGATTAAAGAACGTCAGTATATGAATTATCACGTTTTTATGTCACGTCAGCACCTGTGTGTTGTGTGCTTTTCCGATCTCAGGCATGCACAGGTAATTATCAATTTATTGTATTCTGGCATTCTTCATAGCTACACTAGATTGAGAGGTCATAAAGAAATTTTTCTTTGTGTGTGTGTGGGATATTCTACTTTTGAGATATTATCATACAGTACATTCTGGATTAGTACTGTTTCTTCAACTTTAGTGATAATACAGCTCCGTGGAATTATCGGAAACATTTCTAGAACTTGTGATATTCCATTCACAGGGATTATTTGGAATTTATAAAACTTGGATAACTAATTCTTATTAACACATTAGTACAGTGAAGGTTACTTCATTCGGAATAACTACATTCGGAATATTTGGATTAACTTCCGGATCAGTGAACTTTAGAACAATTTAGGACTTTTAAAGATATTCTATACTGTAAGTTATTTTTAATTCTTTCACTTTGATTGTTTGTTGATATATTTTAATATTTTAAGGAAATTAAATATTTGTATTTTAAATCTTGAAAGATTGTTTGTGTCTTTTCTTTTGTTACATTACCCCTAGTTGTAACAGTATGTACTCGCGTATACGTTCGATCCAACTGCAAACTGCATAGACTCATTTATCCCACGGCAGACCTGGATCTATGCTCTTTGCACTTGGACCCGACTTATAAGCGATTGTATACAGTATTTATCCAAGGAACACAAAGGAATGTTCGCTTCTCAAACACAAATCTACTATTGTAGAATCTCCTTATGTTCTTAAAAGATGGGGTCTATAATATTGGGCTCTGCTAACGGCACAAACATGAGTATTTATTGTTCTAACTGGGTCCTTAAAAAGAACAAGTAGATAATTATTTATTTATTGTCAAATATATACAAAAAAGTAAAATGTAATCCAGTCTAGTTAGCTTCTGTGTGGACTCTATCACAAGGGGTTTATTAATATGTTAACTGAAATTAAAACTAAAAGCAAACAAATTAAAGAAAGAAAAACCTATATGTGTCAATGGTGCGTACTTCGACAGGTAAGGTGCAACAAATAAAAGTTGTTTGGTATGTTGGTTGCTTGTGTTTAACGGCGCTTTTAATATATTATTTGCTATTTCATGCGAGGAAATGGAAGCTAAGTGCCTTTTTCCAGAAACACTAAATGGGAGCCGATCCGGGCTGGTCTGGGAAGGTATTGAACCCGCGACCCTTGGATTACGAGTCCGACACTCTCCCAACTGATCAACCTCTGCTCCATAAAAGTATGCAGTAATAAATTTCATTTCACAAATAATCACGACGCTTTGTCATATATTGCTTACATATGCTTTGAACTAATAACCACAGCTACTTGGTGAAAAATGACATAACTATGGTTAATACTATTGTAAAATTTTAAGAAATGATCCTTAATTTATGACAGATTAAAATTTGGGATACTTATGGTTAAAAATATAATAATGATACAATACTTTTATGTTTATAGGTCTTTCATCAAAACTTGACATAAATGAGTCAAATTTAGAATGCTTAATATTTTGTTAGTGACAGTTGTAACTTCATAAAAGAGAGGCGTTGTCAACAAAGAGTTTTAATCAATTTCAATAAATGTTACTATATTTTGACATTATCCCTCGTTGCGCTTGAGATATTTGAAAGGTAAATATACTTTTTTAGTTTGTGATTTTGATGTTACTCTGTCATCTATCTTTTCAGCATTACTAAATATTGTCACGGTGATTAAAAGTCACAGGACCAATTATATTTTGTGGGGTATTTACAATTCGTGCAGATATACGAAAACAGTGAAAAATACAAATGAAAGATTACTTGACCAGCCAGACCCAAGTATATTGTTCAGAAACAAAACAAATGGGCTAGCAAATCCATTCTCTATTATTTTATATTAAAAGTAATTAATGGGCGTGTCAGATTATTTAGGAAATTATGAAACACAAATTTTATTTTTCCTTCGTATCTAAAATGATTGTGACAGACGGCAGAAATGTCCTTGTACACTTTAGCGCAAGTCCGCTAGTGTGTTTAACACTACATCTCAATGTGTGCATTAGTAGCTTGACTGGCTGAAATTGTGTAAATAGCAGGTCAAACAATTCTAAGTCACGTGATCTTATCAATGTTAGACGGCCATTTGCAGCAGCCTGGTACGACAGTCAAAATGCAAAGGATTTTAAGGTTGTAGTGGAATTCCTGCAAGTAATTTTTTTAAGTACAGCAACATTCAAGTCCCTGTTTTGTTTATTTAACAACTAATGCGGTCATATTTGTTGAGTATTGTAAAGAATTCAAACCTAAATTATGTTAATCAACTTGTAGCTATCGTGTCAATTATCGATTACGTAACATATGTGTCGCTATCTTTTCATAGTCGAGAAATATGAAAAATGCTCAGCTGTATATGTCATGATGTTAAAGGAAATTCTTCTTGAGGAACAAGAACACTCCACTGCATAGACTAACTATACAAACGTTTTGAGAACAGTTGCACTGTATACTTCACAAGGTTAAAGGTCATTTTTCTTGTTGAGCAAGAAAAATCCACTGCATAGGCTACCCAGCAAGTAATACTGAGAACAGTTGCAGTGCATACGTCATAAGATTAAAGGTCATTGCACTGTTTTTATCATAATACATGTATCACGCACAAGCATGGAAATATTTTCTTTAAATTTCAAAACATGGAGAAAAAGGATTACATTCATGAAATTTTAAAAGTGCTGGGACGAATTTAGAAAAGATAGAAAACAAATATTACCAGAGGAGCATTGCAAGATTTTGTACGAATACGTTCGAGAGCTACATCATTTATGGAGATGAAGAAAAGTTCAAATAAATATAAGCCAAAGAAGTAATGTTTGGATCTGAAAGAAAAACATTTGTCTAGTGTGAAAGACAAACATTTGGAAATATATATGAATCAACTAGGTATGATGCGTCATATACATATTTTTTTAATTGAAGTTCAACACCTATATAGAATTGCGCATCCTTTTCAGCACTTGAACATAATTTCAATGTTATAGTTTGAATTTTTTGTTACAAAGTTTGTTTTTTTAACCCTGAAAGTGTTGATATACACTTATGTATGCAATTAATTTTGTCTCCTGTTCTTAGGATACCCGAAGACTTAAATTATTATTTACTCCATGTATGTGCCTCAAAGTCTTGGTTTCTACCAATTGTAGCACAAAAATAAACCCTAAACTCTTTCTAAACTTATATCGCTGAAACATAAATTATAAACCCGGTCGCTAAAAACAGCAAACAGGATGAGTGTATTGATAGTTCTATCATTTATCCTCCATAAAGACACGTGACATTAATCTGTATTTCCTTTAGAAGAATAATAACAATAAAGAGAAGAAGAAAAAAAAGGTAAAGATATAAGAATGACGAGGACATAACGTACAATTACATATATAGATCACCAACACATACACATATAAATATCCATTTATTATCATAGTGATTCGATCTTGATCGTTAGATCACGTTGAGTTGTCAGCATTATAAAATCCTAATCATGACGAGACGCTTCATGATCCGGATCTTCTGATGCTGACAAGAAAGACACTATCTAGCCAACCAAGATCGATTTACAATGATAATGACATTTTTCTTATATACCTAATCATTTACAATGATAATGACATTTTTCTTATATACCTATACATTTACAATGATAATGACATTTTTGTTATATACCTGTACATTTTCAGATAATTTAATGAAAATCCCTACACGTAACTGAAAAACAAAACAAACTGCTTAACGTTTCAACATTTTAATTCAAACGTCGTCTAAAATCGTAGACTGAATTACATTTTGATCAGCTGGTATGCTCATGAACATCACATTTTTATGAATGAAGCGCGTGAAACAACAGTCGCTCACTTGTACCACTATCACTGTCAATAACACGAATTCTTCGACGCTTAGTGGCAGCAGACATATATATGTGATTTTTTAGTTATTGTGCAGTTGTCCAATTGTTGGAACTTGATACTACAGATTTGTTCCAGAGAATGTTACTCATTTTCTTATGCATGTCAAGTGAGGCTACGGCATAGTTGTTCACGCTGCTGTCGTAAACTGGAAAGCTGAATGAAAAAATAGTTCCATCCTGGTTTTGAGTGTTTCAGAAATGTCAGTATCGTTTTCCTACTTCTAGGAAATGTCGGTAAAATGACGGTTCTTTCTTGAGTAAAATATTGATGGGTATATAATAACAAAGTTTTGTATTTGGTCTTTATGCTCCTGTGGGGATGTACCGTTCCAGCGTAATCCAATGAGAAATGCTTCTGGCCATTTGGCAACCACTACAGTCTCCACTCACTTTTGTATCTGGTATTTATAGACGAGTTGCTACAGCACTTAATAAAAAGCACACTGTGATGTAAAATTGGAAGTTTTGAGTGCTGCTGCCCTACGCTTGCAGATGACCTCACGTGCCTGTCAAATTCTCCAGATAACTTAGCTAAAATGCTAGAAATTGTTCTCAAATATTCTAAAAAATGGAACTACAAACTAAACTCTAAAAAGTCATATATTATAATATTTGGCAAGAGAAAAAATTCTAACTATAAGCTGTCTCTAACACTTGACGAAGAAATGATTACTGAACCTGACTCCGTCACTCACCTAGGAATACTACAGGATAGATCACGTCGTTCCATCAACCTCACCCGCAACGCTTGCAGAAGAGCAAGGCAGGTCTTTTTTGGTCTTGCAAACGTTGGGATGTATACCCCAAACCTACCCCAAAACATCCGCGAGTTTATATAAGAAAATCGTGATTCCAACCTTACTATATGGCTGCGAACTTTGGAATGAGCTTCAAAAATGCGATCTACTGGAGCTCAACAAGTTGCAACATTTTACAGCAAAAAGAATTCAGGGATTTCCTGAACAAATGCGGTCAGATATGTGTGAGTCAATGCTGGGACTAATAAGAATCACAACCGAAATTGATCGACGTAAACTTCTCTTCCTAGGTAAACTCTGCACCCTGTCCAATAACACCATCTCCAAACAAATATTCCTCATACGTCTTCACATGTATTTTGATAGCACCCAATCTGTACAATCTGGTTTTATTCCAGATATTTGGAATTTACTTCAGAAGTATGAGCTTACAGATTTCCTCCTGAACTTCATTAATCAATCAATTTTCCCTAACAAATCTCAGTGGAAACAATTGGTCAACATGACTTTACTTGAAAAGGAAGAGACTACCTGGCGCGACAGAATCAATAGACATCCTGATTTTTCTAGATTCCAACACTTACAAACACAAATCCGCCCTTCCACTCTGTACTACATTGCGAGGAATAATTATGAACGCAAATTAACCAGGTTTATAGCATCCCTGTGGGTATTAAAGCCAGGCCATGACGTTACTCACTGTCAAAAATGTGGTCAACAGTATACCGACCTCCTTCAGCATGTGGTCACATCATGTATATTAACAAGACAAATTGCCAACGACTTTCACTGGTACGTGTTGGACAAGTTTGGACTTGAACTACACATAGAACTTACCCAAAGTAACGACGAATCACAGTTGCTAAAACTGTTAAGAACTGACATTGAAAGTAGACTTGACAAAACACGATTTCACCAGTTTCAGATCTGTTCATTCCAATTTCTCGTCCTTGTATCACGAGTGTACTTCATAGCCTGAAGACCAAACATGTGTCAAAAGCAAAAATTCCCAATTCAGCTCCTGCCAAAACTCTCTACCTATATGACCTTACTTTAAAAATAAAGTCATTATCATTAATGGATCAGTACCGTAATAAAAAGTTGGGGTTTTTTTGAGGGGGGGGGGGGGGCTATAGATTTATGTACAAAGATTATGTGCTATTTTGTATGTTTGCATGTATTTCCTAACTATTGATATTGTATTTGTTTCTTCCTCATCTGTATTAGTGTAATATGTATCACTGACTTTCTGGAATGTTTTCCGAAATCTTCAATGTAAATTGTTAAATGTATCTCTCTCTGTTCTATTATCTATGTTTGTAAATGAACTCTCCTTATGGAGGAAATAAAGATCGATTGATTGAGTTATATAAAGACATAATTAATGATATGAAGTCATCTTAAGTGTGAAGTAGCTCAATCAAATAATTTTGAGTTTATTCATTCATTCATTCATCATTCATTTCTTTACTTCGCCTTTACTGAGATTTAATAAAAATAGTGAAAAGCAACGCAAAATTAAAGAAATAAATGTTAGAACAATTAAAGCATCATTCCGATTCTGCGTTATGACATTAGTTGAAAATTGTTGATTAGTTCCTGCAGACAATTTTGCAGCTAAAATTATAAAATGTATGTAGACTTCGAGGTCACTCAATCCACATGGGTAAGGAAATTCCCTATCACATAAGTGCTGAACAAATTCTTCATCAGATATATTATGAAGATAAGTACCAAGAAGAACACCAGAGTTATTTTATAATAGGAGACCAAAGTCGATCCTTCATTCTTTGTGTTTTTGAACACAATATTAGCATATGTGCAATAACATAAGTATATGGAGTATTGTAATGATGACAATTATGAAGTATTATATTGCAGGATTTGACCAGAAACTGGGCTAATATTGTTTACAATATTAAGCTCTTTCGTTGACCGCGGTTCTTGTGTTGATGCTTCAGATTCCCCGACAATTCTTTTAGAATATAGCGACACAAAAATTTGCTTTTTACATGTCAAGTTGATTGATAATCATTTATGCATGTACAGCCGGCGATGTGGCCAAAACCCTGGCACTAAAAGTGTGTCCAGACTTTTCAAAGAACTTGCTCGACAAAAGTAACCGAGAAGACTTTTAATGCATACCGCCATATAGGCTAGATTTGATGATTTATTTTGATTTAAGAACTTCAAAGAGCGGTCACTATCTTTCGTCCTTAGTTTCTGCTAGATCCATCCCGGAACTTTGAAAAGAAAAGGAAAAATATTCCAGACAAATTTTATGGATGTTGCTATAAGACTGTGACAGAAGACTATGAATGACAGAAATTACGAAACAAACATTTGAATAACAATGAAAATTTAATGATTACCAGTTCTGTACTGAAGCTTTAGCTTTCACGTTGCAGATTAAACAAACACCCCGAAAGATCGATACTATACAACTCTTAATCAGTGGCGTACTAAGAGTAAATGGCGCCCGGGGCGACAATGATGGCCCAAAGGGCCAGAATACGAGGCCCGAATTTTTATCAGCTGTTTTGACGCCCCAAGACCTCAGGCGCCCGGGGCAACCACCCCGTCCGCCCCCTCCCCGTTAGTACGCTACAGCTCTTAATAGTTCTTTCATACAAACTTATCGATAAACAGATATGTTACGTTACACATTTAAGCGTTGTCTCATATTTAATATTCCGGTTCAATGTTTTCTTATCAAGCTTCATAGATTCTTTCCTTTTAATTGGATTACTCTACCCACATAAGTGCACTATATCGTAATGACTGTAAATGCTTCCAGGCATCAATAAGAGAGTTTATACATCAAAAAGAATGTCCGGATGTTACCTGATTTGATGAAGATAAATGATCAGTCTGCTTCCTGTCAGCAATTACCAAGGTAAGGATGTATTCGCAACGTAAAATGCTTTAAAAGGTAAACTAATGGTTTCAGAGTACTACCTAGATCAGAGGCCGGCAACCGTTTATACTTAAAGAACCATACTATGTCACAATTCGAAGCAAAAGATCAACAAAGAGCCAGTATTAGAAAGCCCATTTGTAACTGACAGTATACAATTTAACATTATTGGTATTAAACATACTGATTAATAATATGAGAATAAAAGAAAGCTACAAAAAGACCGAATTGAAGTGAGTAATTGAGCATTTGTTATTTTTTTATAATTAATTTTAATTTTAATCAAAAACGTCTCGTGTATTTTAGGGATGACAAAAGAGCCATATTTTGTTCTGTAATGAGCCTCGTTTGGCTCGCGAGCCATAGGTTGTCAACCCCTGGACCTAGATATTTGATCGAAATACCAACTGTGTGATTTTTCCATACATTTACTTCCCAGATGGCTTATGTGTGCTGTGTACCTTTTATTACTTGTTTCATTAGTTTTGCTCATCAGCAAAGACATCTGAAATTGATAACCGGTCTATTAATCCAATAGTCCACTCCTGCCGTCAAGCGACAGACGAGGTTGAATGTAGATCGATGATGTAAAAATGTTATGCTCTTTCGTTAAAAGTTTGCGCTCATGGAACAGACAGAACGCTTAATAACACTGAATATTGTGTTCTTTCTTCCGGAAATTAAAAAAGCACATTTCGCCAAAATTTACTACCATATATTTTCCCTGCTTACATGTTCACATCATAAGCTGGGAGAATTTTATACATATGCATTAAAGCAATTGTTAGATACATCATGAGCAAAGAAGAAAGGGCATTAGAGGAAGTTTTATGCAATCAACTTACTTATGTCAATCAGTTACTTGTACTGCTTGAGCCAATGTTTGTTCTGAAACTTTATGGCAACAGCATGTTTAGTGGACTTTTTAATGTTTCCTACAAATATCCGAAATTCAGATGAATCATGTTGAGAGAGTTTTCTATTACGTTACATATTACTTGAACACGGCTTTTTAAAATCAAAATAAAGTTCATTGAATTCATCCTCCATTTTCATCTGACAGCTGCTTGTCAACAATTAGTTTGGGAGCAACTCTCTTCCTTCGAAAAACTAACAGAAAATAAAACGTATTACGCTCCTCAACGCAAACTGATACTGATGTAGTAACCACATCATTAATGTATATAGCTGAGCTAATTGCATCATAATCTGGATTATTTATACCCTATGTCAAGTTACTTTCTAGATATCATTAACAGAATTAAATTTTTTGGTGTCCCTATGATTATATGGATGCAGTTGGCATATTTTTATATATTTATTTGGTATGAAAATCCAGCCTTGGAGTGTATTTTGAGATTTTAGTATGTTAACAGAGTAAGAGTACGAAAGTTACAACACATCATTTGTTTTATGAGTAAGCTCCAATAATTGAGACACCAATCAGTGATTTTGTTTAAACCAATTGGAATGTATTTTTTTAAGACATATTAAATCAAATGATTAACATATTTAACGATAGCACTATATATAAGACGTCGGTGTTGTTTCTTTAATATGGCGTTTGTACAGGTGTGCTAGGTATATCGTATTCATTTTCCTGCAATTTACATGAAGAAAAATATGAAAATAAGGCATACCTTTGTTTCTCTATGAATGTCATGTACTTAAACAATTGATCCCGTTTTACTGTCTCTAATATTTATTTTGTTTAAGTTGAAAAAGCTATGCACAGTAATTAGCGGTATTGCGTTCATTCTAAATTGGCTTAAACATATTTATTTCTTAATTTTGTATGAATAACATTTACAATTAGTACACAAACGAGAAATCAAGATTACAACGGAATCCATCTAATTATACAGATCTTCTCCATTAAACAGACAAACAGTGAAAATATGGAGGCAGACTAAATTGTATCAAAGTTCAATAGATGAAGAATTGACCACTGCAGATATCAAAGTTTTCAACTAGTTAATTACCGGTAAGCAACATTTGCATTATGGCAAGAAAAGTCTAGAACACGAAGAAAGAAAATAAAGTGTAAACTGTAAATGAGAGAGAAATGAGAGAAAAAGAAGGAAATTAGAAACAAGACCGCGAACCCATGAATGTATCTCCAGTGGATATATTGCGTGTATTGAATTTTATATCGTGACTCCTACAGACATACCAGTACGCTATTATTAAAGGCTTTTCCATGATGGTGTGTTGGCAACATCATGCTATGTTTAACCGAGCTTTTAACAAGATCAAGAACTTTGTTGGCTATAAACAGAGACTTGGAAGTGGCAAAGACAAAACTTTGAGCATCTGTGTCAGACTCTAAACGAAAAATTGGCCAATTTGTACTAAGATATAGAGCAAGCATTATGGGTTTTTTGCGGATTCGTAGTCTCTGAAGAAAACATCACTATCTGTTCTAATAGAGAATTGTATTAAAACTTTATTTTCTATCTTGTACATCTTTTACTAATCCTGTTTTTGGCAGTAGTTTTTGTTTTGGCTTTTGCGTTTCCAATTATGATGCCAATGTTTGATATATATATTACGCATTTTAATTGTCATGGAAATGTTTGTACGACTGAACCAAACGTGTTTACCGCACGTAAACTATTGGTGTTATAGACATTTCTGCTTCCAAACATACATTATTATCATGTTATGTTCAATCATTACAGGGATAATAAACAGGTTCAATTTAAAGTAAAATATTTACGTCAGCGATAATGTTCACACATACACTAAATCAGCTACAAGTGTTTTCTGTTCAGAAAATAAAACCATTGTATCTCGGCTTCAGCATGGGTAATCAGCAATCAATGTGTGGTATATTTGACACTGAAAGGGGAAGATAATTCAGACTTTGATCTGACACGTTTCTCTATATGGGTAGGACAATTAAATACATTTTCAGGAAATCATGTTTAAATATTTTTGTTGATTAAATAAGAAAAACGAACTGAACATCCACTCAAATAATTTTAGATTGCTTATTCCGATACTCATATATTTACGACATAAAACTGAAAATAATGTTTTTAAAAATTATTATCTCTAGTTTCTTCAATTAAATGATAACTGTACTGTTTTCAGTTTGCTGATGTGTATCCATGGTTATACAATCAAAACTTTAGCTTTATTGGTGACGAGTGAGCGGAGTCTGTAAAACGTACAAATTACGACAATATACCTAACGATATACGTCAGCTACGCTTCCTCGATAAAGCTAAATTAACGACTGTATACGCACCGATATACATCGGTAAATATCAAAACAAAGTACAGTAATTCTATTCTAACACAATTAGATAAAATCTTCGATGTACAGCAAAAAATGTTATTGTCTGTAGCATCAGTTCATAGAAAGAGCCATGACATCCCTACGGCGTTCAAGTTTGCAAATTTGTAACGTGGATTTTAGTGCCAGAAATATGAGGTTCAATCAATGAGAAAGAGCTTTACTTTTTGATCTGTGTAATGATACACATTATATCACAGGACATATATTTATCACCTGGGCTTAAAAGTAAGCGTTTCTCCTCTGCTGCTTATTTTATATGGCACTTATTCGTAAGTAATTGACATAACTTTTACGACTTCACCTTTACCGACGATACGTTTGTGTATTTAAACTGCACAGCGTCAGGTTATTTTGCGAATGCCATCAGCGCATTTTGTGTTATTTCTCTATTTGCTTATGCGCAATGTTTAATTTGTAATTAATTCAAAAATTTACTATCTCCCGTTTCATAAACGAAACTCTCTAGACGTAGGATGCACATTCAGGGAGATTCTTATTTACATGTCGCACTTTTCATTTATTCATTTTTGTCTCCAAAACTTAACATTTCTTCGTAAATGCATTATATGCGATTTCAGCTATGATTCAAATGACCATATTAATTCTTCTGAAAGTGATGTAGATGTTGTCGAAACGTGAATTTTGTTTTCCAGAAATGTTATCAACAGAACGCTCCTAAATGTAATCTTCTCTTGTGTCTGATCCTTGATAATAGCCAGTAAATGCTAAATCTGCGTAACAAACCAAAACTTCAATAACGATTCGTGCGTCTGGCGAAAGAAACCGTAGACAGTAGCATAATTACTCATTGTCACGATTATTGCATCCATTTTTCATTTCGAGTCCTTTTCGCATCACTTAAACAAGGTAAATATGGTTACTTAAATTGAGTGACTCTTCGATATCTCAAGTTAAAACAAGCCAAAGAAAAGTTTTGATCATCAAATGTATTCCTTTAATATGGGATTGCGCGCCATTTCCAGTTCTTTAACATATGTTTAATGTTAGTTGAATATGTATTACCTAGTTGTCTACTCTAAAGTTTTTGACATACACTCATATATGCCATTAATTATATTTCCTGTTCTTAGGTTGCACTAAGACAAAGAAATCATTTACTCCAGGTATATGTCTCAAAGTCTTGGTTTCTTCCGATTCTAGCACAAAAATAAACTCTAAACCCTTTCTAAACTTTTATTACACACCCATTGATCTCCAATGGTTGATCTGGTGTTCGATACATATGTTTAATCTACAATTCCGTATCTCACACTTATACTGGAACTATTAAGGTGTTTTCATTGACGTCCGCAGATCGATATTATCAGATGCGCATAATCAAACCAATATAAATTCCGGTTGTTGTGAATATCATTCACTCTGCATAGATGAAAATATTTGGAAAAGTGTAGAAGAGGGGTTAAGTAATAAATACAAAACCCCATTCGTGTTTTGTTCCGAGTCGAGGGAGAGAACCAGTTTGATATCACATATGAATGCGTCTAGTCCACACATTTACTCGTAATCTGCCAAAGGCCACACTTGCTTTAGCAATTCTGGCGTTGATTTCATCATTGATGTAGACTTCTGTGACAGTGTACTGCTGAGATAGGTGAACTTGTCCACTGCCGGGAGAGTTTGGCCATTTACTATGATGGTAGGCCCTACGTAAGGCTTTCCTGGTGCAGATTGATGTATCACCTTCGCCTTCTTGATACTGACTGTGAGACCGAAATTGTCACAAGCTGCTGAGAAAAATGGTCCTTACTCTGTTGCATGTCAGACTCAGATTTGGCATTCAGGGAACAGTCGTCAGCAAACAGGAGATCACGAACGGTCACTTCCTGCAACTTCATCTTTGCCTGTAGTCTCAAAATATTGAACAGCTTGGCATCAGTCCGGTATGTGATGTTAATCCCAGTGTTTGATATGGCATAGGGACACGTAAGAACTAGACGTATCAGTATACATGCTTACTGATACGTCTAGTTTTTGCATGTCGTATGCCATATCAAACGCATTTTGTTGAATATGTCGCTGAATAATAAATCATAAAGCACGATCGCCAAGTTATCAACTGCATGTCAGACACAACCATCAAGTATGTCACACATGCCAATGATACTTTTTTAATATCTACACAAGATCAGGGTATGTCTCGTTTATTATGGAGTTGTAACAAAAATAATAAGCAATAAATCTCATTCATTAAAGCGAAGTGAAGACGAGTGTCAATGCAGCAAACAGGATGAGTATAGTAATAGTTCTATAATTTATCCTATATATCTGTCAAGTAGGCTTGCTGCATAACATTTTTTAGATGTCTTCAGGATTCAAACTGTTCTTGAATACGAATATTTTATACATGGATGCGCTAGATTCTGTATTTTGAATCAAATCATGATATAAACAGTAACAAGTACAACTAGAGCCACTGAATGGCGAGCCACTGCAAATGTCAAAGGTTTTTACAGCATATTCCAAACTCTCTAACCAACCAACCCCATGTACCCACGCCCACCCCCAGGCAGTAACCAAATGGTCGTAATATAAGATCCGTGGCAAGTATATGATGCGTCTTCCCGTTATAACTGCATAAATGAAGTTTGGTCAGAAAATATTTGAAAATGTCATTGTAATTGTAATTTTTGCAATTTTGACTTTTGACCACCTCCCACGGACCCCAGGAGTGGGAGCAAAGGATGACACGACACCTGTCTCACAGATAGTTGCCACAGGGGTAATATAACTAGAACATTCGTGAATTTACAACCTGCAGTTTAGGAGGAGATATGGTTACGGAAAGAAAGATGGACGGACGGACGGACCGAGGGTATCACAATAATCGTAACGCTTTTTAAAAAGTATGGGGATAACGATCACTACTTAACTACATACTGCTTTTTTGCATGTTTTGGATATCTTCAGTCATTTACGTCTATGTACTAACTGACTTTGTCGTTATGCAAATAAGACACGTGTGATTGTTGGCCCCGTAAGACAGAGAAGTGCTAATGTACTATTATTAATAAAGATCGACTACTAGAGCTAGTTCATTTTTTCAATTGAAATGCTTTATAGAATTAGGTCTCTTGGAAATTGTGGAGGGGGGTAGGGAAGGGGAGCACAATTGCACTAATTTTGTGGAGCTTTTGTATATAGTGGACCTTATGATGAGGAGCAGTGTATGCTATACCTAGAGATGTAAGAAGTGTGCTATACATAGTAATGTAAGATGTATATACCTAATGATGTAAGAAGTGTGCTATACATAGTATAGTAAGATGTATGCTATACCTAATGATGTAAGAAGTGTGCTATACATAGTAATGTAAGATGTATGATATACCTAATGATGTAAGATGTGTGCTATACCTAATGATGTAAGATGTATGCTATACCTAATGATGTAAGAAGTGTGCTATACATAGTAATGTAAGATGTATGCTATACCTAATGATGTAAGATGTGTGCTATACCTAGCGATGTAAGATTGGGGTTGGGAGTGCAAAGGGGGGGGGGGGGCTTTTTATACCAAATAAGCAGTAATGACAACAACAAAAATGCATTATATTCCGGCATTCTGTATTATTGTATAAACTCTGGAATACAATTATCATCAAGAAAAAACAATATTTTTTAACTTAGAATGATATAATTAGCTATGCCATGCGGCACAACCCTTTTACATGTGATCCCAACTTTTACGCGCTGTGAAATGATATAAAGTATTCATACATTTAAAAGAAATTGAAAAACACTCAAAATTGTAGGTTTAACTCCACAAGTGTATGTACGTATGTATGTATGGGTGTGTATATGTATAACACATTTTGCCACGAAACTTTCTACTTGATGATTTAACTGATGAATCACTTGAGCCAAAATAACTATTACCTCTTGTCAGCACATAATTGTCTGTAAAATTATTGCCATGGTGTCAAACAGAACTCTAGTTTAAAGTAAAATTTCACAAAGATTCAATGCGAAATAGTGAAGCTGTAACGTAACAATTGTTATGTCGCAATCGAGCGTTAGGTATGATTCTTCACTCATTATGAGTCTGATTTTTACATCTATCTGGTGTTTTTGTTATATATATATATATATATATATATATATATCTATATATCTATATATATTTATATATATATATATATATATATATATGTGTGTGTGTGTGTGTGTGTGTGTACATTAAAAAAATTCCGCCGTGTCAGTCCTTTTCTTCCAGAGTGAACCTGAGTCAAGGCTCTGTACTTGCTAATCGCATATACAGCACTCTGAAATTTGTATTTACGTCATTGTCATTTATTTCATGCAAGACCATTTTACTTTTCATTAACCTATCTCACAAACAGATGCAGTTACCTTTTTAGTAGATTTTGTTTTTATCTTTCTTTCACAATTATTTTCATCTATTTTTTAAGGTAGTTTTCTTTGTATCATAAAAGTAACAATTTTTCCTTTCATGCTTTTTGTGTTAAGACGTTTATTTTATCATTGCAGGTATCATTTGTTCCCTCTAACAAAGAGCGTGCGTATCTCGATACGCTGAATAAGATTTGTAACAGCGCTGTTGCAAAAATTAGAGTACACAATACAAAATGACACAAACTTGCACTTATAGAACAGGTGGAATACTATTATGCTGCTGGTTAAGGAACATTGATATCTGAAAAATCTTTTGATCACCAAAGGAGAAATTTCATTGGGTAGTTTTGTCCTATTTTCATATAACAATCAGGAAAATCAATAAACTTGTATTATATTTACAAGATAATAATCTACATAATTTATATAGACTATCCTAGAAATAATAATCAACATAATTTATATAGACTATCGTAGAAATTGACTATCCTAGAAATTTGTAGTGTACTAAGTACTATCGAGAGTAATGAAATGTCCAAGGTTTTAGATGAGAAGAGAGGGTTAAGAGAGGAGTAACACATTACGTAGTCACTAATACTTATACTTAATCTAAATTCATGTAATTAAGAATATTTACTTCTGTAATTAACATTTTTTACATTTCACTTCACCTTGTCGCTCGATAACATCAACAGAAAATGTTATCCAAGCTAAGTGTCGTGCTATCGGCTCATTATCTCTCTTCCTCTGATCAAGAAATTGATCGTATACAAACTGTAAATTGTGAAAGTTATCTCAAAGCCGGCTGTTGAAATTAATATATTTTTAATTCATAATTTGATATCTCCTTTACAAAGAATTCCAGAATGTCTTTCCCCTAGTGTGTAATATCGAATTCCCCTAGTGTGTAATATCGAATTCCCCTAGTGTGTAATATAGAATTCCCCTAGTGTGTAATATAGAATTCCCCTAGTGTGTAATATCGAATCAATTATGTACATCTATAAGAAGATGGAAAAACAACATCCTAATTTTTTTGTGGCAGCCATTGTGTGCCACAATAACAAAATATTGTTTGCAAAAACAAAATAGGTGATTTGAGCCATGCAATCAATAGAAATAAAATGGTCTGATGTATGACAACGATTTTAGTATCATATACGAATGGGCCTCTAAAGTGTGTGTGTGTGTGTGTGTGTGTGTGTGTGTGTGTGTGTGTGTGTGTGTGTGTGTTCCCAAGGAAAGAATCATTGAAAAACATAGGACAGCAAATTCGTTTGCTTCAGGCAGCACATTATCCTTGGTTATTTCTTTTACAGTCTGACAGCAATTTAATTTTCCTTTAAATAAAAATGTCCTATGTTGTTTACATTTGATTGGACAATAGTGGGAGACAACATAATTTTGTTATGTAGATATTGGCTAATAAAGTAAATGCTTATTAAAACTGTTGAACTTTTGTGACACAGGACACGATTTATATCCTTCGGAAAAGACGATATGAAATGTTTATGTTTGTGTCATATTTTACAATATGAAAATATCAATGTGACATGTCGAATATTTTGAGAGAACACAATCCGCAATTAAAAATGGAAAATAATATCGCGATCCAAAAAGTATGATTTTTTAAAGATTAGCTTGTATAAAAACCTGTTTTAAATCCCACTAGTAAGTTTTATTCAATAGCAGATGAGTGTATTATAACAATATCAAAATATCACCGCAGAACAACGATTTTGTAGAAAATATAAACGATTCAATTCCTTTAATTTAAATATATTGATGTGATCATCACAGAAGTCTGAGCTGGTTGGGAAACTTAACGTTATTTAAGAAAGGAATTCTAAAAGGAACACAGTGGCGGCTCGATGTGTGTGGTGGGTGAGGTTGGAGGGGGCAATTGGCAAAGAGGGCGCCGTCGGAAGCTTGTTTTATTTTTATTAATTTTTTTTTTTTTTGTTGCAGCTGAAATTCTTATAGTATTTCACCTTCGCCTTAGTGTAACGGGGGCAATTCTGAACAAAACTTATATTGGGGGGAGAAGGGAGGTTGGCAACTGACATAAAAACTGTTCTCTGTAGCAAAGTACTGGCGCCACTAAAAAAACACTGCCCCCGGGCGACTCGAACCCTCGCGCCGCCACTGTAGGCCTACCACCAGTGCGAAGACTAAATTGTTCAATAAATTCAATCTGTTGACTAAGATGATGTGAATTGACTTTATTCGTGAGATATAAATTTTCTTAGTGATCGTTACAAACTACGAATTTAAAGACCCAAATAACAGTGGTTCGTGTATAGAAATAACAGCCCCCTTCTCCAGTCCATTGATTTAAACACCAAAGAAAATGTAATTTTCCGCAAACCACAAAAAATGTATACCCACAAAAATAAGTTAACTCTCACTATGTAGCAAATTACTTCCGCTGAAAAATGTACGGTATATGGAAGTACATAAAAGAAGTTTTGCGCTAACTTTACCCATATTTTCGATTTTAAAAAAAATACATGTACAATGTTTGCGATTTTGAAAATTTTCAATTTTTTTATTCATTATCCGAAAAATTAATTTTCGCAATTTATGACCAGGTCGTGAAAATCGCGGTAATTGAACCCCGCGAAAAGTTTCCCATATACGGAATTTGGTGGACACACTACATATTTTTCAAATTAGAATACCCGACAAATTATGTCTAAATTGCATAAAAATTGATCAAGAGCAATTCATGCTGAAGATAATCTGACTTTCCTAATCATAAAAGGAAAATGTACTTACATTCGTCGGTCCCGCAGACGAATTAGACATAAGGCTCTTCCTGCTGGAACCTCCCCTACGCCTCCAGAATCTCCCCTTCGAGCTCTGCATGTTCTGTAATTTAATTTTAGACACGACATGAATAATCTGTGATGACGAGTTTTGTTTCTCTAGTGTTTTCATGTCGATATTATCTTCAAAGTAATTAAAGTCTAAATATGTCCATACAACACATGTTTTACATGAAAAATTATCAGATGGAAAAGCTTACTTCCGTCTATATTCAAAATTCACAACGATATTGGATGGAAAAGTTTTCACTGTTAATCCCCTGTATGACGCAAAAGAACGATTAAATTTAAGATAACAATTTCATGTCACGATGATTGCAACGAGATGATGAACTTTTTAATAATGTCGCATCCAGTCACTATTTGTTGTCATTTTCACCAAGATTTCTGCGGCTCCTTTCATGGGATCCAACTTAAAAACGGACGTCGAAGATCAAAGTCTCATAAAGAACGCCTTCGTGTACCGGCTGGCTGTTATAGGGAAAATTCTAAGAATACACTTTCCAGACAAAGGCCAATGCCTTGAGAGCGTGTCTTACAAGCGAGTAAGAGCGGTATCCATTAGTTTCCGACGCAACGAATATTAACCGTTCCCAATATACCATACAAAGTAATTTATAAAGTAACTGTCATGATAATAACACAGATACATGCTAAGTTGAATCCAGTGACATCTGAAGCTCGTATATGTGCTATGATAAAGGTTGACAATCTAAGAGCACGATTTGACAAAATTATGAACAGGGTGTTTTGTTTCTGTGGGGAAAATCACTTGTATTCAGATCCAAAATGCATTGAAACCAGTATTATTATTATTATTATTATTGGTGTTGTTTTTTGGAGGGAGGGTGTTTTTTTTTTTTTTTTCTTTTCTTTTTAAAACTTGTACAATATAAAATTTTGTGGAAATACAACATGCATCAAAATTGCTTTGTTTAACTTATATTATGCATCTTAATAATCAGATCTATGTAAATTTTATATTTGTAAAAATGACATGAGATGAAAATAAAATCTAAAAGTCATGTAACAAAAAACCTTTTAAAAGTTTTAAAATGAATATAAAGTTTTCTTTATGATTTTTATTGGTTAAAATTAACGGCCAACTTTATCAGTGAAACAGGCAAATGGAAGAAAAATAAAAAATTAAATATGATTTATGTTGCTGGACAATCCATCTTTTATTTTTGAGAATCAAAATAAAAAAATATATAAACTGTGGCAAAAATTGCATTAAAGGACTTCTGCACAATAAAAGTTGGTAATGTTACACAGGTTAGAACGGCCTGTTAATATCCCAAATACAGAATACGACCTTCACCGTATAGTATCGAATATACTGTATATTTATAGCTACAATGCTTGTATATATATATATATATATATATATATATATATATATATATATATATATATATATATATATATTTGAGTGTGTGTGTGTGTGTGTGTGTGTGTGTGTGATATATATAGGTGTGTGTCTGTGTCTGTCTGTGTGTGATTGTGTGACCATATCATATACGTTTTAAAAAAATCCCATTCAAATTGCATGCAAGTTGGTTGGCCTCTGTCAAAACAACAGCAATTCGTCCATACAAATAATTACCATTACAAATTCAATCACCCATACATATGTTTATAATTTGCAGCAACAATTAGTATGCTGTCATGGTAATCACGTGATCCTAATAATAAGCCACATATAGCATGTCGTCAAGAACTTTGCATTGCGACAGTTTAAAATTATAGTAACATGTATGAATTCTTGTTTGCATACTGTTTTCAGCCTGCGTCCCTTGCTGACAAAAACATTACTTGCTTATGTTTTATTTGTAGCTAACGTCTGTACGGCATTGATTTGTATCTGTTCCTAACATGCAAAACTATACATATACAGGGATATCGTATGTCACTAATAAACTTACTTACACACATGAAAATATATACAGCTTTGACAGTCATGCTTGTAATAACACATACGCCAGAACCACACAAGCATACATACATTATTCTAGATGGATATACCTCAGTTTTATTAAAGACGAAGCTTCCTCAAATAATACGATATTGTCTAATTATATAGTGTTACTATATACGTTTATATTTCCTATGAAACACTCAGTCCAGGTTACACGTTTTGAAATCGTTCTTTATCAAATGTTTGTTGAACTGTATTAAACCATTTCGACTAAATGTGATCATTCGTATTGTCTATTGTGTATGTGTTTTAGTACATTAATATCTTCTCCTTGTTTGAAATCATAACGTCTATTTCTGTCAAACTTAATGTAGGAAGAAATCAAACTCTTGGTAATCATAGAAACAAAACCGTTTGTAAAATGTTTTTTTGTTTGTTTTTCTTTTTTTTTTTTTTTTTTTTTTTTTGGGGTTGTACCTTATGTTACAGCTAATCATGAACACATATTTATGCAAATAATTTAATATCTTTTATAAAAGTGGAAAAACAAAATAGCCATGGACATGTAAATTTGTCAATATGTTGATGCACTGTCACCTCAATAAACTATTTTGTACTAAAGTGATTGTAAAGGTTTGAAACTACATAATATTGTATGATATGACTGCATGACGTCTGAATTCAATGGCCTAATCGTATGCAACTATTTTGAAACAGCGAAAAACATCGATTTATGCAATGTAGAGCTAGCTAGCAGTGGCAAATGAATTCATTCCACATCAGAATTTATTGTATTCGTTTGCTTATATATATATATATATATATATATATATATATATATATATATATATATATATATATATATATATATGATAATATAACATTAAAAATGAAATTTAAAAAAGTATTAGACCAGCAAGATTTGGGGATGTTTTGAATATCATGAAAACTACTAGAGCAGGCAGACAAGGAAGACAATTAGTGAACACTAAGTTTATAAATTTCACACCATAAATAATGGCACAAAGCTAGATTTTATTAAATTCAACATTTTTTAGAGAGGTCATCAAAACAGTTCACGAGTTTAACATAAAGCAACAACGTCGGTATCTAGAGATGATGTCTATTTCTTTACAAGTTTTGACGGATAGAATAAAAATGTGCTCGCCAGTTGTGTTGAAGAATAACATTCAAAAGAACCAAAATGATAAATTATTTATATCAAACACAAAAGATGTAATCATATAGTTTAGAAAAGACGCATATTTACAGATTACATTTAATGGTAACATCAAAATTACCTGATATCAACATGGCTAAAACAGTGCAATACAAAGAAAGAATACATTAGGTGTTTGATATTGATAAATACCCAAATTTGTATTGGGCTAAACTCTACAGTGCAACTTGAAGACATCGTAAACTTAACAATGTAAATCTTAACGACTGAACAAAAACAGAGATAAAATCTGTAGAAGATAAAGTGAGAGTTAAAACAGCAAATGGTGTCTCAATACGTAAAGTAGATGTTGCAGAGTCATTCTTTGCAGCTTCTACGACATCATAAATAGGTATCGTATAATGTGACACAAGTCTAAAATCATGCATACAATTGAAAGGATTAAATAATCGCTGCAAATTGCTAAAAATAAAAGTTCTTCTTGTAAATGGATATCCTGAAGGATTATTGATAACACCTACAGACAATTTATCAAGCATAAAATATTCCCCAGATCTTTTATTTCGTTTAAAATGACGGACAAACACAGTTTTTAAGGGATCTTTACTACAGTCCTGCTTACGCAAATATGAATCAATTTTGGGATCAAATTAAGCGGGCAAAAAGAAAATAAAGTACACTGAATTTTAAAAATGGTTAACTGAACAACCTACCTACATATTACACAAGATAGCGAGAAAACGATTTGCATCTATGAGGAACTGTGTTAATCATATGGATGACCTGGTGCAGGCAGATATTGTTGACATACAAACATATGAAAAATACAACGAAGGAAACACATACATGGCTGAATGAGTGAAAACAAAGAAGAGGGATGACATACATGATACGCTTACGGAAATATTCAAAGAGAAAGCCTGAAAAAATACAATTTGATGAACGGAAAGAGTTCTTCAGCAGAAATGGTAAGAATTTGCTGGAAAAGGAAAACATTAAGTACTTTTCATTCACTCAGACAAGAGAAATATGTAGTGGGAAGGTTTAACAGAACCCTAGAGACTAGAATGTGGAAACAGACCTAAAAATGAGTTGACGTTTTACCAAATGTTATTGAAGGATACAATAATACTTATAACAGATCAAAAGACATGGCTCCAGTTTAAGCAAGAAAGGAATAAAGCATATCAAGAGCATGTATCAACATATTTGGGTATCTGACAACATATACATCTGGAACGCCTAAATTTAAATGGGTGAAACTTCAGGATTTCATCACGCAAAACAATTTTTAAAAAGGGCTGCCTTCCTAATTTTACCAAGGAAATGTTTACAATCAGGAAAGTTATTTCAGGTGATCCAGTTGTTTATAAAGTGGAACGTTTGAAAGGAGAGGATACAGAGAGTACGTTTTACCAACAAGAAGTATATCTATAACAAGGTGAAATACACAAAGGTGAACAAAATTTTGTGTATATGTACTCGTTCAATGGAAATGATATGGTGAATCGTTTAACAGTTGGGGATCAGGTGAAAATTTTATTCCATGAAATAAATAATGTACCAATAGTACACCTCTTCTCCTGAGACGATGCGTCAAAGAAACAACTCTACTCAGCAGACAGAGGAAGAAAGCAAAATACATAGACAGCAGTATCAAGATGCATGTAAGCTTTGTGTTTTTGAAAGAAAATTAGTGAGGTGAGCAACAAAATAACGGCTAACATTAATACAATGTCAGAGTTGCAGAAAAATGATGATGTAACAGAAATAACAAAAAAGATAGCGAAAAGGTGTAAGGAAAGAAGTTTGGAATACCACTGAACTTTTAGATTCTTGCATACATACATACCTCACGTGACCGATCACACAGCAATAACGGGTTCTTTAAATAGGTCAGTTTTTTTGTGTGTGTTCGCTGTGCTAGAGTATATCTTGGATTGTGTGCAATTACCATAGAGTAGATAGATATAAATATGCTAGAATTAAAATATAAGTGTGATGATTTTTATTTATTTTAAAACAAAAGATCTTACTAATTTAAATTTCACAGGTGTGCTAGATCAGCAGTTGTTCTAGAGTATAAAGATATAGATAGAGCTGAAAACAGATGTTATCAGTGTAATCACTTATTGTGCTTGGGAGAAGATCTCACAAACTTAAATTTCGCAAGTGTGCAAGTTCTCACTTTCTGTTAACTACATACATACATACATACATACATACAAACATACATACATACATACATACAAACATACATACATACATACATACATACTTACATACATTTTGAACTCACTGTCGTTGTATTGTGCTTTATTGATTTCATACCGGTACACTGTCTATTCATTTAGATCTTTTGTTGCAGAAAGAATAGAACTTAAATGATATATAGACACCAGACATCACGCAAAATGAACATGATCAGACCATTATCTATTTAAAGGTCAAGGTCAAAATAAAGCAAATACAAAAACTCGTTGATTAGGCAATGACTCTACGGAAAACTGGCTGTAATCTGTTACGAGTTCAGCAATTGTCTTTCCGGTTACGGAATTTTGCGATTCGCATGATGCATGGTTCACTTAAGTATTCTAAATTTGCTCTCTATGCCTCTATGATTGCAGAGGCAGATCTTCGGGCGGGGGTGGGGGTCGGGTAGGGGTGGAAGGGAAGTACAGTGTAACAAGGGCGTTTAGTTTTGCATTATTTAATTTCTTTTGTTTTTACACTGAAAAGTTTACAATTTTGACCCCCTGTTGTAACAAACATCCTCGAACAACCTATAAATCTGTCCCTTGATTGTTGCCGAAGATCATTTGAGAATTGTTCCTGAGGACTCTTTATTTTTTAACTGTAACCTATTTAATCACAAACAACTTTATTCTGATTATCGTGCAAATTATGTCAAGTAATAACGGTGATTTTATTGTTTTTTTTTTTTTTGAGGGGAGTTGTCTTTTATAAAAAAAAAGGCAAGGAAAAATTAAGAATTGAAAAAGATAGTCCAACTCCGTGTAACCGAGACAAATGTAAAAGTGTGGACAAATATAATGAAAAGCATATTTCAAAATACTCTGATTGTACGGAAGTTCATTACAGGTGCAATATCACAAGATGCCCTAAAATTTACAAAATTAGGCTGACCTCGAAAATAATCCTACCTTCAAATAAACTGTCCATTTCCTACGGCAATTTGCTCTCGAACGTAAACCAGTCTTGCAAAAAGCAACCTCATATATTAAATGCACGTATACATGCATATAAGTTAACAAGCGGAGACATAAACTTCTATTTTCACAGAAAAAACAAAGAGGTTTGAGACTATGTGTAAAAATCAAATGGTAAACTATTAAATTAATAAAAGTTATGTCTTTGTAAAACACGTATCCCCACGCTGCCCCCTTCTGACTAACATCCCAAAGTTTGAGTCTCATGTGTATATTCCTGATGATTAGGACCGCCCAAGGGACAAATGTTAGCGAGGCAGTGCATTTTTAAATTTGTATGCTACTTAAGTATGCACACGGTTAAAGGGTGGGATCTGTATAGTTTACAAGATATGAACCAAGGGCTAAAACCATTAGAGGTACAGATGGATTCCGAGGCCAATATCAATTACATCCATACGTGTTTCTTTTCATGCTTAGTAAGTGTATATATGATTGTAAGTTTAGGATCTCAATAGTTTCCAATTTATATCCCCGGGGCTTTGTCCCTGTAGGTAGGGATAGAACCCAGGGGTAATGTCAATTGCATGATAACATTTGTATTTTCATGCCCAGTAAGTAAGCATATGTTTATACGGTGGGAATCTCAATACTTGCCATGTTATAACTCAAAGACTGACACATGGGGTGTAGGAAAATAACGACCCAGTGTGATATGTGTTGACACTTTATTAATGGATGACACATGCATATTCTTAGATATGTAAGATAAACAACTCAAGAGTTATTTTCTTTATGTAAAATAACGTGTACCCGACTAGCCCCACCTTAAGGGGTTAAATACAAGTGCTAAAAGTGTTGGTACAATCTACACGCATAGGACTGTCAATCATCTAAGTTTCATAAGTCTAGCTTTAACGGTGTTGGAGAAGTTTAATGACTTAATACTGTTACTACAATATGTAAATTAAGGAATACAAGTCTTGGTTTTAAGGGTTTCAGGACGTAATTGGTGGTTTTGCTGTCACAAACTGAGTTTTATCTGTGACGGGTCAGCGGAGTCTATAAAACGGATTTTTGCGACAAACACTCAAATATAAAATAGTTGTCCCCATTCTGACACACATTTGTAAATTTCGTCCAAAAAGGTAGAAAAAATAATTATCCTTGAGACTGCGACACAGGGAGATTAATGACGTCACAACAGCGTCAACGTTTCTGACAGTGTATCGTGGATGTTACTGCTGCTAATTTTGGCGTTAGACCAATCAGACAGCGCGTTCAATTCATTGATTTGTAGGAATATTGTTTTGCATTTTTTTCTAAGTTTATTTTTGCATATTTACGTACTAATTAAATGATGAATATTTTATCTACAATATTAACGTATACGTTACTGCCTCTGTGGACAAAAATAGAAAGAAAATTTACTGAGGCGCCCAGACAGAAAACTACATTTTCTCTGACTGTTTGCAAGAAATAGGTTGGCTATTTCAGTATTCACAAATATTGCATTAAAAGACAGAATAACCTCACATCAATTTACCTACACAAATGTAACTTTCATTTAATATAATTTTCTATCATCTCTAACGGACATGAATGAAAAATAATTTACCAAGAGTGTGATGGAATAAATGGACAAAGAACCTTTTCAAATCATTTTCTGTATGAAATATATTTTAAAAACATTAAAAATAGGGTAACCATTAGCCCTCTTTCTTTTGTATGTTACAAAATATGCAATTTGTCAGCATCTTTTATAACAACTTTCTTTAAGGTCTTGGGGTTTGTTTGATAGTATCTCTAAGAATCACTGCAGTGAAGAAAAATTGACGTACCTCTTTCAATTTAACACTGAAACTTCCATTCAATCAAATTATATATTCTTGCGAACCCATGTTTGCATATTACATGTTATAAACGTTTACTAAGAACATTTAATCTTTTTGCACTAAACACTACATTACACTTACCTGTCCTCTTGTTCTCTGATGCTTCCAATAGTACTCTTTCGTATCCGTCATTATTTGATACAAATTAAAGCACTGGAATATCGTCACATCTTAATTTGGACTAATCGTTATATCTTTGCCATCTACACATTTACACCAGTATATATATCAATAAGACTACAGACAATTCTTAGGCGTGATAAATGATCACAGTAGTTTAGAATGTGCTGTGTGGATACCTCTGAATCTATCTCACTTTACCTTACATATATTTCTAAAACAGCACAGATAGTGTGTAATTACCACCATGGAAATGTCAGAAATTTTCTTTAGGTCGGAAACAAAATTCACATGCAAGTAATAGGTGAGCCTTAAATTTGAAAAGTTTCTTTAATTATATCCATCTATTCTTCAAATGTATCATTGCATATGTTCCATATTTTGAATTATTTTCCCTGCATTGTAATTCTTTGACATATCTACAAGTTAATATAGAAGTTCTGAGAAATTCAGTGTATACTGTCGCTTATTGTACATGTCACTCAGTCATGTAATTTCTCCCTCAAGATAAAGTTGTTTAAAGCATATATACATGTATATATACTCAATTCAAATATAGGCAGCCGTTGTTTCCATGACAAAAGCCAATTACCTTATTAGAAATTCTCTCTTACGTGATGGAGGTTAATTATTTTCAATGTTAGCACACTCAGGCAGACATATTGATTTTAATCAGAATATTCTGGCAAAGTTATACAAAGTTTTTTAGACAAAATGGTTTATCACACTTTGTTCGTCAAACTGTCCGGGTGGATAACTGAGAAGGGCACGTTTGGGGCATGGGCGTCGTCCGCAGGGGGGGGGGGGGGGCAGTTGATTTTAACTTTCCGTTTCCCCCACCCCCCCCCCCCGGAATAATCGACCCCCCCCCCCGGTAAAATTCCTGCGGGCGCCCATGGTTTGGGGAACAAATTTATCCACTAAAATCAAAGGAAGTACTTCCATCTACTACCGATACGGATTGAGTGTAACGTTTTACATAATAAGCATAGGAAAGGAATATGCACGTGTGACTTGTTGTGATGAGTCGTGGGTTTTTAGAAACCTTATCTGTTAGAAATATGCGGTTATACTCAACAGGTGCGCGGTGAGGATCATCTGGAGTTGTAAAGTTCACGTTTGAAAAGTCATCCACTATTTCAAATGATCCGAATCTGCAGTCATTTTATCCGCTAAGACTTAATTCCTACAGTGTCGAGATATCTCTCAATTCAATGTCAATTTCACTACCAATAGCATTTGCGAAAATCACATATCTTTTCTGATGACATATCAAAGAGGCTACGCTCAGCATTTCAATAAATTCCACTGGTGATGGTCTTTTTGTTCGGGGATTGTGCTGTTGGTGGTGAGGATTGGGACATAAAATTAAAATCTGCTGTTTGTTTCGTTCAAGCTAATTATATCTCATGTGATCCAAGCCTTTTCTTTCAGCGTACGGTTTGTTGGTTGGTTGTTATGGGTTTAACGCCATTTTTTTCAGCACATGATAGCTATACATGGCGGCCAGTATATGCAAGCTTTCTCACATACCCACGTTGGCCGAGCCCGAGACTCGAACCCACGCGGACAGAGGTGAGATGTCAGTGATCTGTAGAAGCGAGCGCCTTAGACCACTCGGCCACCTGGGGCCCCGCGTACGGTTTGTAATCCACTTAGTCAATAAATAATGGGGAATTACATAATAATCATAACTATTTATATTAGTATAACGACCTTGTAAGACTTTAGGATGCATTTTTTTTTTTTTTTTTTTTTTTTTTTTTTTGAAACACTTACTTCAGGAAAGGAATATTTCCAACTGGTATTCAGCTTTCCACATGTTGTTCTGTTGTTGTATTTTATGAACTAATTGCTTGAAGAGAATCCTTTATTATTAAAGTAACACAATGCAATCGAGATGGCAATTAAAATCAAGATGCTAAAAGCCTAAGAAAAGAAGAAAAAAAAAAGAAGAAAGCTACACAATAACGCATAACTCTGTCATTGATGTATTCGGTTTTGTATGAATAGGGAAGTTGAGGTCATGGATATGTAAAGATAAAATAAAATTATAGCATGATATATACTAGTCTTGACTTTTCTAAGTAATATTCCCACTAGTACATAAGATATTTTAAAGTAAGATACAAAACTTGTGGGCGGTTGCACATTCCAATTACTGCATAGAGGGCGTAATCTAGGCACCTTTTTGTCTTCACATCATCAGTCTGCTATAGGCAGTTGTAACAATTTGATTTTTAATTTGAGATTCATTACCTTTGTATATCTATGATACTGTATACAATGCACAGAGAAACTATATACGGGTTAAATACAAAATAAATATACTGCAATATTTTACCTATTATTAATTTGCTTTGTTGTAAGCGACTATAAAACACTTCAAGTGTCTACGCACTCTGCAGCTACGGACAGTGTAGAAACTGTATGGTTCATTAGCTCTTTTCAATTTCTTACTGTTATGTGTTTAGCGTTATATGTGCAAAGAAAAATACTTTTGCTTCACTATGCCCAACTCAGAAAAGTTCTCCAGACCTATCTAGATTAATAGAATCCTTTATATGCATCGGTATATAGGAAAACTCCACCCTCGGGGCAAAATATTTCGTATTTCGTGAGACATAGCGTCGTGTCTGACGCAAAATCATTATCGCGAGGGTGTAATTTTTCTATCCAACACCGATGCATGACCAACTCTGTAGTTTGTAATAAGGTAAAATTATTTATATTTCCAAAATCATTGAGAGCATTCTCTATTTTAAAAAAGGCTTATGTCGTCTACTTCATCGGTGTACCTGCATCATTTTCCCACGTTTCAGAAGCCGTTGAGCTATGTTATTCCACGTCTTTTAAACGTCTCTGCATCATTTTCACACTTTTCAGAGCCTGTTGGCCTGGGCTACTTAGTACAACACCCAATTCACTAAAGAATGATGACATCAGTGTGTATGAGGGCGGCAACAACGTGGGAATGGTCTATTCTTCTATAAGGAAGGAGGGACTCGTAATAAAGTCAGATTTGGGAATTTTCCTATTAGAGCGCAGACATTATTATTTATCTGCAGCCTAATTACAATGCCTGGATTAAATCAGATATACCCATAACTGTCCAGCTGTATGAGGAAATAAATGTACAGTTTTGCTGTTTTACCGTGATATCACGGGGCTTGTCCAATATCACGGTGCATTTGCAAAACTGTACAATGACTTCCTCATACAGCAAGGAAAATATGTATATAGCTGTTACATAACGATTGAAAGCTAATGCAAAGACTGGTGGCAGGACAAAATGACGATGTGCGTTCCAAATTCACAATTCTCCATATACTGGTGGAATTAACGAGAACAAAAGTACAATCTCGCATGACGTCACGGAAATTTTCGCATACAGGCACGTGGGCGTTATCTGTCTTATAGAGTTAGTGTATTTTGCATTATGCAGATTATGACATTTTATGGTAATTATATATAAAATCCCTAGGGGAAATCGTATGAATATGGGGGTGAACACAGTCAAATACTGCAGAGCACGAACTAAAATAGTGCCGTTCTAAAGCATCTCACTTATTGGACGCAAATATTCGCACATTTTACTCAA
Source organism: Margaritifera margaritifera (assembly GCA_029931535.1). Classification (NCBI taxonomy): domain Eukaryota; kingdom Metazoa; phylum Mollusca; class Bivalvia; order Unionida; family Margaritiferidae; genus Margaritifera; species Margaritifera margaritifera. The sequence continues at coordinate 1,314,387 of JAQPZY010001293.1, forward strand.
ATATTCGCACATTTTACTCAAATATTCGCACAATTTTCGCAAATATTCGCACATTTTACTCAAATATTCGCACAATGTAAAGAAACAGAAGAAATGTCTGAATAGTCGTGATAAGCTCAAACTTGAAAAGAGAAACCAGTCAAAGTTTCGGCCAAGAGGATGTATATGCAAGCATTAGTATTTAACGTCACCTCAGCACAAAAATGGCTATATGGTGCCAATTAAAAATTAAGTTCTAAAAATGTAAAATAAACAGTTACACAAAATATTTAGAAAGTTAGCCATGAAGAAATCACCTCAGTCGATAAGTGACCTTGGTGAAAGCTTCAATGTTGCGTGATGCCACAACCATATGTAATATTGCCGAGGTGTTTTTCCGATTTTCCGAAAGTCCAGATTGTATACATATTGTTGCAGATTGTATACATATTGTTGCAGATGATACGCGTTACTACAAGAACTCGCTTCGCAAGCAGCGCTTCTCATCGCCAGACCCGCGCTCGCTCTAACTGGAAATATAATCACGTGAGATTAAAACACGAGGTTTTTTTCCGAACATTGCCTTTAAAGGCAACTGATGAACAATCTACTTTGGGATTAACTTTAAATATTGTAAAACAAAATACTATAAAGACACTTCAGTAGAGGAACGAAACGGAATATTCTCAGATATTGTTAAATTATGAAAAACATCGACACTACGGCCATTACATGCAAAATGTGTGGATTAACCATGTCTGTCCGGTTTCATAAGTTGTTTTAAAGGTCAAATTTTGCACCAAGTACGTCGTTTGCGTCTAACTATTTTACTACAGTTTAGCTTATTATTTATACTTCTGCCAAAAAAAGTCTGCCTTATTACCTCTATTCCAAAACTTTCTTTCAGCGAGTGCGCCCGATAAGTTCGGAATCGACAAATGGGAATTAATTCTTTAGTCAACTGGTCTGAAAAGTGGCCCATGCATTCTAATGCAAAGCAAGTACTACTTTATTCGAGTAATCCGATTAAGACAGCCGTGCTAGACACTGTATATGTTGAAGAATTAGGTGCTGTCTGAAGTCAAAAGAAATTCATATCTATGAGTTGAACTCACCTTTAGCCTATTTTGAAAATCTCACTACCACGGCCAGTGAAGTCCTATGACTCCTACGACATACCTTAGTCAAATGCAGTAAGTTGGTCAAAGAAAAAACTTACTTAACTCATCGTCTCGATGGAACCAACAGGTGCAAAACAATATTATCCAAATTAAAAAATAAATCCACAAAAGAGTAACCCCATTTGTTTTTGGAAACCATCAGATATACGCATGCAAGCGTTACACAAATGTTTGAAACATTAAATTGGCCATAGCTCGAAACGAGATGAAAGAAAAGACGCTTCGTCACCCTTTATACAAGAATCCATAGACAGATGGATGCTAATCGTCCACCCTATGTGCAAAAACCCGAAGATCAACCAGATCACATGCTGACTTCTACATTCAAATCCATTGCAATACGGGTGCCTACCGCTACAGCTACTTTCCCGAGACTCTCTGTGAATGGACTAAATTTCTCCCTTAACCATCCTTATCTGATTACATTTTTTTTTAAAAAACGCATTTGTAACAAGCATTTAGATTGGTTAAAATGGCATCATGTGAAGCAGAAAAATAGAAGTTATTATTTCATAAGAACAGAAATGAACTACTTGTGTATTCATTATTATATTTATAACTATTTGTAATTATAAGTCCGTTTAAAGGTTAAAGCCGTTCATGCATAGTGTGTAATCGATTTTCAAATTTCATGACTCCATGAATCCTGTAAAATATGATTTTCATATCATAAATGATTTAACTAGCAGACACGGAAGACTTCAAAGAGATACTGCAGTCTAACGTACATTAAGGTCCTTATCTGTGGACTACCTACAAATTTTAAGAATTGTTTACTATTTCAACGTTACTAGTATTACACGGACGTGATTCCATAATAGCCCTGTCTAGGATCGAAGTTGAAGTAGAACAGTTATTGCAGATCTTGAGATCGTCGTAGTTTGATATTGAAAACAAAATCGATCTATGACAGACGAATGAGAGATGGGGGTGGGGGTCTATTATATGATTTACCCGCTACAGATTCCCCTATATGCAAGCTATACAACATGAGTTAAAAATAAAAATAGATTCGTCCCCTGTATCAAATTTCAGAGGAAGTTAATAATTCTCATTCAAACGTCTTCGGAAACTTAAATAGTAATTACAAGTAATATGGTTATTTGCTGAATCTCAGAAAGTTTCTAGTTTTGAAGGATACAAAATTATGCCAGTAAAGTTATCACTGTGAGGTTAAAATATTTCGATAAAATGTTTTAAACCTAGGTTGATTTATGTTGAGAAATTCGCTCTAATTCAATTGGATAGATCAAATAATACATGGATATAGACTACGTCATTTTCTACTAAAGATTCACTTACCGTGAGCATTTTGATACAGCACCGTCTTATTCCAAAGACAATCTGAAAATGCTAACAATCTGGTATATGCATTGAAATAACATGCCGCTACAGATTACCCTCGTGGGTGCCGAAGCACAAATCTATGTTTCATCAGTTTCGACTTTCTTTGCACACAATGTTATTTTGACACGAGCTTATACTTGTTTTACGTATGAAACTTTCTGATGCACAGGTATATTATCTTTATTAATAAAACTTGCAAACTTATAAACTTGTACATACATGTTGAGCTTTATTTGTTCAGGCATCGATGAAAGTTATTGGAAGTTTGCGGGTGAGAAGAATAAAAGACATAATGGATCATTCGTTACTACCATATTATTCTTAACAGAATGAGTACGTATATATTGCTATATACATGACATGAATCAGAAGGCGTTAAATAATGAAAATAAAAAAGACGAAATGGAGCGATAAACCCGGATATATCCCGAGAGAAGACGAAATGTCAGATGTGCATAAAGACGAAATAAACCACATGTTCTACGATAGAGTTACTTTACCAGCTACAAAACGTCATCAAGTATACGTAATAGTCCTACAGATTCAATATTTATTATACACTATTAAAAGAAACATTTATTTATATACGTCCTTAAAATACAATAAACCTTTTCAGTATATTTGAGAAGAAAAAAAAACATCCACTAATCAAGTGTTAGCTTTATTAGTAATGAAGGGCACTTTATCACAAAAATCCTTCGTTTCTAATACAAAAACCGGCATCAACAAAATCAACCATTTGGATTTCTACCACGACAACTTCTTGACAATGCTCATTTTAATGATCTCCGCGCTTCTTTGAAAGCGCATGGATATTGTGATACAGTTCGTACGTACGTACGTGTGTACGTAAGTACGGTCGTATGTGCGTAATTGAACTCCTCCTACGCCGTTAAAGCTACATAAATCAAATTGGGACCATGATAGTGCTGTCGGTTTAGATGGTGTCAACACTTTTGATTTTTCAATCTCGCCGTAGGGGTGAGGTTTGGGGTTTAAGGGTGAATTTACATAAGTTTTAAATAGCTTCCGAGTTTTTTGTCGTATATGTCTGAGAATTCGTGTGTGCGATCTATGATTCAAGTGTCAAAAAATATTACACTGAGCCACCTGCATCATGCCCTTCTGTTTTTAATTACCCCCAACTCCAGCCCGGCCCTAACTTAGCCCCTGGGTCATAACATAGACCTTATTAAGATCTCCACCCTAAAACCACGTATAGACTTATTGGGCAAAACAAGACAAATTAATACACACAATTGACATTGACCTCAGGGCCATTCCCTACCTCCAGGGATTTGGTCCCCGAGTTATAACTTGGAAACTAGTGACATCCGTACAATATATAATCATATAGCTACACCGACTGAGCATGAAAAGGACAATGTTTGCATGCAACTGACATTAACCCTGGGGTCAATCCTTACCCCCACAGACTTAACCCTAATACTTAAGGAACTTAAACCCTGGCTTATAACTTAAAAACATTTCTAGATACCCACCCATGTACTTACTTGCAATGGAAAGACTAATGCACATACTCAACTGACATTTGCCCCTTGGTCAATCCTTACCCTTAAGGACCTACCCAAGAGGCTCAAACTTTGGGGTGGAAGTCAGAAGGTGTAGCGCGGGAATACGTTTATACAAACACAGAATTCATCTTTCTAGATGCATTTCGCATTTTACCATACGAACGCAACAAGTGACATAGATCCTAAGTTAAAAGGCTTTCCCCTACTGTTATGTCAACGTGCTGAATTGTACTTTGGAATTGGGATCTAGAAGTTACGACATGGGAAAATCTCATGAAAACGGCGGTGAATTCAATCACACTGAAGTAGGCAAGGTAAAATAATATCATGCCAGACTTTTATGGAATTAGTTGCTAAGTGAGATAAAGTTTTCTATCAAATTCAAACTTCTGGCATCAAAATGCGAGTGAGTGCACACATACAGACCAAACACTCTTGTATGTATGTATCTAAAAACATAAATATAATACTTAGGGAAAATGCAAAAAAAACAAAAACAAAACCCAACCTTTGTTTATAGAAGAACAGAAGGAACAAAATCTCGCAAGCTATAACTCTCTCCATATTTAGGATCACTTTGATATCCCATACCCAAACAGTTGGTAATCATGTCAGAAATGTATACTTTATTGTGTCTAGTATTACCACATTATATATATATATATATATATATATATATATATATATATATAGTTACGACTCTAGGTCTTAAAATAATGTAACAGAAAGAAAGTAAAACCAACAATGTAAGCAAAATCAACAAGCAATTTATTTTTAGACAATTAATATGAAAATTCAAAATACACTTACAGTAACGTGTATAAAAGTCCAAATAATCCAATAATCCCAAGTGTCCTAAATATAGACTATTTCGAATGAATTCCAGTAGCCTTGAATGTCCTAATGTGCCAGTAGTCTTGAATGTTCTGATGTGTCAGCAGTATTGAATGTCCTGATGTGCCTGAATGATGTAATCCAGAATATCTTTGAATGAATTCACATAAATCCCAAAGTCAAGTATTAATCCAAAATGAGAATGAACACTCTTAGTAATTCCAATGAATATTTCAAATAAATAATTCCTCTATCTGAATTTGCTTTAATTTCACAACTGTAACATCTGATTACTAAAATAAATTCCTTAACAGACTGATCTTAATAACATGAAGTTTAGCATAGGAATGAAATCTTGTTTACCAAACCTGTATAAATATAAGGATAAGTCACCTGACAGAATAGTCTAGAATATGAGTAACTCTAATGGAAATTTCCGGTGCGTAAGTAACTTTTCTCACATAAAGACATGGAAAATTCCGATCTAATTGTTAAATGCTATGAAAACAAGACGTACCTTTCAACTCAAATGCTTAAATATGTTGTTTACAAAATGACTAAAGTACAACTTACCTCATGGACACATATTATAAACTCAAATATATATACATTTTAACTTGATTGCTAATTGCAGGCAATGGTTATCGATAGGTCAATGTCTCTGATTTTAGATTGAAAATCATCGAAATAATAAATTACCAATCTAGTCCAATACGTTGGTTTGTATTCGTGTAAAACTTCTGGTCAGGCATTCATTTGAACTATCTATTTACGCTTGTGGTCGGCCGTTCATTTGAACAATCTATTGACTCTTGTCATTCAAAAGCAAGAAATATATATTCTTTGTTTTTAAATTACTTTATTTATTACTTTATTTAGCTATGCTGCATATAGTGTTGTGATATGGGCTCTTGCCACTACTATCGGTTTATTCAGAAAGAACTGCTATATATAATATATTTCCTGTGTGAAGACTCATGTGTTTTTAACTAAAATTAAATACCTGGGCTAATCATGATACTTAGCCAGTGAATAAATACCAATGACGCCGAAATAATTTAAAATGAACTAATTTACGGGCATCTTGATCTTATATGACCTTAACCTTTCATTTATACAATTTATTAAAACATAGTATGCTAATTATCAACCCAAGAAAATTTTCTTAGTGAAGTTTCATCAGAGTTTGTTGCTCGAAATGTGAGTTAGAGCAAGAAAATAAATTAATATTTTATCACATAGCAAATGACCTTGAACATTATCAATTAGAGCATGTCGAAATAAAGTCCAACAACTTTTTAGTTTAGTACTTATAACAACCTTTCTAAAGATACCACTTGGCCTTTGTTCTACTTCTATTAGGGATAGGGTAGCGAGTTCAGATCTGTCAAAGGACCGCTAGCCAGATATAGACGGGAACCCATATATATATATATATATATATATATATATATATATATATATATATATATATATATATATATATATATATATATATATATATATATATGTGTGTGTGTGTGTGTGTGTGTGTGTGTGTGTGTGTGTGTGTGTGTGTGTGTGTGTGTAGATAGATAGATAGATATTGTGTGCGGAGATTTCAGCATATACGATAAAGTTATTAAAGGTGCAGCGAAAAAGAAAGTATCTTACATCACATTTACTCTGATCGTAGTATAGGAGTAAATTGAAATTATATCATGTTTATAACTTAAATTGGGTCTGTAGTGATTATGTGATTATGTGTGTGGTGTGTGTGTGTGTGTGTGTGTGTATGTGTGTGTGTGTGTGTGTGTGTGTGTGTGTGTGTGTGTGTGTGTGTGTCGTGGGGGGGAGTGATGCAATTTCCTACAATTTGGAAACAATGACTATTCTTAAAGATCCTTCTAAAACATTGGACCTAAAAGATTCCGAATTCAATGGTCAAAAAGACCTCTCACACCTTCATAAACGATTCCTAATTCAATGGTCAAAAGATCATTCACACCTTCATAAAAGATTCCGAATTCAATGGTCAAAAAGATCATTCACACCTTCATAAAAGATTCCTAATTTAATGGTCAAAAAGACATCTCACACCTTCATAAAAGATTCCGAATTCATTGGTCAAAAAGACCTCTCACACCTTCATAAAAGATTCCGAATTCAATGGTCAAAAAGACCTCTCACACCTTCATAAAATATTCCGAATTCAATGGTCAAAAAGATCATTCACACCTTCATAAAAGATTCCTAATTCAATGGTCAAAAAGATCATTCACACCTTCATAAAAGATTCCGAATGCAATGGTCAAAAAGACATCTCACGCCTTCATACAAAATTCCTAATTCAATGGTCAAAAAGACCTCTCACGCCTTCATAAAAGATTCCTGATTCAATGGTCAAAAAGACCTCTCACACCTTCATACAAGATTCCTAATTCAATGGTCAAAAAGACCTCTCACGCCTTCATAAAAGATTCCTAATTCAATGATCAAAAGGACCTTTTTACACCTTCATACAAGTTTACTTATTCAGTGGTCAAAAAGACCTCTCACACCGTCATAATGTTTACTAATTCAATGGTCATCAAGACCTCTCACGCCTTCATAAGAATTACTAATTCAATGGTCAAAAAGACCTCTCACAGCTTTAGAAACGTTTACTAATTCACTGGTCAAAAAGACATCTCACACCTTCATAAATGTTTACCAATTCAATGGTCATAAAGACCTCTCACACCTTCATAAATGTTTACTTATTAAGTGGTCAAAAAGACCTCTCACACCATCATACAAGTTTACTTATTCATTGGTCAAAAAGAACTCTCACACCTTTTTGGAAAAATAACGGTGATACAATGTTTATCTGTACCGAAAATTATTCACCTCCTACTATCCTTGCCAAACCATTCAGACAAGTTTTAAAGAAGATTAATATACTGTTCCATGCGTTTATTTCAAATGACTCAATGGATAACATATAAAGAAATAATGCAGAAAAAGAGCACAAATATGTTGGATACGAATGATAAACATTGTTGAGTCTCTACATGCCATGAAACGAGCATGGATGGAAAGAATTTTGCAATCAAAATCAAAATGGAATAATTTTCAGCTTTGGTACAACAACCCAAACATTAAGATACGAAGTAAAATTGGAGGGGGAGAGGCAACAAAAAGAATGGTTTCAAAAAGGTTTAAGATATGTAAATGACTTCGTGAACGGAAATGGTTCATGGATAAGTATTGATGGTATTAACATGAAATATTCACTTGCCACTAACTTTATACATTTTCATTGTTTGTTATCTGCAGTGAGGGTTTTTTTTTAAATGAACTAAATATTTAATATGACAGCCCTTTACAACAGCCTTTTTCAAATCAGGGTATATATTTTATTATAAAGATATGGACAGGAGTTAGCTACACAATCAATCAGAAGTTATGATGTCGAGCCAAGAATGCAATCATTCTTCTGACATGCAAGATCTGTGCCATTCAATATGTTGGCAAAACCGTTGATTTCAGCTACATTCGCAACAAAATCAACGTGAAAGTCGCCAACGACTACAACTCGACTGGACATTCAGTTGAGTCCCTCGAGATGCTACCGATTGAATCAAATCTGGGGTGGACCGACATAGAACACACACGTAAGGAACGATACTGGATACTACAATTGAAAACTCGATGATTTTTTTGTACTAAATGAAAAAAATCTAACCTTCCCGTTACAGTCTTATCAACAGTACAGCCTGTGATCAGTTTTTCACCCGTACGCAATTTTTTGCGATAATATTTACCAAATAATAATATGTATTAATTTTTTTATTATTTCATTGTCATTATTATTATTATTATTATTATTATTATTATTGTCCATTATCCCGCCTCACAATTCTCTTGACATCTTTCCTTTAGAACCTCAATGCATAACTCTACCGGGATATAATTTCTTTCGCAAATTCTGTAGATGGCGCTAATTTTTCATAATGCTGTGTTTCCGTCCTGTGTTCACAACATGGAATTAGGTCAAAACATGTTGGTTCTCTATGTGATAGACACAAGAATCCGCTCGTTTAGTATTATTATTGTGACACAACTTTTTATTATATCTCTTATTGTAAATTTCCCCTAGTGATTTTAGCATGTAGGAGTCCAGAATGTATCTTAGATTTTGTGTTCAGTGTCTGTTTTGTATATGTAAGCTGTTTATTCCCCTCACGAAGAGCTTGTTAAGCTCGAAACGTTGGGAAACTGTTTTGAATTTGCGCTGTTATCGATTTTTGTGTCTGTATATATATATGTGTGTGTCTCTCTCTGTGTGTGTATGTGTGTGTGTGTGTGTGTGTGTGTGTGTGATACATTGATAGAAACTTCTAGAGGAAAATGGAATTTGGAATTGTATAATTTACAAGAGAAAAATTGGCAGCAAAAATTCTTTTTACTTCCAGATAAACTTAATAAATGTCCAAAGCTCAGATGGATGCATATAGAAAATCTTGCAATTAGCAATTAGTTATCATTACTAATGTCTTCCTTAAGAAAACAGGAATTATTTCGACTGAGCTTTGATCTTGTTGTATGCCACCTGATGAAAATATCAGCCATGTATTTGGGGACTGCCAAAGTTCTCAGAACTTTTTTTTATGATATTTTAGAATGAATTAAAAGAAAGTGTGCACATATAACAATCCCCAGATGTAAATGAAAAAGTATTGATATTATACCCTACTCATTAGTGATAATAAGTACTTTGTATACCTCTAATAGGTACTTTGCATACCTCTAATAAGTACTTTGTATACCTTTAATAGGTACTTTGCATACCTCTAATAGGTACTTTGTATACCTCTAATAGGTACTTTGCATACCTCTAATAGGTACTTTGTATACCTCTAATGTAACTTTTGAATGTTTATAAAGTTTAGGAATTTAATACATATAGTTCATTTATATGTAAACTGTTTCATGTAACTTGTATACTTGTTGCATGTACCGTCATGTACCTTGCATGTACACAATGAACCTAAGGTCCCAATCTTGGCACTGTTTTGTGCTGGGAATAATAATAATAATAATAATAATAATAATAATAATAAAAATAAAACATTTCACAGGTTTTTTTCTCTTTTTCTTTTAACCAATTTAAAAATTGTTGAACAGCTGAGGAATGGGAAGATGTCATGGACACAAATAATCCAACAGTTAAAAGATATTCAGCAAAATGAAACTACAAGAAGCCGTTATACAGTGAACTCCAACAGTTAAAATATATTTTGTAACGTGAAACTATACGAAGCCGTTATACAGTGAACTCCAACAGTTGCAAGATATTCAGTAACGTGAAACTAAATGTAGCTATTATAAAGTGAACTCCAAAATCCCGATAATATTAAAGTATTTTGGTAAAACATACTGTTATCTAGGTAATATTAGGTGGTACGACTTATTGCGTTCTTAATTTGTGCTCATATTTGTCACCTACAGATGTTGAATTTAAACACTTAAAGCATGCATGTAGGGCAAAATGGAAGATTGAATGGATAGTTGCATTACCATTCAAGATCGGACCACGGAAGATTACATAGACTTACTTGTTGATTGCCGACAACGGTCATCGATAGTCCTGTGCTATGTCTTAAATGTTTGTTCTAAAATTGCCGAACTGCTCATCAATTATAAATCTCTGTTAATGCTTAGGTTAATTTGCATCCGTAATAGTGACTGTTGCGCTTGATATATGAAACTATGATTGACTTCGAGTCTCTTCCCACCGACTTCACATCGAAACTGGCAGACTGGTTAAACCACAAGCCACTTCCTTTATCAGAAAGAAAATGTGCTTTGTGTACCATTTTGGAAGATGAATTCCACTTTGTTTTGGAATCAGGGGCGAAATGCAGGATCTTCCTACATCTTCTTGTAAGGATGATTATGCCAAATTAAAGAATAAGAAATGAACAAAATGTAAGTTACTCGTGGAGTTTTACGACATACACCAAGCACAAAGAGCGAACAGGTAGGTACTTTATATAGAAAGGCAAATAATCGATGAGAATGGATGTCTAGTTTGGACAGTTGATGAAAGGGGTCTGAAAGGCACTAAAAGGGAAAATGGAAATAAAAATTGTGCGATAACAGAAAGAAGTGACTAGGGCGATGAAATGTGCATTAAACAATGGAAAAAGCAGAAAAACAATGCAAACCCATAATTAACGTAAATAAACCGTTTTGGAAAGAAAACTGGGATAAAAACACCCTTGCAATTGTCTTCTTAGACAGTCAAAATCAGTTATCTTTCTAATATGTTCAATCAACGAGTGAATGTCAGTGATAAGTCCAGGCTGGAGTCTAGTGAACAGGATCACAGCGCACCAAACACAAACGAAAGACGTTTAACCTCAAGAAATGGTGAAGAAATACGAAAATGACTGATTCAAGTTTAAATCACGCCGGCATATCTCTTTTCATCTGTGTCTAAGTGATATAATGAAACAACTCTATATTTTTATTTCGGTTTATACACCCCTTTAGTCTGGTCTATAAGTCACGCATAAACAGGATAAAAAAAATCAGTCTTTGTATAATGTAGACTTGTAACCACATCTGAAACAGAGACGTACAGAGTCTACCAATCATGAGCAAAATAATCAATTGCTAAACAAAACTATATTTAAATGCACATGTATTTGTGTGTGTGTGTCTGTGTGTGGTTCTTTATCCAAAAACACGTTTGAATTATAATTTAAGGTAAAATATAATCTTCACTCGAGTTACAATATTTTATATGCTTGAAGTGGGGTTGTCAAAGGTGGGTTTGTGAGCGTTCCAGCATAAATATGCAATTTTGATTTATTTAAAATACAATAACATGAAATAGACCCACCCAAATTAACTTACATTTCTGATATGATGCACGTGGTAAGTTGAAAACAAACATGGTACACAAGTCTAGACTTAGAGCGAAAAACAAATGACATGCTGTTTTATAAATCATGATTAACACATTTCTTATTACGATGTTTACTGAATGACAAGTTTTGTTTAATGACAGTCACATGTGACCTTGATCATGTCAGGTATTCGTATATTACTTGATCATGTCAGGTATTCGTAAATTACTTGATCATGTCAGGTATTCGTAAATTACTTGATCATGTCAGGTATTCGTAAATTACTTGATCATGTCAGGTATTCGTAAATTACTTGATCATGCCAGGTATTCGTAAATTACTTGATCATGTCAGGTATTCGTAAATTACTTGATCATGTCAGGTATTCGTAAATTACTTGATCATGTCAGGTATTCGTAAATTACTTGATCATGTCAGGTATTCGTAAATTACTTGATCATGTCAGGTATTCTTTTTCGTAAATTACTGGAAGTGATAGAACCTATTAACTTATGTTATAGACATTTATGCAAACGAAAAACAACACTTTGTCAGTGTTACTTCCGTAACGATGTAAAACTTTTAAAAATCGCACCTGTGAGTGTTATATAATCAAATGCATATCACCCCTCTATATTTACTCATTAGCTCTTTTTTATTTGAACCTTGGCAACCTGTATCGGCAAATTCACGAGTTATACGTCAGGATGGATATATATCTATATATATATATATATATATATATATATATATATATATATATATATATATGGCATCGATAATAAACTAACTTATTCTTGACTTATTTTATGATGTGGAATTGGTAAGAAATTTCAGTGGTAGACAAAAGAACGGGTCTATCTTGTGCCGAATATTTACTTACTACACGACAAGCAATTTACATCATCTACTTATCAGCAAAATTTGTTTAAAAACAAGCTTTGAAATTAAAATTACGAACAAAAGAAAGATAAAAAATAATACCTTTAAATAAAGTCATCCTTATCCTTTCTGAAACAAATTCAGTTTCTTGTTTCGGGGAAATATGTAATATTTTCTCTTCTTCCAGACAACTATGAACGCCTACAGAAGATAAGAAGAAGCCCTTTTAAAGTACGATAACCTGTACTCAAGTAGCACGTGCAACACAGATTGCTTAGCACGGACAAGGTCACAAAACGTCACAAACCATCTAAACCTTGCCAAGTTATATAAAAATTGATTTAATTGCAGATACCTTGTGCTTAAACACAGTTAAATAAACGGGGAAAAAAGACTAAAAAGCAAATTTGGGTTGGTCTTTTGAGACACAGCAACACAAGTATGTTATTTATTGTCGAGATAATTGAAATAAAGTGCCTTGCCCATGGACGCACCACAGTAGTCGGCCTGGGCCTATCCAATGGTAGGATTCTAAACCGCACCCTTTCGGTCACGAGTCGGCACGGTAACCACAGAGCCACAGCGGCTCCTGGTTGATAGCTAGACCGCTACAGTGAAAGTATAATTTGGACATAACAGTATCTGATCAGATTCAATTGGCAACTAGCCAATATGAAATAAATTAGTTCTATAATCTGGAAGACTATAAAGAGAATGAAGAAGCTGGAGAAATAACATACAGCATGAGATTACCGAATACAATCTTCTGTGTCCCTTTTTGAAATATATAGCTACATGCATTATCTAATTGTAAATGCAACTTGTAAGGTGGTACATGTCTCTTAAAGCAACCATGATTTCCCATAATTTTCATATGTGTATACACTAACAGTGTATTACATTAAAGTATAAAGAGAAAGTATAGGTAGTCCGATAGGTAGGTATGACAGCTTAGTGCAAGAAAATAACAGAACGAACAGAATGCTCTTATTTTTAACGTTTTTGTTGCTTAAGTGTAGTATAGTAAAATTCCCATAATAAAAATCACGATTTTTTTTTCTCAGTCGGGCGACTCCTTCTAGATAAGGGTAATTTGCTCAAACACTACGTGAGAGAAGCAGCTATCAGTCTAAACATTCATAATTTGTGTCAGAAGCTGTGAAGAAATCGTCGCCCCAGTAGTGCCAACTTCATTCCCATCAAAATATAGGGTTTTTCTGTCTTGTTAGTTCAAAAAATTCAATGTAATAATGTCAACATTTTGAAGTTTATTGTATCTCTGGGATGATGACTTCAAACGGGTTTCATATTGCTCTCTTTTTATCTCAGATAACATTCATGTCATGAGAATTCGAATCTCCTCATTGATTTTTTTATTATTAACAGATGGTTTATTACATACTCATTATGTGCTACAGCCTTAAAACGTGCTTTTTGATCAGGTTTATTTCCTAGAATAGAAATTTAATCAATTATTATGCATGCAAAATCTACACAATGAAACCTATGTACAAGCAAAATCGATATATATCCATCGTTAAAGGCCTGATGGTCACAGTATTTTAGCTTACCCATACTTATATTGTAAATTCTATTGCAGGTTAATTTAATCAAATTCAAAATTCTCATGCAAAAACTCAGGACAAAACAACTTTGATTCGTTTGAGTACATTTGTGAAATTATAATGGATAACTTTTATATTTAACTTTAAAACTGTAGTATTCCTCTCCGTATCGTGTGTGTATTGACAAAAACCTGCAATCCTGTTATTGTTCTACATTCAAATATAAATATATGACCATGCATGACAATGATGTAATATAAATATATGACCATGCATGAGGTAATATAAATATATGACCATGCATGACAATGAGGAAATATAAATATATGACCATGCACGAGGTAATATAAATATATGACCATGCATGACAATGAGGTAATATAAATATATGACCATGCATGAGGTAATATAAATATATGACCATGCACGAGGTAATATAAATATATGACCATGCACGAGGTAATATAAATATTTGACCATGCATGAGGTGATATAAATATATGACCATGCATGACAATGAGGTAATATAAATATATGACAATGAGGTAATATAAATATATGACCATGCATGAGGTAATATAAATATTTGACTATGCATGAGGTGATATAAATATATGACCATGCATGACAATGAGGTAATATAAATATATGAACATGCATGAGGTAATATAAATATTTGACCATGCATGAGGTGATATAAATATATGACCATGCATGACAATGTGGTAATATAAATATATGACCATGCATGACAATGAGGTAATATAAATATATGACCATGCACGAGGTAATATAAATATATGAACATGCATGAGGTAATATAAATATTTGACCATGCATGAGGTGATATAAATATATGACCATGCATGACAATGAGGAAATATAAATATATGACCATGCACGAGGTAATATAAATATATGACCATGCATGAAGTAGTATAAATATATGACCATGCATGACAAAGTTTTAAAGCACTTAGCATCATTTAAAATTGTTTTATCACACTCAAAAAGTAAAAACTAAAAAACAAAAAAAAATAGGTACTATTTTCTGTCTATGTTTCCAACAGAAAACCGCATCACATTAGTTGCGTCATACCAAAAATGTATGTGACTAAAGTGAGGCTTTGTTTTCTTTGAGAAATGTTTTCTTTGAGAGGTATTCCAGTCTGTGTACTGATATTTTACGACATAGGAATTTCCTAAGCTCTTGAAATCTAATTACGCTCAACAAGGACAAGACAAAAAATATACTACCTTCAAGTAACCTACACAAACTATTTCGGACACGAACTTTATCGATCCCATAACCAAACAATCTTCAAATAGGCCGTCCAAACAACCCTCTATCACAAAATTATTTTTAGTATTTCGCTTTCTAAGCTGTGGTGACGTCCATTCAAATCCAAGACCTATCAATTCTAGTCAATTAAGTAATAAATCTACCGCTACAAAACGATAGTCAAAAATACCGATGCGTACGACGTGGAAAAGGAGTTACAACTCGCAGTAAAGTTATTGATTTTGACTTTTGTTCTCATTGGACCCATATTAACTGTACCGGCTATATCTCTGATGCAGATTACAATTAACTCGTTGCCTCAGATATCTCATTTTTTCTCTCATTACCAATGAATGTTATATCACAGCTCTACAATTGGCCTCTGATTCTGATGAAAATTCCGGGTTACTGGAATCGTATATTACGTTTTCAAAACCCTCTAAAGTAGATTCTCACCGATTTAAATGTTTTAAAAGGAGAGGTTTACACTTCATCTATCTAAGTGCCAGATCACTCCTGCCAAAGACTCCAGAAATGATAATAATAGCACAGATACTAGAGTTGCCGCAATATCTATACCAAAAGCTTGGCAGGATGAGTATGTAAACGATGCATTAATTGCCATGGACGAGTACTGTGTCAGAGTGGCAGCGCGAGGGGGGAAGGGGGAGGGGGTCGAGGGTCAAATGCCCCCTGGTGCCAGGCAAAGGGGGCCCCGTCGGGAGCTTTATGTTTTTACATATGTAACTGGGGCTTAGATGGGGGGGGGGGGGGGGTAGGATGGAGGTTGGCAACTGACATAAGAACTGTTTTTACGGAATTACATATCATTTTTCTTTTAATAATGGTATAGTTTATTAGTTTATGATCTCTGTTCTTGGTCTAACAGCTGTCGTCTTGCCGTGAGTACACATACGGTAATTTCGATCGATATTTTTACTGAAACTTTAGTCATGTCACGTGTTTTATCTCGTGAGGTTTGAACTTTTGACCTAGATTCTATGATTCATTTCTAAAGTAAATACGTTATTGACTGTTTATAAACGATAGTACACTGGCACTTTAGAGATGTCACGCATAACCTAATTTCTGATTGGTTCGGAGAGGGTTGCAATATTTCGAAATGTCCAGTTGTTTATCAAAGACGTAATGGGTTTTTATTTTGTTTCTGCGCAGTGGGAGACTATATTATAGGATTAATAGTAGTATTCTGGCATTCTTCATAGTTACACTGGATTGAGAGGTCATAAACGAATTTGGTTCATTTTGTGTGAGGATATTTTGTTTCAGTGATATTATCATACAGTATATTCTGGATTAGTACTGTTTCTTCAACTTTATTAATAATACAGCTCCATGGAATTATCAGAAACATTTCTAGAACTTGTGATATTCCATTCACAGGGATTATTTGGAATTTATAAAACTTGGATAACTAGTTGTTATTGACATATTAGTACAATGAAGTTTACTTCATTCGGAACAACTACATTCGGCATATTTGGATTAACTTCCGGATCAGTGAACTTTAGAACAATTTAGGACTTTTAAGGATATTCTATACTGTAAGTTATTATTTAATTCTTTCACTTTGATGGTTTGTTGAAATATTTTAATATTTTAGGAAATTAAATATTTGTATTTTAAATCTTGAAAGCTTGTTTGTGTCTTTTCTTTTGTTACATTACCCCTAGTCGTAACACTGTTCTCTGTGGCAAAGTAGGGGCGCCACTAAAGAACATTGCCCCCGGGCGCCTTGAACCCTCGCGCCGCCACTGCTGTGACATTTGTCTTGACAGAAATAGAAATGGTGTAGGCATATGTAAATACATCAGCAATGACATTTCTTTTTCTCCTTGGGAGGATTTACAAGCAGAAAATCTAGACGTTTTATGGACAGATATTGTTTTGCCTAAATCTAAACCAGTTGTAATTGGCACTTGTTATAGACCTCCAAATCAGTACGATTTTATTTTTGAAAATTTTGAAAAGATTCTGTCAAAAATTAGATCAGACTCTGAAATCCACATTTTAGGTAAATGTCAACATTGTTGAATAAACATTTGGAGTCTTTATAATCATAAACAATTTGATTGTTGAGTCTATCCATGCTATCAGTACAAATTCAATATTGTTAAACCACATTTTGTGTAACAATTATAAAAATGTGTAAATTTGGAACTAATGCCGTAGGACTGAGTGACCATTTGTTACCTATTGTACAAGAACGTTTGTTAAAGTTCAAATCAGTAAACATAATGCTGTGAAAATCAGGCCTTTAACAGATTGTCCAAGGTCAAATCAGCAAACATAATACAGTGAAAATCAGGTCTTTGCAAGACTGTCCAAAGTCAAATCAACAACCAAAACGTTGTGAAAATCAGGTCTTTAACAGATTGTCCAAGGTCAAATCAACAAAAATAACACAATGAAAATCAGGTCATTAAAAATTACAGTAAAGAAGACTTTATTGAAAAACTGCCAGATGTTAATTTGAAAAATGCTTTACATAATTTAAATATGAATAAAGATTGGATTTCCTTTAAAGAGCGTGATTTCGCTCAGTCACAGATAGTATTGCTCCTTTTAAAGAGGTGAGGCTGAAACAAAGGACAGAATCGTGGGTGTCGCATGAAATTTTATAAAGTTTTAGACATAGGGACCATTTTCAGCACATGTATAGAAAGACAAATGACCATGATCTGTACAAAAATTACTGTAAATTGTGGAACAGAGTACAAAGTGACATCAGGTGAGCTGAATCTGAACACTGGTCAAACAAATTGGAAAACAATAAAAATAATCCAAAAGAATTGTGACAACAATAAAAAAAAAACTCTAGGTTATGATTCCAAAACCAAAGGGGACAATATAGTTCTAAATATTAATGACAATACATGGTATGATGCAAAAAAAAAATTCAATTTTTTTAATGAATTATTTACCACAAACGTTTCCTATCAGTTGTAGCTTATTTAATAGAGATTCAGAAAACTGTAAGAATTTTTATAGCAGAAAGAGTTTTAAACTCAGTCATTTTGAACTACAACAAGTCAGTGAAGAGTTTATTTATAAAGAATTAAGCAATCTCGATCTCAGTAAAAGAGTAGGATTAGATAATATACCTGTCAGATTCGTATGGGATACAGGTTATCAGTACAAGTATAGGTTTAGATAATATACAGATTCGTATGGGATACAGGTTATCAGTACAAGTATAGGATTAGATAATATACAGATTTGTATGGGATACAGGTTATCAGTACAAGTATAGGATTAGATAATATACAGATTTGTATGGGATACAGGTTATCAGTACAAGTATAGGATTAGATAATATACAGATTTGTATGGGATACAGGTTATCAGTACAAGTATAGGATTAGATAATATACAGATTTGTATGGGATACAGGTTATCAGTACAAGTATAGGATTAGATAATATACAGATTCGTATGGAATACAGGTTATCAGTACAAGTATAGGATTAGATAATATACCTGTCAGATTCGTATGGGATACAGGTTATGTCCTGAAGACTCCGATTGCTAATATTGTGAATCTTTCTATTCTACGTAATTCTGGCCCTGTTGAACTGAAGACAGCAAATCAAAAACTCTTTTTTTTAAGAAACAGTAGATCTAAAGTAGAAAACTACCGTTGTTGCAGAAATGCTAAGGCTATAAGTATCAATTTGGACTGTAAATTACTTTTGTATGATGATACTAGCACCGTACTCTTTTCTCACCAAGATTCTAATTTCATACCTAGAAAGCTGGGACAAGAACTCGAATCATGTAATCAGTGGTTAGTTGAAAATAAACTATGATTTGAATCATGTAATCAGCGGTTAGTTGATAATAAATTATGACTTGCATCATGTAATCAGTGGTTACTTGATAATAAACTATGACCTGAAATCATGTAATCAGTGGTTAGTTGATAATAAACAATCACGTCATCTTGGTGAAACGAAATGTATTATTTTTGGTTCAAGACGTAAACTTAAAAATATCAAAGATTTCAGTGTTGAGTGTAATGGTCATGTGATCAAGTCACAAAAATCAGTAAAATAGTTAGGTCTTGCCTTGGATCGATATTTATCTAGAGAGGATCGATATTTATCTAGAGAGGATCGATATTTATCTAGAGAGGCAATAGTAAATGTTATTGTGAAGAAAGTTAATAATAGACTGAAATGTCTTGATGTACAAGTTTGTTGCTTGATATTGCTTACTGTATGTTTTATTTCGTGTATCGAAATGTGTATGTGTTACATGTTGATTTGACCAATTTGTTAGGGGGAAAAAAGGAACACCTAAAGTCGTATTAAATCAAAGTATACCATATATATGAATTCTTTCGCGTGCATCCATTCAACGGATAGCTTTATATATTTTACAAATTACAAACATAAAATCATTTATTTTGCTTCAGACCAACTGGTCCTTGAAGACATACATATTAAGTATACATATTAAGTAAATACAAAAAATAATCCAGACAATGGTCATTTATATAGAAATCATGATCTAAAAGAAAAGTTGAAAATATCTATGTGCGCTGCATTGACCCAGTGCCATTTGGATTATTCTTGTTCCGCATAGTTTTCTGGACAAACACACTTCAGAATGCTCAAAATGAAATTATTGAAATTATAAATAAATTTGAACAAAGATCTACTATATCCAATCTATTCTTTCAAGTATTGGGATGGTAAATGCTTTTGCCCGTTAATTCTTTAACAATACCTAGAATCGCATTGAAAATCAGCCTACGTTTAATCAGCATGTCTTGTTTTACTGTCTACCTCTTTTGTATAATGTGTTAGCATGTATTATTGGATATGTATTATCGTAAATGTTATATGTGCCTTTTATACTGTTTTTATATTGCTGACTGTATGTTTTATTCCGTGTATTGAAATTTGTATGTTTTACATGTTGATTTGACCAAATAAATACTTCTGCTACTACTACTACTACCATGCTCAACATGAAAGGAATATTCCTGCTTGAAATAGATTACCTGACCTACTTATCCTGACCTGCCACTAGTAGTAGGGGCGGTTCAATGTTCAATACCTGCCTAATGGTTAGTGAAATATTCACAATTACAAACCGCGCAATTCTAGAGACATTGCAACATTTCAATTGAGGAAGAAATTTTGTTCTGTTTCGTGAAACCAGAGCTAGGCACGCACAGACTGAACCTAAAATGTCTTCATCGAGGTTTTAGACGGTTGCATGTATGTATGTATATGTGTACAGTATGTAGTTGTTGAAGTCTATTTTTCATGCATGCTCAAGTGTGTGTCCTATTTACAGTGGTTCCAGAAAACAAAGATGACATAGGTATAGCATGGATACCTTGTTAATACAAAGGTTTAATAATCCTCTTTCTCATTTTCCGTTCTAATGAGACAGAATGGTTTTTAAACCGCTTAAGACTAATGGACAGTCACGTAATCGGACGCCCACTGAGAGACCTGAACGATATAATTATACGAGAGAATTGTATTGGTTGGCAGTTCTTAAGTTAATAAATCTGGAGAGTCTTTAGTCATGGAACTGATTGAATGGAAACCAAGGCATCATGAACACATACATATTAATTTTCCAAAAAACTTGAAGGCTGCGTTATGTTTAATTAATTGTTTGATTTGGAAAGAAATGTTGACAAAATTACTCAGTGGCGGATCCAGGAATATCGTTATGGGGAGACTCTTATCCCCCATTCAAACAGATTGATCATTTCTCGAAATTTTTAGCAGATATGTATATCTCTTTGGCACTACGTCACATGGACAATCATGACGTCACAGTGGAGTCAAAATGTCTGAAAGTATATCGTTAGTCTGTATATAGTCGTTGCCTGTCCAGCCTGGATCTGCATCGAGAATTTGGTTTGGATATCTATTACATAGCGATGAAAGCCGAGGCGAGCAGAGTGAGCAAGGCTAGTCTGTCTACGTTCAAATGGGTAGACCTACTACGTCCTTTATGTATCTATGAAACCGTTGCTCTGATTGGATGCATGCAAAACGTTTTCATTTGTGACGTCATAATGTTTAACCATAAGTCTTACACGGAGAAAAAGCCTTACAATGAACAACGAAAACGCAGCAGTAGACCAGATTAAATTCATTTTAAAGGAAATAAATGAAACCACTATATAATTTTTTTTTTTTTAAAAAAACATTTCATAACAATAAAAAAAATGATTTTCTTCAAATTTCGTCTAGAGAAAAGTAAAGTAAGGTACTTGAATCCCAGTACGTGTGTACATATAGGAAAATTTGTGTGTCAGAATAGGGACAGGGCAAAAATACTGAATTTCGGCTATTTTTTCAGCATTTTTTTGCTACTTCAAATGCGGTATTTAAACGGGTGCAAAATAAGTCCGATTAAAAGTACGATAAAAACACCAGCTAAACTGTCAGAGAATTTGTTTGAAATCGTACGAGATGAAAAAAGTCCCATTTTTTGTCAGTTTTCGCCGGTAAGATTTAATCTCAAGCTGACGAAATACCTGCCTGAAAGCTACATTTTGTGAAAACTGATACACGTAACCTTAAGGACCTAATGTCACTGTAAAATAACATGAGATCGAAACAACCGGAACGTTTCCTAAAGTAAGTTTTCTTTACAGTTAGATGTTAAAACTATGCCTTGAAATGCTTAAAACGCAGGGGTTCCGTCCCACAGATTCCTCTCCAACTCGTTTACGTTCCCCTCACCCTCCAAACGATATTCTGGATCCGCCACTAAGATACAACAATTAATATAGAAATGATTAGGTCAAGGTTAGAAAGAGATAGAACTTGTTTAATTTATTTCTTAACATTTATCGGAAACGAATATAAATGTAAGATTTTTTTTATCACATTTGGATGGCACATACATTAAAACTTTGCTTTATAACTTAAATAAGGAAAGACGAATCGCAAACAATACATACTATATACAAGGGTTGATCTGTTTTTACGTGTGGGGGTTCTGTAAAGGGTGGTTGGGTTTTGCTGAAAATTACCAACCTTTCAGCTTGTCAATTACAACTGTACTATTTTACAGAAAAAGGGGTGTCAAAATGGTGCTATAAACAGACGATGGCTGTCAAATCATTATTTTGAAAGAAAAGACGTTGATAAAAGCTGTGTCATCACCAATCATGATTTAAAAATAAAAGCAGTGTCATCACCAATCAATGATTTAAAAATAATGAGCCTCAACTCCATGATCGACG
This sequence comes from Margaritifera margaritifera, assembly GCA_029931535.1. Taxonomy (NCBI): domain Eukaryota; kingdom Metazoa; phylum Mollusca; class Bivalvia; order Unionida; family Margaritiferidae; genus Margaritifera; species Margaritifera margaritifera. Next base: position 1,337,116 of record JAQPZY010001293.1, read on the forward strand.
CTGGTTATGACTTCGGCATGATTTTACATCTTTCATCGTTCTTGACTATTGGGAGGGGGAGAGGGGTCATGCATACGTACACAATCGCGCAAAGCTCTAATCATCTCTAATGCTCCCTTCTATCTGTCCGTCTACCTTTCGTTTCATCGTCCTATATTTTAAGGATTTTACATGTTTTAACTTTATTGTATATACCTTTTACAGAGTTTGTATATCTTTACCTTTATTGTATATACCTTTTACAGAGTTTGTATATCTTTACCTTTACTGTATATACCTTTTACAGAGTTTTAATATCTTTACCTTTACTGTATATACCTTTTACAGAGTTTTAATATCTTTACCTTTACTGTATATACCTTTTACAGAGTTTGTATATCTTTACCTATAATCGTTTATCTTGTTATACAACATGTTTACTGAAGGGTTTATCTTCCAAAAGTTTCTTTTGGAGCAAGTCTTTATCTTTTCATTTCTTGCATTTAATCGGCACCATAAAGCCAATATTGTAATGACGCACGGTTAAATCCTATACATACGTACATACATACATACGTACGTACATACATACGTACATACATACATACATACGTACATACATACATACATACATACGTACATACATACATTTTTTATATCTGTCTAGTATCTAACAATCAATTGATCCATAGCTAATGGTAGTATGGACTTCCTAATTTAAAACCACGGGACATTCTAAATTCTCACCCAGGAAGACTCTGACTTAAATACCACAACACTAATGTTATTACTGTGTCTTTTTTTACAAGCACCTGGGTGTACAAAAAGTGAAAGAAAGAAGTACGAAGGTAAAATCTGACCCTGGAACCCAAAATCTGGCAGTAATCATAAATAACCAATAAGCAATATCCCTTCCATATGATTCTTAACTTCACCATCATTTAACCGTCGAATGACACACACACAGATATAGACATACAAACGCGTTCGCATACAAACACACAGCAGCACTTTTGTACATGCTAAATGAGATACTTTGCTAATATTGCTTAGAAGACATACTATAAAGTTTAAAAGAAGGAAGTAGAACAATTCGGGAAGATTTTATTAATTATCCATCTGTATTAAGCTGCAAGAAAATTGACTTGTTAGTAGTATAGTGTGGAATTTTAGGGACGGGGTGGGGGACACCCTATGTTAAACAGGGTAAAACGATTATAGCCTCTAACGGGAAATTAACATTAGGCCACCATTGATTTTGGTGGGAAATTGTAACAGTGTAACAAGATGGGTTTGGCAGGGAAATGTCACATTGTAGCATGATGGGTCTGTTTTGCCTCTAACTAAAATCCTATGAAAGTCTGCGGATTATAACGACAATGGGAATTAACATTAGGCCGCCATTACAGAAATGGCACTTTGGGGATAATGGGAAATTAACATTATGCCTCAATATTTTTGTGATTCTGGGGACAAGTGGAAATCCTATGCTAAAAAACATCCATAGGTTTAACATGATGTGTCTGTTTGGCCTCTAACGGAAATCTTATGAGGCTCTGCGGATTATAAGGACGATGGGGATTAACATTAGGCCGCCATTACAGAAAAGGCTCTTGGGGAACAATGGGAAATTAACATTAGGCCGCCATGTTTGAAATGTATAGCAGAAAATGTGTAGTCTAAAAATTGGTTGATAGGTTTATCATCTGTGTTGAGTCTGTTTGGTTAGAAATGGCAACAATGTGACAGGATATATTTTTTGGAGTGAATAGATGGTTGCTAACTGAAATGAATATTACGTCATAGGTTTATCAGAATTGAGAGAGAGAGAGAGAGAGAGAGAGAGAGAGAGAGAGAGAGAGAGAGAGAGAGAGAATAGGGAGATCAAATCCATAATTTTTCAAAACCTAAATGGCTCTTTTTCACAGCCCGACTCTTTGTGTGTGTGTGAAACCAGAGAGAGAGAGAGAGAGAGAGAGTAGGGTAGGTCGGAGTGGGTCGGTGTTTCAGATAGAGGTCGGTGCGGGTGGGTGTCTTAGAGAGAGAGAGAGAGAGAGAGGGAGAGAGAGAGAGGTATGTGGGTTAATAGATAGATAGATAGATAGATAGATAGATAGATAGATAGATAGATAGATAGATAGATAAGTCACTCATCAAATAGGATATATATTATAAATCAATAGTGACAATCGGACTCCTAATGTCCATAGGTTTCACATGATGGGTGATTATAGGGACAAGGGGAAATTAACATTAGGCCACCATTATTTAGTAGGGTTCTAGCGACAAGGGGAAGTCCTATATTAAAAATCTCTCCATAGGTCTATCATTTATAAATCTTGTATGAAGTTCAAGAGGGGAGATTTAGAATTTTGGCTATTTCTAAATTTAAGATTCTCACTAACAATTGCGCCATATACTGTCAGGATGTTTTATTTTCGGTCAGTATCAAGTCAAGCAGAATTTTCATTCATCAATTTCTGACAAAATCCAAGATATGCCAGGAGCTTTTTTTTTTTTCTTTCATAAAATGACGGACTTCAGTTTATTACGGCACGGTGTAAAATTGTGATTATATTGAACAACGGGTGAAATTCGTCTGAGGCAGATTTTATTGTCAAGCCGTGATAATATTTTGTAACTAATCTGATACTGACCGACTTTTTTTGAATATTACAAAAGTCGTGGCTTAGATTTTGAAGACAACGCAGTGCACACTTTTCTCTGGTAAGGTTGTTAGTTTGAAGATACCCAGTGCAAAATATTACTGTCGGCGTTTGTTTGATTTTTTTTTTTACATTTTTAAACTAACGATTTTGGAATAAAGATAAGATTTTTCTTGTAAGGTTGTAACATTTTTCTGTTCAAATTGTCAGATTTTAGCGTAAGCTACGATTGTTTGCATCGTATGGTTGTGAGTTTATGAAAGTTTAGAAAACAGCAACACCTTTTTTCAAAACGGTCAAACTAAACTCTACATATAATATTATGAATGAAATATACCTGTGAAGAAACACCCAGTGTTTGAGAGAGAGAGAGAGAGAGAGAGAGAGAGAGAGAGAGAGAGAGAGAGATCAAGTACATAATTGTTTCAAGACCCTAATGGTTTTTCACAGCCCGCTTCAATCTCGCTGTTTGTGTGTGTGTGTGTGTGTGTGTGTGTGTGTGTGTGTGTGTGTGTGTGTGTGTGAGAGAGAGAGAGAGAGAGATGTTCGGCTTTAATTTTTTTAACTTTAGATTTTTTACTTTTTTCGTGACAAACCAAAGATCGAAAGAAAGAAAAGTAAAAAAGTTAGTCAAGAGAAATTTTTGCACCCCACCCCCCCCTCCCCAAGAAAAAAAAAAGAAACAGCCAGGACCATTTTTCTAAATCAACATTTTTAAAAATAAACCCCGCTAACTCAAATATCAACAATGAATGGAGAAAGAAGATTAAGCTGGTGCCTTCCTCTTCTTGTACAAACACCAAACAAAAATGTTAAACACAAACATATTTACAAGGTTGACAACATCGTGGAGTAAGGCTAGATTTCCAATGATCTAGTACAGTGTCATTTTGACTACGTCTCTGAGTTAAAGAAAACACCTTTCTATATTTTGCACTTAACTAGGATGATCGATTTGACAACCATAACAATGTATCTTGTCAGAAGTGTGATTCTTTCAAACAAGCGGCGAGGAAAACGGTGGACTAAGTATCGTTCTTGTTCAGGCCAGCGTGATATCATGACTGCATCGTCTTCTCCACTTAGTGTCTGTGACTGCTCTTCCGGATGGGAAACATCATGGGTTCGTGTTCCATATCTTTCTTTTCTTCTTCTCCACTTGGAGTTCGGGTCTGTGTTTGCTGTTCTGGATGAAAAACATCTTCCTCCTCGCCTATGTCCATGACTTCGTATTCCATGTTTTTAATAGTCTGGATCACTTCTCTTAAACTGTTGATTTCCAGAGTATTGTCAAATTCTGCATACAAGATGACGTTCACTGTGTTCTCGAGGGGAAGTGCAAACTGAAGTTCCACACGGAGTTGACCCGATTTTATAGAATGGAAATGTCTCTCATCGCAACCTTGGCATGGAGTGAAATCAAATCCCCTCAAAGCATATCCTCCTGCATAATCGTCATACGAAATGTCATAGCTATTGTTGGTTCCTAACTGTCCCGTGGCGTCAGAGTCAAAAAAGATCTCAAGTAATTCAAATGGTCTGGTACAAAACGTCTGGCCATCTCGGGTGACTTCTATCTTGGACCCGTTGTAGTCATGGAACTGGAAAGGGTTTTGATCAATGGCTTCATTGATGGCAGCATTGCTGACGATGTCAATAAGCAAACGTTTAGGCAGTTGACCTTGGTAAAAATATGATATTTGATCTTGGATCGGAGTCCAGAGGCAATGGTGAAGGTTTTGACTTCCACTCGTTGTAGCGGATACCTGGCTGTCGTTCTAATCAGAATTTGACTGATGTCGTTTCCCTCTTTAGGTAAGACTTCCACACGTCTCACGTACAGTCTGGGTTCTTTGATAATAGTAGTCTACTTGTAAGCATTGGCCATGAAATGGAACACGGTACTACTTCGATTCAGTCTCAGAAGCACATCCAGGATATTTAATAAATACTTGTCTTGCAACCACATGTCCAGGTGTAAACGATCCATCATTTCTAAACCGCGTCTTTGCTTGATTTTCATTTGGCGGTCGTTAAATTCAACAATGTGAAGATCGTTATCTTCTGTCAACTCTGAGTCGTTGAAGGCATGCAGGGTGTCAGGACTTCACACCATACAAGCATTCAGATGTGTGTTCGTGACTTCTTTTCCGTACGTCAAGAGATTTTCCAGGTAAGGTCGGTAAGGGTAAGTGTCCATGCTGCAGCTAACCAGTTTGGTATTTAAGTTCAAATCCACTTCGCTGAAGAACGAATGCATGAAAATATTGACGGGAGCTACTCTAGCAGCAGTGCCTGGACTGCTGTTGTCTGTTTTGAGAACTTTGACTTTCATTTACAAGTAACTGTTATTCAGATCGATGTAATCTTCTGTTTGTACTTTGATTTCAAATTCGATAGGGGCTGAGGTGGTCAAAGACGACACGAGATGAAATTCTACCCACTGGGATTCTTGCGTCGTCATCGTCGTTAGTGGCATATCAAACAAATTGAGTTCTGTCTTGGAACATTCGCAAGAATCTCGGTGCATTATTTATTTTAGAAATCAAAAACGTCAAAATCTCTGACTTCAAATCTTTTTCTTTTTTTTCTTTTTTTTGTTCTTATTTATTATTTTTTATTTTTCTTTTTCTTTTTCTGGGCGTGTTTGTGAGGCCTGAAGATCTTTCCTCCTTCGTCCTAAGAATCTATGGCAGAATCCACCTTGAGAGGAATGAAAATCAGTAATGGAGCAGCTGTGTTTCCCACTACGTTGTTCTCGACGATATCAAAGTAAACAAACATCTAATCAGTCCTTCGTTCAATTCGATAGGGTACCTAAAAGACTTGAAGAATCGGTTGTTGTTGGTGTTGATGTTTTCGGTAGGAACGAGAGATGTGTTTCCACCCAGAATAGCAAACAAACTGGAAGAAAAAGTGATCGACAGCGTTTTGCTGCCTGAAAAATCTAATTTGAGACTATGAATAGGTGGATGGTACTCGATCAGTAGACGTCTGTTGGTTTTGTCGAGTGAAAATAGTTGAAATTATTTCGAGAAATTGTCGTCAATTAAAGTAATATCCTGTAGGAGTTCTCATGGTATAGATATTCAATCGGAGATTCACCGGTGCTGACTTTTTGGATTCCTAAAAGCCAGGATCAGTTTTGTTCAAGTGTACTGGGACTTGTTCGTTGAGTATTTCTACAACGAAAGTGGTTTGATCTTCGACCACATTCCAGACTTGAGTGGGATAAATCATTTATACAAAAGCCACTTTCCAATGAGCTTTGTGGTCTAATTGTATTGACTGAGGTAATTGGGCCGTGAAACAACATAATGTGTTGTTTGGAAACACATCCATATAACTGTCACCAGGTAATATTAAATAAAACTGTTTATTCATAGTTCGAAGGTTCTGTCTTTGAGGAGACACTCAAAGAAGAATTATTTTCCGAAGGTTCTAGAGGATTCCTGCTGCGATTGGAATATATGTGACTGCCGTTTGGCGAGACTACCATTATTGTCACTGCCGGTATATTTCAACGAAGGATTGGGAACTCAAATTTCCAATAGATGCTCCAATGACACAATACACCACAAAGATTTGACAAAAAAAGACGACTTGATTTTCGGAACACGTTTTCTGCACCACACCCACTGTGGTTGTTGTTGTTACTTTGTAGATCTTGGAAAGATGAACTCAAAGATTGGGAAGCAGTGTTCAACGGCATGGTTGTGACTTCTACTTCTTTTTATAGTCGATGACTTGTGAAGCTGCAATCCAAGAATCGAAACTGGGTGGATATCCTTCCCAATGGACTTCTTGGATACGATGTTTTCCTACTCGATCGAGAAGGCTTTCGAAATCGTACTCTTCGTCTTATTTCTTGATCATTCATGTAGTGTCCTTTGCTACACACTGTAAACCAAACTAAAGTACATGTCACTAACTACCATGGTAGTGCCAAAGTCAATGTAGCGGTCGCATACATCGTTTGTCTTTGGAGTTAATCCGTAATGCCTCAGGTGAATGATGTCTTTGTCTTCGTTTTTAATACCAGTAGGGAAGAATCGTTTTCCGGATTTGATTGTCATTGTTAAAGGATTGTGTTGTTTCTTTTTTTAATGTTACAGTGATTACAACCCTCAAACCAAGCCGTCATCTGTTAACCTTAGTGCCGATGGTTACACCTTTTGTTTATAGAGTTAAGCCCTTTATGTCATCGGTGAATTAAGCCTTTGACTTTTGTCTCTAAATAAATTTATTCAGTTTCTGGATGAGTTAATTATGTCTTTTTTTTATTCATTGGTACATATACATGGTAGATATACATTGTATACGTTGTATATGTATTCGTTATTTCCCCAAAGCCTAATCAAAACCGCTACAGTCGTTATTACAATTGATCACTGCTAATGTTAACACCCAGCACCTCAATAACAATGGCAGAATCTACAAACAAAAAGAGACAAATTCTAACAATGGAGGAAAGAATAAATGTAATAAAAAGAAGTGAAAAAGGGGAGACCACTCACAAAACAGCAGCCAGTTTAAACATCAGGAAAACTCAAATTCAGGGTGTTATCAAAGACAAGGAGTCAATTAGAAACGAATTCATATGCTAATACTAGTACATGTGATCTTCAAATATAAATGTGATCCATGTTTAATGATAGATGTATATCTTTATTGCTATATAAAATTGTTTTCAGTTAAATGCATGCACATTTTTAACAAAAAGTATAAATAAAGAATGCAATATAAACAGTGCTGAATATCAACCTTGGAAACTGGTCTTTTTGTACAAACCTGTTATGAGAGTCCACCTGTCATGAGAGACCGCTTTTTGTTGGCAGAAGGGGTGGTCTCTCAAGACAGGTTTTACTGTATACAGTTTGATAATACTACACAGCCTCCATGATAGTACTATACAGTATGATACATACCATACTTCTCTAATGATAGCACATATGATAAATACCATACTTCTCCCATAATAGTACCATACTATATGACAATATCATGCCTCTTCCATGATAGCACTATGCTGTATGATACTACCATACTTCTACCATGATAGCACTATACAGTATAATACTACACAGCCTCCATGATAGTACTATACAGTATGATACATGCCATACATCCCCCATGATAGTATGCAGTATGATACATACCATACTTCTCCCATAATAGTACTATACAGCATAATACTACACAGCCTCCATGATAGCACATATGATAATACCATACTTCTCACATGTTAGTACTATACCATATGACAATATCATACCTCTTCCCATGATAGCACTATACTGTATTATAATACATTACTACTCCCATGATAGTACTATACAGTATAATACATACCATACTGCTACCATGATAGCACTAAACAGTATGATACATACCATACTCTTCCCATAATAGCACTATACAGTATAATACATACCATACTGCTACCATGATAGCACTATACAGTATGATACATACCATACTCTTCCCATAATAGCACTATACAGTATAATAATACCATACTGCTACCATGATAGCACTATACAGTATGATAATACCATACTTCTCCCATGATGGCACCATACAGTATGATACATGTCATGCTTCTCCCATGTTAGTACTTTACAGTATGATATATACCATACTCTTCCCATGTTAGTAATGTACAGTATGATATATACCATACTCTTCCCATGATAGCACTATACTGTATAATACATGCCATACTTCTCCCACAATAGGCCCATGCTTGATGATAAGCCCGTCCACATACTTTTACAAAATTTTGTTACATTTTTACATACAGTGCAGGATAGGTCTTCCGTCCACTTTTCAAATAGTGTATCTGGTGGGTCTTTTAGAATTATCATGTGAGAAATTGTATACTTATCTCCAATGTTCATGAGACAAATTTTTCCAAGATTTCACCTGCAGCAAGAGATATGCATAATCCCAATCTCAGTCTTTCATGAGAGACATAAATACCATTAGTAGTTAATGGCAGAGATTCGCATCTGACTGGTGGACAAAAAGTGAGTGGGTATAGACCTTTTTTTTCCATGACTGGGTTACAGGTGTCTTTTATTTATCATGCCAATAAAATGAGGTGTGAAAAGCCTATTGTTACTTACTCAGTCACATTGTGTTTGTCACTGTATACGAATTTACATACCAGCTAATCTCAGTTTAATAACTGCGTATCAGTAATCATAGGCACTGCTGACCAATCATATTGCAAGCCATGTTTGAATCGCTTGGACATTTCTCAAGTTTGTGCCTATCAATTCTTGAAAAAAACAAAACAAATCAGAGTGTGAAAATTGATGTTAACTCAGCAGCAGATCATGTGAGAATGAGACAAGATGCAATAATGCAGCTTTTTATAGTGTGGCCTTAGCCTTTCAGTCTCAAAACATGGAATTTTTGTTTTTCTCCAATACTGAGAATATTTTTTGTCCCAAGATAAACACAATAATTATCTACCATTCAGTCTTATAGTTTGAATACCACTCAGGAACAAAAATGAATACTAACACACACACACATATACATATACTCCTTGGTTCACAACCTCACGACTTTGGAAAAAAGTTGGGGCTTACATCACATTTCTTATGATCGTCATAATCAGATTGTCATTTTTCTCACATATAAGCAAATCAGGTGTATCAATGATCACTTTGCACCTTATGCACCTGTAGTAAAATATTCTCATCTAATCCAGCATATTTAAAATTTTCAACAGACTGGTACCATATAGGAGATAACGAAATTCAATCAGAAATATTTCCCATGATGTTGCATGCAAAATAACTGCAAATGTTCTAGTATAAAACACACTTTTATTACAAAATGTTCACTAAAAATTAGCTCAGTGCATTATGGAAAGAGAATTTATATAAATTTGTCAGACCTGTCTTTTGAACCACTCATTAAAATCTCAAGTTTGTTTATGTGGATCAAAAATGCTTGCAAATCAGAAATGAATAAGCTTCTACTCTATGAACTCCAAAACTAGGTTTCTCAATAGTTCACAATTTTTCTGCAACATTTTAAAATTAAAAAAATATATGGTTTTCAGTGAAACAGATGATTGTTGAAATCTTTTGTTTTTTTTTTCTTTCTGTTATATTAGTATAGATGATGGCCTTATGAAAGGCTGTATACAAACTGTGTTACCCTCAATAAATAAAGTATTTCTTATTATTATTATTATTATTATTATTATTGTAGTTCTTAACAGAGATAGCATTATTCTAAGAAGTCCCACCCAAACAACAATAATTTGCATAAATCAAGATCTGAAGACAAAAAAATGTAATGATGACATCACTGACTGACTGCACATGACACTATGTAGATGTGTTACAATGCAACATGTGAACATTCTTAACCTAAGCAAAGGAAACTATACAACATCACATGGTATTTATCTTGATTTGTTTTACTACTGTTATAATTTTTGTACATAAGAATTTTTTTTTTGTTTACTCAAAACTTTGTGACTGTTTTGTAACTGGTTACACAGTACTGCTTTGCAAAATAGCAGAGATCAAAATCAGTATGACTGACTGGAGATCAAAATCAGTACGACTGACTGGAGATCAAAATCAGGACGACTGACTGGAGACCTTTGGCTTTTCTCCAATGCTCAGCTCTGTTCCAATTTAATGACAAATGTCAGGTTGACAATAGTTTTTCTGAGCATACACTGGAAAATTTGATTATTGATAGTCATGTTAAGAAAACGTGATTTGTGCTGTTTAAGCTGCACTTACTGCAATTAATATGAAATAAGCAAAGCCTAAAATGAGTGTAGCTGACCTCTTATGTCATTTCTAAGCTGAGAGACATCATGGGTGACACTGTGAAGATGTGTCGCAATGTAATATGTGAGTCTTTTTAAACTATGCAAAGGATAGTATACTACATTGCAGAGTGTATATATTTTTTTGTTTTTTTCATTATTCATTTCTGTATGTTTTTTGTATTCCAAATGATTTGACTGGTTTGTACTTAGTTACACAGTATTACTTTGTTAAAGAGTCAAGATCATAATCAGTCTAACTGACTAAAGATCTTTGGCTTTATTTCGATACTCAAATCTGTTCCATTTTCACAAATCTAGACTGGTTGATGAAAATGTTTCAAAGCATACATTATTGATACATGCATTATCATAAAAGCTCAGTCCATGAGTAATGCTTGCTCTGCAATTGCTATAATATAAACTAGACAAAGCTAAAGTGCAGCTGACTAATTTTTCATGGTATCACTGACTGACATTGTGTGTGATATGATGGAGATGTGTTGCAATATGGTGCAAGAGCGTTCTTAGCCTCAGCAAAGGAAATTATACTACAGTGCTAATTTAAAATGGGTAATTGAATAGAAAGTTATAAAAATTATCAGAGAACAACAACATCCAACTAAAGACCCAAACCATTTATATTTAAGTATATATCTTGTGTATACTTACTATTGCTGTCCTTCTGGTCAGCATTTCCTCTGTACGGACAGTTGTCATTTACATTGACCACACCATCCCCATCAAGGTCTTTATCACAAAGGTCACCTGTAAATTGCATGGATTGTCTAAAAATGATGATTTATAGAAATATAGTAAATGAAAGCAAAAAAATAAACATATTATTTCTTTAAAAAATGCAAGAATATTTTCTATAAATTAGAATAAACCAAGAGCATTCATTCATGAACAATTAGGTCAGTAATATCTTCATGAACATCTACTCTATAAATGATACAAAAGGCAAAAAAGTTATTTTTTTAATTTTTTTTAAACATATTTATCTAATCTTTAGGAAACAAAGTTGACCATACTCGAAATCTAATATGTTCTTCCCGCTCACCAATATGATTTTATTTATACGTAATGAGCAGGACAAATACTACTTCTGAGTTGAATACCGTATATACTCACGTATAATGCGAGTCCAAATGCAAACAACATAGACCCTGATCTGACCTCGCATAATGCGCCAGCAGGTCAGGGTCTATGTTGTTTGTTCTACTGATTAGACCTTACAAACTGCAGAGACCTAGATCTGCTGGCGCATTATGCGACTACAGATCTGGGTATATGCAGTTTGCATCAGCTTATACACGACTATATATGGTATGTTACTTCCAAATATATTGGTTCTGAACTTAATCTTGGCCATGTCCCTTTAATAATACACAACTCAACCAGAAATATGTTATTTAATTACAGCAGTTCTTAGATGATCAGGCTGGATCCAGCTGGTTTGACATATTGCTCTTTGTGACGTCAGCTGTATTAAAACATCAGAATTTCACATGCTGTGTCAGTACAGTTCTTTATTTCTTCAAATACGTTACCTGATTGTAGAACCTTAGGAGAACTACTACTATCTCACAAATCCAGCCCTCAAAAGTTAAAACTTTTTAGCTAAAAAACTAAAACTTATATGACCACCTAGGTGGCAGTTAGAGTGATCTCCCCTTGATACAGGGATTTGCACCAAATTCCATGAATACTTAGGTACTATTACTTCTTTCGCTCATGCCAAGTAGCACACTCTCTACAGACAGAGAGGCCTCGCAATCCACACACAAGTATTCTGGAAGTTTTCTATCTTAAAGCAAGTTGGAGGAGTTTTGCTACCAAGGGAAGTATCCTCCATCTATATATTTCCAACTTTTTTTTTTCTTTGATGACAAAGTTCTGTCTTTTTCATTACTATGCCATCCACACACACCTAGGCACTCTTGGTACATACCTGCATGGGTCTCTAGTGCATCCCTCACATTGCTATAGCTGTTTTTATGTGCAAGTATGATGTGTAATATAGAAAACATTTAATATTGCTCTATAATTTCATGATGGTCAGATACATACAGGTAAGTTTTCTATAGTAATCTAGTATTAGCATCCAATTCATAGTTATATACGTGAAACTTTACTGATTTTCATGTATAGGCTGATATTGTGAGTGCTATAGAAACTCAAGTATATTGTTGTATATTTTTCTGCCACATGTCAGGTATGTACAGGTATGTACAGGTACGTTTTATATACATAGTAGTCATAGTGTCCACCGGTAACATTGTATTATTAATAAGCTGATACCAACTGCAAACTGCATTGGTCCAGATCTGCCATTGCATAATGCGCTGACAGATCTGGGTCTATGCAGTTTGTAAAGACTATTCAGTATAACAAACAACATAGACCCTGATCTGCCAGCGCATTATGGATTGCAGATCAGGGTCTATGTTGTTTGCATTTGGACCTGGATTATACATGAGTATATATGGTAATATATTGGTTCTGACCTTAATCCTGGCCATGTCCCTTGAATAATACACAACTCAAGCAGAATTAATTCTTACATCATTAGGCTGGATCCAAATGGTTAACACCTTGTACTAAAAAATCAGAATTTCACATGCTGATTCAGTAGTCTTTTTTGTTTAAAATTTCCTTTTTGTATATATTTGGTATATAATTTATGTATCCAGTAATTGATCAGGTAATAATAATAATACATGGTTTGCTATGTGCAAATGTGTGCCAGTGAACTTAGTCTCTTTAAACCAGACTCAAGATATATTGTCTTGAACAAAACAAAATGTGCAGAAACCATTATTTTCTTATTACACTTACCATGGCTGTAACCTCTGACCTTTTGACCACAGAATCTATAGGTTTCTTTATTACCTTTAGTGCAAGCCATCCACAAAGTTTGGTCAAGGAACTTACTCTAGAACAAATGCTATTCTGCCAAACCCATTTTTCTTTTAGCCACAATGACCCTGACCTTTGACCCCAAAATCAATAGGCCTCTTCCATTCCTTATGTACAAGCCCTCCACAAACTTTGATCAAGGTGCTAAAGCTATTATGCAAAAAGCATTTTGTTCTTTCAGATAAAGTTACCTTGATGTTTGACTTTTTTACCCCAAAATAAATAGGCTTCTGCCTTACTAAGCATGTAAAGTATCCACAACATTGGTGAAAGTCCATTATTGATAACTGGCATTTTTGTACAGAATCCATTTTTCTTCTTTCAGTCACAGTAACCTTGACCTTTAACCTTTGACCCCAAAATTAATCCAAGTGCTAGCCATCCACAAAGTTTGGTCCTGGTTTGTGATGTAGAACCAATGTCATCTTGTATAAATCATTTTTCTTCTTTCAGTCACAATGGCATTGACAGTTGATTTTTTGCACCTAAAAAATCAATAGATTTCTTCCTCACTCCAAGTGCAAACTATCCACAAAGTTTGGTCCAGATATGTATAGAACTAATGTTATTATGCAGAAACCGTTTGTCTTTTTTCAGTCACAGTGACCTTGACCATTGACCCTTTTTATACCTAATTCAAAAGGGTATTTTCATTCCCATAATGCAAACCATCTGCAAAGTTTGGTAACTACAAATGGTGGAAGACTCAAGTTATGTACCAAAACCATTTTTCTTCCTTCTGTCACAATGACCTTGATTTTTACCTTTTTACTCCAATAGGTTTCTTCCTTACCCGAAGTGCAAGCCATCCACAAAATTTGGTAAGAGTAGTTGCTGCAAAATATGAGTTATTGTGCAGAAACTGTTTTCTTCTTTAAGTCACAGTTACCTTGACCTTTGACATTTTACTTTTTGACACCTAAAACAATACACTTCATTTTAACCACAAGTCCAAGCCATCCACATAGTTTGGTAACTGTAGATGGTGGAGAACTCTAGGTGATTGTATGGAAATCATTTTTCTCATTTCAGTCACAATGACCTCTGACATCAGAATTGACAGGATCCTTCCTTACCCCAAATGCAAGCTATCTACAAAGTTTGATAACTGTAGCTGTTGAAGAATTATAGAGTTATTGTGCAGAAACCATTTTTTCTCTTTCAGTCACACTGACCTGGACCTTTTATTCTGAAATTGATAGGGTTCTTCCTTACCCACAAAGTGCAAGAGATCCACCAAGTTTGGTAACTGTAGATAGTGGATAACTTGAGTTATTGTGCAGAAAAAAAATTCTTCTTTCCATCTGTGACCTTGACTTTTGATCCCAGAATCAACAAGGTTCTTTGTTACCCCATGTGCAGGCCATGTGCAAAGTTTGGTAAACTGTAGATGGTGGATAAGTTGAGTTATTGTGCAGAAATGAAATTGATAAGAGATGGATGGATGGATGGACATTGTAACATAATATGCTGCACCTTTTGGCAGGCAAATAGAAAGTTATGCCCAACTGACACATGCAATGCAAATATTTGAAAACAACTTACATTACAAAATCATATGAGTCAAGCCAACTGGTGCCAGTCTTATTAAGTACAAATATCTATTGAAGAACCCATCAGATATTGTTAATATTAGTACTATTACCCACCCACACCATCTGAGTCAATATCAGACTGGTCTGCATTGGCCACTTCTTGGCAGTTGTCCAGAAAATTCAGAATGCTGTCTCCATCTCTGAAATGGGAAGAAATTATATGCCTATTCTAGTTCAATATATCTTCTTTCCTGGAAGATTTTTTTTGTCTGATAAAATACCTATAGAATGTTTGAAGATAAAAGAATAGTCCTTTCCAACAAAAATGGTTCAATTTTACCAACTACCAGTATTCTGCAGATTTGTAAATAGTTAGCTCAGATGACAATACAGTGGATCCTGCTTATTTGCATAATACCTCTGCCAGGAAATTTTATGTAAATAATTGGCCTATGCATACAAGTGGGTACAGCCTAACACCAAGAGAAATAACTCTTACTGGTAAAGATTATAGAGTGTGGTTACAGATATGTCAAGTTGAAACATTTATTACACAACTGCAGAATGGATGTTATCAGAAAATATGGTGATGATGTCACACTTTACATCTGGAGATTGCCCATAGGTACAGCAGATAGATAACATGCTATCAGAAAATATGGTGATGATGTCACACTTTACATCTGGAGATTGCCCATAGGTACAGCAGATAGATAACATGCTATCAGAAAATATGGTGATGATGTCACACTTTACATCTGGAGATTGCCCATAGGTAGATAGCATGCTGATACAGGTCACTGAGAATTATTTAAATTAACATGTGATAAAAATAACATCCTGGTTTTTATAGTGCAGTGTGAAGAAAGGGTGTAAATTGTTTTGCTTGTGACTAATTTTTCTTTTTGATTGCTTGTAAAGATGCCTATATAACAGGGAAATATATCATCCTCTAAATATCGGGTATATATATGGTATTAACATAATTAACATAACATATGAAACAGTTATCTTCAGACTATTATGAAAGGGTTGAAAAAACTGAAAAATTCCGGTCCTATTATGGATATAGATAAAATCACCTCCCAACTTTTGCTCCATTTAACCAAGTGTTTTATTTTGGCAGCTGTCATAAATATGCTGGCTCTACTGATCTTCTGTACTGTCGCTGTCATTGTTGTCTACTAACACTTCAGTACAGTCTCTGTCATTGTTGTCTACTAACACTTCTGTACAGTCTCTGTCATTGTTGTCTATTAACACTTCTGTACAGTCTGTCATTGTTGTCTACTAACACTTCTGTATAGTCTATGTCATTGTTGTCTACTAACACTTCTGTACAGTCTGTCATTGTTGTCTACTAACACTTCTGTATAGTCTATGTCATTGTTGTCTACTAACACTTCTGTACAGTCTGTCATTGTTGTCTACTAACACCTCTGTACAGTCTATGTCATTGTTGTCTACTAACACTTCTGTACAGTCTCTGTCATTGTTGTCTACTAACACTTCTGTACAGTCTATGTCATTGTTGTCTACTAACACTTCTGTACAGTCTCTGTCATTGTTGTCTACTAACACTTCTGTACAGTCTCTGTCATTGTTGTCTACTAACACTTCTGTACAGTCTGTCATTGTTGTCTACTAACACTTCTGTACAGTCTCTGTCATTGTTGTCTACTAACACTTCTGTACAGTCTATGTCATTGTTGTCTACTAACACTCTTGTACAGTCTCTGTCTTCATTGTCTACTAAAACTTCTGTACTGTCTCTGTCATTGTTGTCTACTAACACTTCTGTACAGTCTCTGTCATTGTTGTCTACTAACACTTCTGTAGAGTCTATGTCATTGTTGTCTACTAACACTTTTGTACAGTTGGGCTCTGTCATTGCTGTCTATTAACACTTTTGTACAGTCTGTCATTGTCGTCTACTAACACATTTGTACAGTATGTCATTATTGCCCACTAACACTTTTGCACAGTCTGTTATTGTTGACTACTAACACATTTGTAGTCTCTGTCATTGTTGTCTACTAACACTTTTCTACAGTCTCTATCATTGTTCTTTTCCTTATTTTTGAATAGAAAACATTTATTTCACCAGCTTTATGTGTATATGCTAATTTGACAATATTTTCCATAGGGTCATCACTATATTGTACCCATAAGCAGTGCTCAATATATTATATCCTTGAGCAGTGCTCATTGTACTGTACCATTGAGCAGTGTCCACCATTTTGTACCCCTTGAGCAGTGCTCACTATATTGTACCCTTGAGCAGTGCTCACTATATTGTACCCTTGAGCAGTGCTCATCATATTGTACCCTTGAGTAGTGTTCACTATATTGTACCACTGAGTAGTGCTCACATGTGATGTGACATCACACCATTTCTTTTTATAATGGCCATATAAGGCCCTTCATTACAACATGGTTCCTATAATAAGTGGAGTATGGTCATGGATCCCATTTCATTTAGTGATAATAAAATTGTGTGTGTATATATATATATATATATATATATATATATATATAATATATATATATATATATATATATATATATATATATATATATATATATATAATATACTTCAATACAAGGTAAGTCTCACTATAAGGCACTATACTCCATGGCTCCTATGGACAATATTTACTGTAATAATCCACAGAATATCATATTTTATGCATGGAATTAATTTCAGATCAACTTTGCATTTTACAAACTTTGAAGAAAGGTATATGTTATGTATATAATCAATAGATTATCCAAAAAATTATTTGCTTATGAAAACTTGTCTTACAGACTGTATATTTGGAAGGGACTAAATTAAAATCAACAAAGTCAAACTTTAATCAGAATATTCTTTATTCAAAAGCCTGAAAAAGTTAATCTAAAAACTTTCCTGATCATTTAAAGAAGTATTTTTGGAAGACACTAAAAAGGAATTTGCATTAGTAACTCACTTGTCCTTGTTTGTGCCTATAACAGTGTCACAAGCATCTCCCACCAGATTCTGGTCTGTGTCGGTTTGAGCAAAATTGCTGACATTCAAACAGTTGTCACAGGCATCTCCCACTGCATCATGATCTGTGTCTGCCTGTCCAGAGTTAGACACCAGGGGGCAATTGTCACTTCCATCTGCTAAACCTAAATATGAAAAACATACTCTGTTAATGTGATGGCTATATGATTACACTGTTGAAAAACATACTCTGTTAATGTGATGGCTATTTAATTACTGTGTTGAAAAACATACTCTGTTAATGTGATGGCTATTTGATTACAGTGTTGAAAAACATACTCTGTTAATGTGATGGCTATATGATCACACTGTCTTATATTTGACCAATACTACAAATATAGATGCACAGTTGTCACAGATGCTTTACACATTATCTCCATCAGTGTCTGTCAAAGTCTTAGTTGTCAT
Source organism: Margaritifera margaritifera (assembly GCA_029931535.1). Lineage (NCBI taxonomy): Eukaryota > Metazoa > Mollusca > Bivalvia > Unionida > Margaritiferidae > Margaritifera > Margaritifera margaritifera. The sequence goes on from JAQPZY010001293.1 coordinate 1,355,458, forward strand.
CAGGGTCTAAAACTGTTATCATCAGGGTCTAAAATTGTTATTGGCATCTGTAATATTTGAATATCAAACTCAATGCCCACACAAATATGGTATGATACAGGTGCAAATATTTAAATTAAAAAGCTAGCCATAACCTAATTAAACTTTGAATAAATAAGTGATTACTATCTTGGTCTAGGTCTTCTTGGTATTAAGCTTCATATTAAATTTAACTTGAAATTCAAAAATTCCTACAAAACTTATTTTAAAAGATACAAAATGTTTGATGTACAGGACACAGACAGAGACAGATGGATGGATATACATGGGTAAAATGTTATGCCCCTTTTAGAGAATACAGCAGAGAAACAATAATTTATTCAGGAGATCTATAGGTCTCCATATTTAATAAATCTACATCTTTATTACATAGAGGTCTTTTGTATAGTATAGTTAAACTGATGTCATGTACAGAGTGAAAACAATCACCTTGTGTTCATCCCTGTCTCAATTTTAACAATGTTACAAATGTTGGGTTAGATTCCATATGTAGTTGTCAGCAGGACATTTTTTATATGTAGTTGTCAGCAGGACATTTTTTACATGAACTAGTCAGCAGGACAGTTTTCACATGTAGTAGTCAGTAGGACAATTTTCATATGTAGTAGACAACAATGTAGTTTTTGAGGGGGTAAAACTAATTTTAATCATGTATTGGTATTGTATACATTACCTATTCTGGAATGGAATTACCCTTGTCTGTATAATAAGAATTCCTCCTCCCATGAATGAACCTACATGGAGAATCCTGGAAAAATCCAGACCAGAACATAGACCCAGTCTGGTGCCAAAGTCATTGGCGCATGCGCCATAGTCCTCATCTTTTTTTTACTAGAATAGTCATGGGACATCAGAGTGGGGTGGAAGGAGGGAATCTGGCAATACTTAAAGGTAGATATTACATCATTAACATGAGTTTATTAGTTTCCCCCCCCCCTCCCTGCCAAAAAATATACTTTTTAATATCAGTAATATATTACCTGTTGGTATTGCATAGCTAAATTTGCCAGTGTGGTGGGAGGCTGATGGCCTCAATAACTGGTATAAACAAGAAAATATGCATCCTTACTGTAGGAATGTCCACAACTGTAAGTTTTTATCGATTTCAGCTACAATTTGTGCAGCAGCTATGGGCCCTAGAGAATAAATGCCTTTACTCTGATGCACCAATTAACAAAGGTAAAAGTAGGAAAAGGTAGTGTGTGACAGCCAAATCATGGCCTTCATAACATGAATGAGTTAGATATGCCCATGACATAGCAATAGCTCAGACCTCATGGGCTTTAATCCTCATGAATGAAAGACCCCTGTCAGTCAGTGACTGATAAACTCTCTTCATTGTTTTGTAAAATCCACCTAGAATTAGCTAAGAAACCAGGTTGGCAAGGAGAGATACCAACTCATAAGCTAAGAAACCAGGTTGGCAAGAAGAGATACCAACTCATAAGCTAAGAAACCAGGTTGACAAGGAGAGATACCAACTCATAAGCTAAGAAACCACGTTGGCAAGGAGAGATACCAACTCATAATTGCCACTGAACCTTAGATAACCTTGTTCAATAGATAGGGCAAGCAGTTCACTCCTTAGATAACCTTGTTCAATAGATAGGGCAAGAAGTTCACTCCTTAGATAACCTTGTTCAATAGATAGGGCAAGAAGTTCACTCCTTAGATAACCTTGTTCAATAGATAGGGCAAGCAGTTCACTCCTTAGATAACCTTGTTCAATAGATAGGGCAAGAAGTTCACTTCTTAGATAACCTTGTTCAATAGATAGGGCAAGAAGTTCACTCCTTAGATAACCTTGTTCAATAGATAGGGCAAGAAGTTCACTCCATCATCTTGTGGACACTAAGGACAGCAAGAAAATGGTATTAACAGTAAGATTCTCAAAGGAAGCTTCAGCCAAAGGTTCATATGGGGTTTTAATTAATGACCACAAGACATACAAGAGCTTCTATTTTGGCATAATTGAGCAAGACGAGTCTCGGCAGCTGAGAATCTGAACCAATGGCTGCACCTGTAGAAAATTTGAGTGTGATGGATGTGTATGCCCTATAGCCCTTGATAGCAGAAACTGAGCATTGTTTATCTTCAGAAAGGAAGAGGAGAAAATCAGCCACTGTGTCCAAAAAGAGAGACATCTAGGATTAATGCATTCCTACTGCAGCAATCGCACAAGATTCTCCACTTGACATCACAGACCTTGGATGTGGAGCATTTCCTGGCCTGAACAATGCACTTGGCAACTATGCTCGAAAACTTGTCCTCGTGGATAGATCACTTTAGATGATCCAAGCACAAAGGTGAAGAATCTGTGGGCTGTTGTGTAGGAGGAAGCCCCTGTGCTGAGACAGAAGATCCCTCCTCTGATTCAATGTCCTGAGCTGGTCTATCAGCTGGTTGAGAAGACTGTAGAACCATGATCATTGGGGCCACAAAAGGACTATCAAGATGAACTAAGCAGTGGATATTCTGACTTTCTGGTGCACTTGCAAAATCACCCTGAAGGGTGAGAAGGTGTAAGCGAACAGGTAATTCCACTTGAGGCTGAAAGTGTCCACTGCCCAGGCTGTCTGATCTGGAACTGGGGAGACATAAAAGGGGAGCATGTTGTCCAGTTTTGTTGCAAACAAGTCCACCAAGAGTCTCCCCCACAGTCTGAACAAGGAGTTTGCCTCAGATTGGTGCAGAGACCACTCTGTGATGAGTACCTTGCCTTTCCTATGTAGACTGTCCACCAGAACATTCTTCTTGCAGCAAATGTGATGAACTCGGACAGTAATCTGAGGTTGCCCAATGAAGGCGGTTCCAAACCTCCACACAAACAGAAAGAGCATGTGTGCCACCTTGTGACCTGAAGTACACTATGACCAACGTGTTGTCAGAGGAGAGCATCATGCAGCAACTTTATATTGTGTTCAAACACCCCTGGAGGGCTCAGAATACTGCTCTCATTTTGAGATTGTTTATGTGGAAGGTAGATTCTTCTCAGGATCACAAGCCATGAAGAACTGTTTCTTCTGGCTCCAAGTGAGCACCCATCCTGAAACTGACATGTCCGTGAATAGATAGGAGTGGCGTTTTGGGGCATGCATAGGGGTTCTAGTTCAAAACTGATCCTGATTTCCCAGCAACTCAAGTGATGAAAGTCCAGACCTAGAGAAATCTTGGCTGTTAGGGGATCCCTGTGTGGTTTCAGTTCACCAAAAGGAGAAACTGGAGGGGGGGGACTAAAGTGCTGTCTTCCTATGGGAACTAGGTCCGTTGTGGAGTTAAAGTTCCCCAGAAGAGATAAATATAGGCAGTCTGACAACCAGTTCATGGCTCTCAGTGTCTCCCACACTGCTAGGATCCTGTACACTCTGTCCAATGGGACACATACTAATCCCTTGTTTGTGATGAAATTCATCCCCACATATATGAAATCTTGAGACGGGACAAGTTCCGATTTCTCTAGGTTGGGTAAAAGGCCCAGCCAGGTCACTATGGACCAGCAACGGGACAGATCGTGTCTGAAGGACTCTAATTGGCCATTGTGATCCAACCAATTGTTGAATTAACGGAGGATAGGGATCCCCAGTAACTTTAGGTGGACTAATACTTCCATTACCCTGGTAAATGCTCTGGGTGCAAAGACTAGACCTAATGGAAGAAACTTGTTTAAGGTGGAAAGGTATATGATTAGCTGAAACTTTCCACCTTTTTATGGAAACCAGGAAGATTCAGGAGTAGAAGGCCAGAGTCTGGTCATTTAATACCCTCTCTACTGTGCTATTCTGCAGAAGGGAGTGCACTTCTTCCTTTAAATGTGTCCGATTTGACTGGTGGAACTGCATGGGGGTCCTTGCCAGATGAGGATATTCCTGGAACTGAAACCAGTATCCTCCTTTTATGATAAAGAGGACCCACCCATCATCCGGTATGGGCACCTACAGGGATTGATGGAAGAGGAATGAACCGCAGGAGAGGAAGTGGTTCCCTACAGCCAGCTCCCCCTTTCCTAAGGAAAGGAGAAATGGCCAGCAAACTTCATCCCTAGGCCTCTCTGTTGGTTGATGGGCAAGAGTGATGTTTAAACTGGGATTGCTTCATGGACTGGGGCTGTGTGGTTTTAAAGAACTTGGCCAATGGCCCTTGGGGACAGTCAGGCTGACCACGCTTCCTCTTTGGTTTTGATTTACCATGAGCGGATGCGATGGACCTGTGTTTCTGGTCCCTAAGATCCTGGGAAGCCTTAGAGGGGATAAGACCTCTCAAGAAGGACTCTGTCTCTAGAGAAGTAGCTTGAAGGAGGTTCTTGCTGTGCTCAAGCAAAACACTGGAAGTGTCCAGAGCCACATCCCTGTGGAGCAACTTCACCGATAGTGCCATGGATATTGATGGTGCATGTTGAGATGTTTTGATGACCTCTGCCAGCAAGGGGGGACAGCAATTCCTCTTCCAGCAGGCTGAAGGAGGCTGCTAAGAAAAGATAGGCATGTGAGATTATGATAACCAGTGACCTAGTCTTAAGCTCTAAAGCTTGCAGTGTTCGGAGTATTGAGATGAGGAGGAGGAAGGCTCTTTCCTCCTCCCCTTATATATACAACAGCTCTCAGCAAGGTCACACACCTCATCAGACCAGAGAGAGCAGAGTGGACACCCATCTGTTCATCTGCAATGTCTGCAAGAAAGGACAGTGGTGTAGGTGGTCCGTAGTGTTTTCTTATGCCCAAAGTTAAGCACACTCTGTTTAGACATAGTTTCTGCAAAGAAAGTCTGAAAACAAGAGTAATAATCAATATAATGAATATGAAATGCATGAGTACTTCAACGGTCACGCAATGTATTGACCGCAATCTTTTATCTGCCTCCATAGGTAAAAAGATGATGAATGTGTGTGTGAGACCTGTAACCACACCAATCTAGAATTACAGTACTGGACCTGAGTATGCCACTGAAGGGGAAAAAAGGCAAAACCAATTACATATATGCATAAAAAAAAAACAAGAGGGAGTGCGAGAGGACTCAGTCTAATGTGATAATTTCTGACAACAGTGCTAACCCCTGTAGGGAAGGTACTGCTGACACAGCAATACTAATCTAAGTATTAGTGACCAAGGAAAGCAAATTTTTAGTAAATTGTGTTTCTCCTATAATACTTACCTGATCACATTACATTAGGATACCTTTTTTGCTTTCTCTGAATCCAGCCCTACCGGAAAGACAGAAAAAAGTCTTTCTGTCTATTTATTATACAAACTTAAGCAACTTTTACAGGTTAACTCCCCTTTCTACCCACTCGGTGGCTACCTTTATATCTGGTTTAAACCATTGTTTACTTGAGTAACACCTAAGAGGATGCTCACATTGCAGGGAATTTAAGGATGGAAGGGATTATTTGTAATGTGATCAGGTAAGTAATATAGGAGAAACATAATTTACTAAAAATTTGCTCTCTCTGGCAAATACATTACCTGATCACATTACATTAGGAGAATAGGTAAGAGAAGGAAATGCTGAACATCATACCTCTACATGTGTCACCCAGGAAGACAATAATTTCTCTACTAACGGATGAAATTCTCCTAATGCTAGTTTACTACAATGGGAGACCTTAGTTATACACATGCAATGAGATTCATATGGGATTCTGCATTTGATTATGGTCTCACCCTTAAAGTTTTTCCAGGCGAATCCAGCAAAAGTGGCCAAGACTGCCTGGTTATGAGGTTGTGCTGTCATAAATGGGGGGTGGTTACTGTCTGTGCTATCATTGGCCCGATGAGGTTCAGTTCTCTCCTCTGCGAGGCCATGTCCTGCAGATAAAAGCTGGAGAAAGTGGTCTAGGCATGCCATCCAACTGACTCCACTATGTCTCAAATGGAGATGTTACGTTCGAATGCCAGGTTCATGGAAATTGCATGTATTTCGTAAGCTGAGATTTTCATGAGGCATACCCATTCCTAAGAGAGGTCAGTATATGCCAATTTTATAACTCCTTTTAACCAAGAGGCTAGTGCTTGTGGTGTTATGTCTTTCCAGACTTGAGGTAGAAAAAACCTGGTCCAGCCATTGTGGATGTTCTCCATACGCTTCAGATAATATTTGAGAGTGCGTATAGGATCTTGGAGCTTCTCCTCTCTCGACATATTGATCGAGGAGAGGGGGCAAACAGTTATTTGTTGATTGCCTAGTGATGGCAACCTGTTTTTTAAAAATGAAACCAGGTTGTGTCATTAGGACAACAGATTCGTCGGGATGGAACTGCATGTAGTTTGGGTCCATGGAGTGTGCATGTAGCTCACTGACTCTGCATATTGATGCAAGCGCTATCAGAAAGCAAGTCTTATATGATAGCTGAGTGATGGATGTGGATGACAGGTTCTCGATCTTGGATGAGTTAAGCCATGTCAGCACCCAGGGGAGATTTCATTTTGAGAATAATGTGAGTGAGTGTGGTCTGGTAGATCAAAATTGGACATCAAGTCAGAAAGATCCTTGTTGTGTCCAATATCATCTCTTCCATGATGTCAGAACGTGTCTGAGATCATGGACTAGTATCCCTTTATTGTGATGGGGGCTAACTTCTTGGCTTCAAAGAGAAAGAGAAAAAAGTTGGCCAGCTGAGGAATTGAGGCAAAGAGTGGTACGATGTCATTGATGTGACACCAGTCATTAAAAACCCTCCATTTTCCTTCGTATGCCTTCAGAGTGGAGGGCCTTCTAGCTGTTGTGATCCTCTCCACAATTGAAGTTCTGAACTCCTTTTCATGCAAGGCATCCCTGACAATAGCCATGGATGAAGGAAGGGTTTCTCTGGACATGGATGGAACAGTAGTGATTTGGGCTGCTTGAGCAGGGTGGGGATCATCATGAATTTCCTGGGTATATCTGTTGCCAGGGAGATCAGATCATTGATCCAGGATTTGTCCCATCATAGAGGGGCAATCGGAACTATCTGGTAGTCCCCTCACTTTCTGAACTACTTTTGGTATCAGGATTGATGGAGGGAAGGTGTAGGCCCACATTCCCTCCCAGCTGGCTGAAAGGGCATCAATGGTCCATGCTTCTGGGTCCTGAAAAGGGGAGATAAAGGTGGGCAATTTGTTGTTCCACCTTGTCGTGAAAAGATCTATCATCGAGCGGCCCCACAAGGTGCAGACTCAATTAAATGTGGAAGGATGGAGAGATCACTCTGTGAAGCAGTTGTCTTCTCCTTGACAATGAGTCGGCTAAAACGTTGAGCCCTCCTAGTATATGGTGGACCTGAATATGTATCTGGTATTGGGCATACCACCGAAGGTAATCCCATACCATGACACAAAGGTCTGGTGATTTCGTCCCTCCCTGTTTGAGGAGGTATGTGACCACTACCAAATTGTCCTGAAGTATTAGGACCATATGTCAACGCAAGCATTTAACCCAATTGTTCAAGGCATTGAAGATGGCTTTCATATCCAGGAGGTTGATGTGAAGAGACATCTCTTGAAACGTCCACTTGCCACTGATCATCGTAAAGTCTGGTAGCAAGTGTGCTCCCCAATCCGTCAGACTGGCATCTGTACAAATCGTTATTTCCAGCTGTGGTTTTTCAAGGAGTATTCCTGCTGTGAGCCACTTCCTGTCTTACCACTGGTGAAGGAAGTTTTTGATGTGGGTTGATATTGTAATATTCTGATCTAGATGGCATGGCCAAGGTCGCCATTGGGATAGAAGGGCCATTTGTTATAGGTACATGTAAAGGCATCCAAGGGGTACCAAATCTGCTGCTGCATTGAACAGGCCAAGGAGCTGAAGAAACTCCCTCGCTGAGATAAACGTTTTGTTTGAAATCCTCTGCGATGCATGAACAATGTTTTTGATGCATTTGGAAGGGAGACGTAAGAGATTGAGGTGTGTGAGAAATTCCATACCGAGATGGATAAAATATTGAGAGGGAATAAGGTCTGACTTCTCAACGTTTATTATCTACCCTAGACTGCACATGAGAGCAAGAAGGTTGTTCATATCTTGGACCAAAGCCAAACTTACCCGATGTTTTTGAAGGATAATCCACTTTGGAAGAGGTTGTCCTGAACCAAGAGATTACACATTCCAATGTTTTTGTGAAGACCAAAGGGCTCAGATTGAGGCTGAAAGGAAGAACACAGAATTGATATACTTTGCCCCGATAGGCGGAGCAAAGATATTTGCATGACATTGTATGGATTGGAATGTGAAAATACGTGTCAGACATGTCTAAGCTGATCGCGTAGTCATCATGTCGTACTGAAAGACAGACGGAATTTGCTGTCTCTATCTTGAATTTCAGGGCCAAATGAATTGGTTGAGCCTGCTGACTCAGAGGCTGATCACAGGTCTCAATTTGCTGTTCGACTTCGTCACCAGATACAGTCTCGAGTAGAAGCCTTGAGTGTACAGCTTTCATACAATCTCCACAGCCTGCTTTATGAGTAAAAGATTTATCTCCTTCTCTAGTATGTCCTCCTTCATGGGATCGCTTGGGGTTTCCGTTGTGAAGGGGGAGGTAGAAAGTGGAGGAGGCCTGATAAACGAGATTCTGAGGCATTCCAACATGACTTGGATCATCCAATCATTTTGCGGAAAGAGGTCGATCCAAGCCTGACAAAAAAGAAGGAGTCTGGCACCCACGGGTGGTTTGTCAGCATGCCGGGGAAACTTTAAGTAACTGACGGATGGTAGGGGCTTGGAGGAGGAGAAATGTTGTTTTCGATCTCCCCTCCTTGCCTGACAGCAGTAAGTAGGGGTGTATGACCGCCTATAATTTGCCTAGCCATGGCTATTCTGTTGTCTTTGGGGATTGCCTCTATATTGAATCCTTTCTGAAGATTATCCCTTCTTTGGAACACACCCTGAGCAGCATGTCCGGATAAGGGAGCTTGCACTGACAAATGTAGTGGCAACTCTTGTGCCTGTTGTCTGACCTCCTCAATTCGACCCCTGAACAGAAGGGGAGAGCCAAACGGGAGGGTGCGCAAAGCATGGTGGGACTTTAGAGAGGAAGAGTGCAAGAGTGCATCTCATCTGACTAAGTCCATGTTGCAGGAGGCCATCCGGGGCATTAGATATGGTGTGGTGAGAAGCCCTGTTCACAACCTTGGCAATATGTCTCACCAAATCCCAGGCATGATCGCTTCCGGCCTTCTCAGCGAGTCGATAAATCGCCAAGGATGCTAAGTACTGTGGTGAGGAAGTTTATATAACATTCCTCACTAACTTGGAGGTGGCACTTAAGACTTGCCGATCCACCATATAACAAAGTGGGGCAGATATGCCAAAAGTGGAAACATCCTTGTCAACATTAGGTATTTCCAAACATTATGCATCAGAGTACAACTTATACCAGTGAGACGAGAAGCTAGCTGGCAAATGACTCATGGAAAAAAAGGCTTTTGCATTACCAGGGTCGCAAATTTTGTCTGAGAGATGGCTGGTGATTTTTGCAACTTTTGCTGACTGAGGCAATGGTCTAAATGATGGACTATTGTCATCATTGTCTACATCCACAGAGGCTTTGACCTTATAGTTAGGGATGACAGTTGTTGGAGGCAGATATTCAGACGGAGGCAGGATATGGTATATTTCTTCTACTGATGCCTTAAAGCTGATCGGTTTTGCTGTATGGTATGTTCGGCATAAGATACCATAGCTGTTGTAATATGTGTATGGTCGACCTGCTTGCCAGTCTGAGATAAGTGACTCATGACCACTGTAGTTGTATAGCGCAAGTTCATACAGCTGAACCGGTTGGTCGACAATTGGAATGGCATATGGTGGATGATAAATGCTATGATGGTCAGGTGGTATGGCCATACAAGTCTATTTGCGGCTCATTCAGACATATGAGTTCAATAATATGCCCTCACATCTGGCAAGAATGTTGCCATGCATGGATGGAATATGGGGTATTGTACATTTACACTTCACAGGTGGAGATAAGTCCAACTCTATACCCTCATGTCCCATAGGTGGGGGTGATTTTGACTTAGAATTGTCACATCTCTTGGGCGGAGCTAAAGACTTATCCCCAATGTGATCCTGAACATTTTCTTCTTGTTCCTTCATTGAAAATCTTGACGATAAAGCCTAATTTATGCACGATTCCAACTCTTGGTTGGAATTGTCTCTCATTCCAACTGCATCAAGATCTGGCACTGTCTTCTGAATCTTCATGAGGGGTAGAGGGGGCATCTCGGCATCCCCCATCAGACTTGTGAGAGATTCTGAATTAGGACATAGGCTCAGTACCTCCTTCTGAGAGGATATAGATATTGCTCTTTTTTTGAGGCCCTTGAGCTGTTTTCTAAGGACATTAGACCATGTATTCTCTGTCCACACAGCAAACACTTTACAAGTGCGTGAAGAGCGATTGGTGCAGAGCAGGCACATTTCGTGAGCATCCTCTACTACTTTGAATCTCTTGCATTTGTTTGATTGTGTTGACATCTCTGTAATGAAAGAGAATAAACAAACAAGTGCATACAACAAATTAAATATATAATTGAAATAAATGCCAGCCTCATTATAAAAACGAGTTATAATTAGAGTAAATGTATAAAGACAGCTGCCGGGAAATTCCACCGGTGAAAATGAAGGTCGCCTTTCAAAGTCAGATGTGATGAAAATGACCTGTACGATAATTTCAAAAATATAAATAAATTCACAGGATTTTACAACAATTTTGTATGCACCATATAAAACAATATTTTAACTTACTGTACCACTGAAAAAGAAAAGTGGATGATTCAATTTAAGGTATATAATTTGTAGAATTTAACTGGATTGTCTGGAGGATATCCTAGCACATGACATCAAAGTGAAAACTGGTTTGAACCGGATATAAAGGTAGCCACCTAGTAGGTAGAAAAGGGAGTCCTATAAGAGTTGCTTCCCTTTGTCTATCTTATATATAGACAGACGTTTTTTCGTCTTTCCAGGATGGCTGGATTTGGAGGTAGCAAAGAAAGTTATCCTAATGTAATGTGATCAGGTAATGTATTTGCAGGAGAAATTATAAAACCAGCAAGATGTGATAAAATATATCAAAGGTGTGCTACTATTCTGAACATGCAAAAACAAAAAGCTGGTGTGCAACCCCCCATGTAAAAAAAAAAAACATAATCATAAAGAATGAAGCATCAATTGATTTTTTCGCTAACTTATTAAGAAAAGAAAATCTGACAAGGAAGTCTCTAAGGTTCCGGCAATGAAATAGATGATACCTACCCAAGGGACTGAATAAAACAAAAATAATAATTATGATTGAAAATACAAATCACCCACACACTGTGGGGGTGGGGACGAATGTTAAAACAAGGCACTGCTGAATTCATAACAATTGCCTGAAAATCTCACAAGAGAGTAAATCAATGAATGAAAAGTAATGGATTAAGGGTGTGACTTCTGAGAATTACGGAAACCCGCATTAAATGCCTGATGCATGTCAAGACACAAGTTGAAGCCAAAAATTCTACGGAATGATTTGTATAGAATGCAATGTGAATGGCATCCAGAAAAAAAGATGAGGACTACAGTGTTCTGGTCTGGATTCTTTCCAGAATTCTCTATGGAGATTAATCCATGGGAGGATGAATTCCTATTATATGGACAAGGGTAATCCTATCCCAGAATAGGCAAGCTATGCAATACGGACAGGTATTGTAGTATTGATATCAAAATCCAGTTTGTATATGTAGTAGTCAGCAAGACAGTTTTCATATGTAGTTTTCAGCAGGACAGATATCACATGTAGTAGTCAGCAGTAGTTTTCATATGCAGTAGTCAGCAGGACAGTTCTCCCATACAGCAGTCTATTCTACCTGAACATACCATCAACAGTTATGTCATATACAGCCTTTCCAGCAACCTTTAGTGAAAAAGTAGGGATAAAGTAGGGCTACTTTTTGAAAAAAAAAACAAGTAGGGAAACAGCAGGGGAAAACAAGGATATTTTACAAAGAAAAATAATCTTAAATTTATGTAAATTACTGAAAAAATAAACATTTACTTGTTTACATGACTTACATTCATAAACTTGAACAAAAACAGGCTCTTACTCACATACTAGCTGTCTCTTTAGTTCAGGTTGCCTCTATCTTCTTAAACACCCAGCTCCACATCACAAAGATCATATCTGAATTCACTTCGTTCATGCAGTGTGTAATCAATATAAGATTGACAAAGGTAGGGATAGTAGTGCCATTTTGGAAAAAGTAGGGAAAATAGGGTGTCTGACAAAAAAAAGTAGGAAAAACTAGACCTGCTATAAAGACTGCATATGCAACCTCCGTCAATTCTATATTAGTATTCATTTGGTCAGAGTTATGTTACATGGGTCAGTTGTCAATCATTAGTATCTATTACTCTTTACACTTACCATCACCATCTTTATCTGAGTCACAGACATTCCCTATCCCATCTCCATCAGTGTCCAGCTGGTCCGAGTTCGAGACACTGGGACAGTTGTCACAAACATTCCCAATACCATCACCATCTGAGTCTGCCTGATCAAAGTTGGGTGCAAAGGGACAATTGTCCTGGAAAGAAAAACAAACAACAGCAATAACAGAATAATAATGTTTTTATTTGATGAGTTAAAGATGGTATGATTCTTAAATTTGACTGTTGTGCTTAGGAAATGTTATAAAATCAACTTGGCAGTGCATAAACCCAACAAAAAGCCCTGGGAATATGCATGCTTTGCAATTTTTAAAGTACAATGTTGTTTATTTTTATACAAACACTTCTTTTTGCCATCTTTGTGCAGAATCAAATATGGAATATTAAATATTCATGTTTTTCTTGCTGCACAATGCAGCAAAAATGCTCCACTTCATAAACAAGCAGTCTGAATGCTGCACATGGTTTTTAAACATGCTTAGACGAGAAAAGAAGAAATCATACTTTTACCCTATTTACAAGTTTTTCTTCAAAGCCTCTTTTTCCTCAAAGTAAAACAAAGCTAAACAGGTAAAGTTTTTTAACATTTTTGGATGGTCATATGTTTTTATATTTTGTTTATTATAACCTTAATCACAGATGTTGTAAGTGGCACTGAATGTTTCATCTTGGAATGATAGTACAATTTTATTAACATCAACCACTTGAATACTTGGCATCAGTCGAATGATTGACTCAGTCCTAGCATAATGCCTCATGTTATTTGCAAATTGACAAACTTTAAAACAATAGAAAACTCACACACAAAGTTTGGTCCTGAAGCACTTTGAGTTTTTGAAGTTCTACAGGATTTAAGTACTTTGATACAGCACTCCTGCATAATAACGCTGTCCATGGGAGCCAAGGAATATAGTAGTAGTGAAGGGCCCTGAACCAAGGGAGTGTTGTATTAAGTTACATGGTTGTTCTACTATTATATATTTTGGGGATTATATTTAGATGTTTGAATGATTTCATACAAATGAGACAATTTAACAAGTTCATAAATATCAAAGAAAGAAACTAATATAATAAGAGCTAATGATAACTCACAGAAGTATCTTTTCTTCCATCATTATCATTATCATCATCACAATTATCGCCCAGATTGTCTCCATCACTGTCCTCCTGGCCACTGTTTGGAACAGAAACACAATTGTCCTGAAAACATGGGGGGAAGATTTATTTAATTAGTTTCATGAAAATTTTTTATTAAAATTAATTAAACACAATGAAAGTCTGAAGATGATCAGTTATACAAAGATGTTTGTAATATACATGGGTGGCTGTGTGTGATATACACTGACCTTGGCACATCTTTCATCTGTACAAGACAAGGCTGAGTCTGGAAAGCCATCTTGATCTGTGTCTTCACCGCAAACCTTTCCATCTCCTGCATAGCCATCCTTGCACTGAAATTTAAAAAGGGACAGTCTTTTGTATAAAATCACTAACCACTAAAGATGTAACAGTGAAATTAAATCCTGATTTGTTTTTTAAGAATCATATGTAACAATATGTCCATTCTTGCAAAACATCAAAGGATTCCATATCTATAACTGACAAATTCCTACATTCCTGTGACATAACTACCGCCAGTAGTCAGTCCATTTTCTTTGTTTGAATTTCCAATGGACTGCTAGTCAATCTTGTTCCAGACAATGTGTGAACCATAATGTAATACACCTGGTGTACTAAGTTTGTCAGACTAAGAGGATTCATGCTGCCCTAATGATAAGGCCACTTGGCAGTTTGAATACTGTAACATGTATAAATTCAGTTTGTAATTACTTCATTTTTTCACATTCAAATTGTCTGAAATTTTCACTCTTGACTGAAAATACCTCTCTTGTAAATCTGAAAAATTTATACAGGAAAAATGTTAGTTTTACAGAAAATGCAATGCTAATGAGTAGGCATGGTTATCTTGCTTCTGGTTACTTGTCAATTAGGATCAAGAGATCGTTAGATCAGGGATCCCTATGGACATACCTGTACCACAGGTAAGTGTTACGATTCTATGGTCTGAAAATATGTAACAGAAAGAAAGTGAAACAAACAATGTAAGTAAAATCGACAAGCAATTTATTTCTAGACAATTAAAATGAAAATTCAAGAAGACACTTACAATATTGTGAATTAAAATCCATATAATCCAATAATCCTAAGTGTCCTATTCACAAGCCCTAAATATAGAATATTCTGAAAGAATTCCAGTAGCCTTGAATGTCCTGATGTGCCAGTAGTCTTTAATGTCCTGATGTACCACTAGTCTTGAATGTCCTGATGTACCACAGTTCAATAATCTTGAATTAATCCCAAAATCCCGAAGTCAAGTATTAATTCAAAATAAGAATGATCACCTTTAGTAATTCCAATGAATAGTTCAAATAAATAATTCCACTCTCTGAATTTGCTCCGACTTTTCACAACACAACTATAAACATCTGATTATTAAAATGATTCTTCATAGACTGACCATTTGAACAAGAATGAAATATTGTCCACCAAAATCTCTATGTATAAACATAAGTTACATGACTGAATATTCTAGAATATGAGTAACTCTAACGGAAAATTACTATGTGTACATGACTTTTTTCACATCAAGACATGGAAAGTTCCAATCTAAGTACTAAATACTATGTAAACAAGACTGACCTTGAACTCAAATGCAGTAAATAACTTGTTTACAAAATGACCATTATCTAACTACAGTACAACTTACCTCATGGACACATATTATAAATTCAATATACATAACACAATTGAGAGAGGAATCTAGCCACATGTACGATTACTTCCGGTTATTTGTCAATTCAGATCTAGAGATCATTAGATCAGGGATATCTATGGACATAGCTGTATTACAGGCAGGGCAGGCCCAAGGGATTTTGGTGCCCAATGAGAACTGTGCTAAAAATTCATTTCTGTCTAATTTGGCACCCCTTACTGTCTAATTTGGCTTCCTAAAAGTCTGGCGCCCTAGGTGACCGCCTAGTTGGCCTATATGACTATCTGTCAAGTTCAGGTATGATTTGGTAGTTCAGAAACCTGATTGGCATTAAGTCTGTTACATGACTTTCTGTCAAGTTCAGGTGTGATTTGACTGCTCTAGAACCTGACTGGCATAGAGTCTGTCACATGGCTATGTGTTATGTACAGGTGTGATTTGCTGCTCTTGAACCTGATTGGCATACAGCCTGTCACATGACTTTCTGTCAAGTTCAGGTGTGATTTGGCTGCTCTAGAACCTGACTGGCATATAGTCTGTCACATGGCTATGTGTAATGTACAGGTGTGATTTGCTGCTCTTGAACCTGATTGGCATACAACCTGTCACATGACTATCTGTCAAGTTAAGGTGTGATTTGACTGCTCTGAAACCTGATTGACATGCAGCCTGTCATAAAACATCTGTCAAGTACATGTGTGATTTGGCTCTGGAAACTGATTGGCAAGGAGTCTGTCAAGTCACTATCTGTCAAGTACAGGCATGATTTGGCAGTTCTGGAACCTGATTGGCATTGGGTTTATGACATGATTATCTGTTAAGTTCAGGTGTGATTTGGCTACTCTGAAAACAGATTGGCACAGAGTCTGTCACATAACTATCAAGAACAGGTGTGATCTGGCTGCTCTGGACCTGATTGGCATATAGCCTGTCACATGACTACCTGTCAAGATCAGGTGCAATTTGGTTGCTTTGCAACCTGACTTGGATATAGTTCTAAAGGGCTCATTTCAAAGTTTCATGTCTCATAGCTCTCTTAACTTACAAGATTTATTCTAGAACTGGAACTCTATGAAGAAAATTCCATTTATAAGAAAGGGGGAAATGCTCTCAGTATATGAGGGATTTTAACAAGGACATAAAGGTAGAGCCTGAAAATATTATGCATGATTTTAGTACATTTTGTTTCGTTTTCAGAATGATTTTATTTAGAAATTAGCATGAATCCCACAATTGCATAATAATAATAATAATATATTTATTTCATGTGCCTTGGAAAAATGTGCAATTACAAGACAGTATTATTTCTTCTTCAAAATGTTTTGCATATATACTTTCTGAAGGAAAACATTTCAATTGCAGTATGAAACCATCAGATGATTCAACTGTACATTAATACCAGCTGCAGATTTGGAGGTTAACCTGCAAAGGACTGGCATCCAACCAGGAATACTTTAATCTTTGTACCTTGATCTCAGAGGAAACCAGGACAAGCCTAAGTCTCATTATCCATGACTTGACTTGGAAAATATCCTCATCTTTATAACTAAATTACTCTCAATGTGAACTGGATCAACTGACATGATTCAAATTGAAAAAAGCATCATTAACCAAATAATAATAATAATAATAATAATAATAACTAGAGCTATTAACAATGAGTGAATCACAAAATCACAAAAAAAACCTGCTAATAACAATTTGCTCTAGAAGGCCTTAAAAAGAGGAACATGTCTTTAGAAACAAAGTCAGAAGAATGGGCATTTAGGGGGCATTACTGCTCCAAATGATAATGTGATAGGCTGGAAATGAAATCAATGTAAGGTCTCATTAACATAAAGCTGTGGGTCAAATTTGGTTGAAATCCAACAATCCTTGGCAAAGTAATGCAACCAAAGTCAGGAGGACTGGCAATCAAGGCCATAACTTTTCCAAATGATAATGAAGAATGCTGGAAATTAAATTCATTTTAAGATCTCATCAGTATAAAGCTGGATAACAAATTTGGTTTGTAAAGTAAGCTGTGGAAATGAAAGTCCAGAGGACAGACAAAGGCCATAACCCCTGTATATATTGTGGAATGCTAGAAATCAAACTTAATCAAGGTCTTATTAATATAAAGGTGCATGCTAAATTGGGTTTAAATTAAAAGGTCCTAAGTTAAGTTTAAGCGGCTGAAACCAATATTAGGATGATGAAAAATGAGCAGCCACAACTCCTGTAAATGAAGCTGGGCAACACTTAAAATCAAACTCATTTAAGCTCTCATCAACATAAATCCACACATCAAATTTGGTTGAAATCCAACAATCCTTGATAAAGTTATACTGCAGAAAACAGAAGTCAGGAGAATTAGATGTCACAGAATTTTGGAATTGACCTCATTTAAGGTCTCCTCAATATAGAGCTACATAAGAAATTTGATTGGAATCCAAGATCAATGGTAATGTGAAACTGCAGAGATCCGACAGGCTATCAGGGGCCATAATTCCTCTAAATCATGACACAGAAGGCAGGAAATTAAACTCTTTCAAGGTTTCATCAATATAAAGGTGCATAATAAATTTGTTTAAAATCTAATAACTCCCAGTAAAGTTATCTTGCAGAAACCAAATTGTTGATGGACAGAAGGATTGATGTATGGATGGATGGAGAACATGATTTTACTACTTTGCTCTGCCAATTTTGTTGAGTGGGGCCATAATAATAATAATAATAATAATAATAATAATAATACATTCAAACCTGTCAATATCAGTCACCCATGGGAAATGGGCCTTTGTACACAAGTGGCCTCTGAATGCAGCTTCACCTTTCAAACATGGTTCTTGAACAAATACCATGCACTAAATACCAATATCATTACTATTATAATTACAACTTATATTATTATTAGCAGTAGTAGTTAGCATCATCATTACATGCATTATTATAATTTTAAGCAATTAGCATAATTATTTGTATTCAAAGAATTCACCATACAAATTTATCATTCATAAATTATGGTGGAAAGTGGTTTCATTCATAGATTTCTGTTTTTCATGTAGTACATATTGGCTTATACATATGGTAAGTGGGCAGCTAGCTCATCTGCTTATTTATTGCAACTGGAATCAGCTGTCTCAGAAGTAACAGACCTATGCCAAATATAGAAAGTATCAACCCAATGACTGACAGGTCACCTTTGCTCAAAGACTTGTGATGCCTTTTAAGTTGAAACAATGTTCCCATCATGTATTTACTATCACATGTGTATGAATTTTCATCTACAGTTCTGTGTTCTTACAGAATTTGGCATGGCATTCTTTGAATATTCTGAACCAACAGAATATCTTATATGAAATAGTGATTGCAGTGACTGTAGTGTTGTTTCATTATCTTTTCTTGAATTAAAAGAGTAATCTAATGTTTAAATGCATATTAACATTTTCATCTCAAACATGACTGGATATTTAATAAATGTCTCATGTGTACATTTTGACTATTTGTTTTTCTCATACATTGTGACTATTTCTTTTTTCTAAGGCCAAAATGCATTTTGCACATATGGATTTATGCAGACTTTTCCATACAATTATAATACTTTAGCTCTGTTTTTTATTTTTACAATAATTACAATCCATTTATCTGACAGAAATGAGTAGTGTTTTAAACCTGAATTTTTTTGATTGTAACATTATAAACAATACATAGGAAAAGCTTACCATGATCTTGATCCCCAAATAATGCATGCAGTAAATACTGATAGAAATTGTTAAACAGGTCAAATTTGATAAACTAAAGCAAATTCAGGGTAAAATTAACTAATCTTTTCCAATGAACACATTTAGTATGGTCATCAGCACCTCATCCCTCTCCCAAAAGGTGTGGAAGAATGATGATTTACCTTCAGTATTTATCTCAACAATGAATTTCTAAGCAATATTGTGACTTTTTATAAAATTCTTAAAATAACAAGCCAATTTTAAGTTACAATGAGAGAGTGACATGAGTATGGTGACTGCTTTTGGCAGTAAGAAACCACTGTTTGACTTGGAAACACCTGGCCACTGACCATGAAAGCAGATGACCATTTAATGCACAAATTTTACAGAGGAAATTTCACAGGGCAAATGGGTATGGCCATCGAGACCAGGTGACCACTAAATAAAGGTGACCATTAAGACAGGTTTGACTGTAATAATAATACAGTTGTTGTTCTTCTTTTTCTTCTTCTTCTTATATTATTATCTTCATTTGGAATGCTGTACTTAGATCAAAAGTTGCCCAAATTAAAGTAATCAATTTTGAAATGAAAAACAATCCTAAATTAAATAACACAAAAGTTAAACAATATTCTTACCTCACAAGTAAAAACCCCTGGTGCAACATACACACATTTAGAACTGACTGTGCAGTCATGTGCCCCAGATACACAGAAGTCTGCCAGGTAACACCCAACAAGTGCATTCCCTAAGTAACCTTCTTTGCAGAAACTGCAGTAGTAGCTGCCCTGGAGAATAAAGAATAATTATGATAAGCTTTAATTTAACGTAAGACCATATTATACTGTAAATGTACTTATTTTAAATCTGTGAACTCCTTTTAAGTGCTAATCTTGAACACCTTCAGTGCCCTAGTTAGCTCTAGTACCAACAAGAGTCCATCAAAGGGACTGATGCACTGCTGGCCAAAAAAGAATTCCAGTATTTGGAGGTAAGTCCATTTCTTCTATTTGATTGCTGAGTATTAAAATCATCTGTGATATTCTTGAGAAACTCAGCATATCAAATTTGGTAATAAAAATAGTTTCTTATGTTGAGCTAACATGTTCACAAGATGACTAAGTGCAGTACAAAATTATTTGTCATGGCCTTTGACCTTGGACCTAATATCGTGGATGGAAGATCACTGAACTGGTCTAAGACAATGTCAAGATATAACCACATGCTAAGTTTGGATAAATCTATACGTAATATCTTCTGAAGGAAAAAGAAACAAAGTTATTGAAATGATATTATTCAAGGTCGTCTTCAGGTATAAATACAAACTGGATTAAATGATAAAAATCCAGTCAGTAGCAATAACAAGATTTGGGGGAAATGCTGAAGGTCAGATTGGCACCATTTTCATTTAGTACCAAGTAGACATCATAAGTCTTTTAGTGAAAACTCCATGTAGATATGACCATCCATTCAGAAGGAGTAGTGATAACAATATTTTCAAGATGGCCACTGTGGAGGCCATATTGGATGTCCATGAGGCATCATTTTAATTTACAAACATCATAAGAAGTCTTGTAACTGAAACCCTATGTCATTTTGACCATCCGTTCAGGAGTAGTAGCAATAATAGGATTTTCAATACGGCTGTGATGGTGACCATATTGGATGTCAGATCAGTACATACTTGCCATATCACGTGTCACGCAAAAAACACGATTTTGGACTCCCAAACCCCCCGACACGATTGTGTTTCGAAAAACACGATTTTCAGCAATCTTGACAACAACAATAAAAATTCCACACACCCCCCAAAAAAAACTTATATTTCTTGATCACTATTATATATGCCCGTAATCTGTGGTATATATAAACAGTAAACAGTACTGCTCAAAGCTCATGTAAAACTATCCTTGGGGCAGGTTTATACACCTGTTTTAGCGGCAATTAAAAGGTAAAACGGTCAGAGATAAACAGCCACATTTCAGAGATTTACTTAATTGGCTCACAATAGCTAGGGTGATTTGTCGTGTCAAATCCTTTGGAGCACTGCTGCGGGAGAGCCCATTAGGTTAATTTGCATAGGTAAAGTACATTAAGTGGAACAACCCAATTTAAAGTTAAGTACATCAAAGAGAAGGGTGTTGAAGAACAAACTGATTGCATTGAATGAGAATGTTGAAGCCATCTTTATTAAAGTTTGTGATCAGAGGCACCGTTTCTTTGAGAATGTTGACGCCATCTTTTTTAAAGTTTGTGATCAGTGGCAACGTTTCTTTGAAGTCAGATTTTTACTCCATATATAAAATGGAAAATTGTACAAGTGTGATTCATTTTCGAAGGAACAATGTCAAAATGTAGTAGCGATTCAGGAAATATGGAGCCATCTCCAAAGCGAGCAAAGCCCAGCATAACAAAATTCCAGAACTCCTGGTTGACGGAGTTTGACTTTGTGAAGCGCAGCATCAAGGGGGAACATTTTATTCTGTGCACATATTGCAACCACCATAGTGACATTAGTCATTCTGGAGTGTATGACATTCGTCGATATAGCAACACCACCCAGCATCGTGACACTGCAAAAATCCAGAGCTCGATACCCAAATTAAATAGTTTGTTTAAACAGTCATCGCCATACAATGTAACTAGAGCTGAAGTACTTTTCTGCAATTTCTTTGCTGAGCACAATCTGCTGTTTTCAGTAGCAGATCAGTTTACAGACCTATGCAGGTGATATTATTTGACAATGCTAAGTCTACCATTTTTTTTGTTTGTAAGTATATTAAATGCTTCAGAGAAAACAGATGGTATTTTCTTTTATTCAGATTTGAATTTCCAGTCATTTGCTATAGGCTGATTTGAAAAGATAGCTTATTCTCATTTGGATGACGTTTTTTTGGGGGGGGGTCAAGCTCACTGACCCCCCCTTGGTCACATGCACTGACCCCCCTTGGGACCCCAAAACACAGTTTTTGAGTCTCCAAAACCCCCCAACACTGTCTGGGAATATGGCATGTATGTCAGTACCATTTTCATTTAGGACAAACTAGACATCATATGAAGTCTTTTAGTGAAAACTCTATGTTGATATGACCATTTGTTTTGGATGAGTAGCAATAACAAGGTTTTCAAGCTGGTCACTGTGATGGTCATATTGGATGTCCAAGGGCATGTCCAACAGACACCATTTTCATTTAGGGCCAATTAAACATTATAATAAGTCTTTTAGAAAAAACAAAACATGTTGATACTACCATCCATTCGGAAGGAGTAGAGATAAGATTTTCAAGATGGCTGCCATGGTGGCCATATTGTATGTCAGATTGGCACCATTTTCATTCAGATAGATTGGCACCATTTTCATTAAGAATCAGCTAGACATCACACAAAGTCTTTTAGTGAAAAGGCCATGTTGATATGACTGTCCATTCAGAAAAAGTAGCAATAAAAAAATGTTCAAGACGGACTCTGTGGCTGCCCTACTGGATGTCTAAGGGGCGCCATTTTTATTCTGGACCAACTACAGATCACCACAAGTCTTTTAGTGAAAACCCCATGTTGATACGACCATCTCTTCACGAGGAGTATCAATAGCGAGATTTTCAAGATGGCCATATTGGATCATCAGATCAGCATCACTTTCATCTAGGACTAAGAAGACATCATAAGAAATCTTTTAGTGAAAACACCATATCGATATGAGGATCCTTTCAGGAGGAGTACCTTAAGATTTTCAAGATGGCCACCATGGTGGCTATATTGGATGTCTGAGAGGCACCATTTTTATCTAGGACCAACAAGAGATCATACAAAGTCTTTTAGTGAAAACCCCATGTTTTGATATGAGTATCTGTTCAGAAGAAGTATTGATAACAAGATTTTCAAGATGGCCACTGTTGAGACCATATTGGATATCAGATTGGCACCATTTTTAGTTATGATCAACTGGACATCATAAAAAGTCTTTTAGTGAAAATCCCATGTTGATACATCTGTCCAGGAGAAATACTGATAACAAGATTTTCAAGAAGGCAACTGTGGAGGCCATATTGAATGTCAGATTGGCACCATTTTTAGTTATGATCAACTAGACATCATAAAAAGTCTTTTAGTGAAAATCCCATGTTGATACATCTGTCCAGGAGAAATACTGATAACAAGATTTTCAAGAAGGCAACTGTGGAGGCCATATTCGATGTGAGATTGCTAGCATTACTTTTAGCACCAACTAGACATCTTAGGAAGATTTTTGTTGTGAAAATCCCATGTCAATATAACCATCCATTCAGAAGGAGTAGTAATAACAAAATCTTCAAGCTGTTCACCATGCAGTCATTTTGGATGTCAAATTAGTACCATTTTCATTTACAACCAACTAGACATCATAAGAAATCTTTAAACGAAAACCCCATGGTGATGTGTCCATCTGTCCAGGTGTAACAGCGATAACAAGATATTCAATATGGCCTCAATGGCGGCCATCCATTTCCAAGATTTTCAATATGGCTGTGATGGTGGCCATATTAGATGTCCGAGGGCATGATTCTCTTGTTGTATGACCTGTAGAGCTAAAAATTAATAACATGTACAAAAGTCAATAGAACTAGCATCAGTATGCCAAATAGCATTTATGAGCAAAAAGTGGCCAATTTCCAGTTATGACTACACTCTGGGTGTATCAATATAGGTACATAATGACAGCAATTTGAGTGAGTATCAATATATAGTGGGTAATAAATTGGTAGACACATACATTATAAAATTTTTACCCATTTATTTATGCAACTTGAGGTATTAGTAATAATTAGGATGCATCACAAAGGGCCCCACTTACAAAAATTTGATAAATGGCCTTAAACAGAGCAACTGTGCATAAACAGAAGTAGATGTGTCCAACAATCAGGGGCCATAAGGTC
Source organism: Margaritifera margaritifera (assembly GCA_029931535.1). Lineage (NCBI taxonomy): Eukaryota > Metazoa > Mollusca > Bivalvia > Unionida > Margaritiferidae > Margaritifera > Margaritifera margaritifera. The sequence continues at coordinate 1,379,292 of JAQPZY010001293.1, forward strand.
ACACAATAATAACAGTCAAACTCATACAAGAGCTCATGAATATAAAGTTGCTCACCAAATGTGCTTGAAATTGAATGATCCCCGACATTGCTATGCTAAAGAAACCAAAGTTTGAAAGGCAATTAGGTTACACAACTCTATTAACTGATGATACTGAATACTGACCATTAATCTTATGCAAGATCCGTCCTGTCAATTAATCTCATGGAAGATCTATCCTGTCAATTAATCTCATGGAAGATCTATCATGTCAATTAATCTCATGGGAGATCTATCATGTCAGTTAATCTCATGGGAGATCTTGGCTTTATACAAGCGACCCTCTTTTTGTCAAGACCACCTTTATTTAGGAAAGTAAACATGGGGACCAACTAGGCCTGATATTGGTCAGCTAGCTTACATAACTTAACAGTTGACCATTTCACTAAGCAGGCTCATGTAGTATTGTAAGAACGCTATTTAAACTATTTTCCAAACTTAATATCATGTCAATTTTACATAGTTTACAATAGTCGGTTAAACATTTTCTCTCAAGATAAAGGCATAATTAATATGCCTAGTCTCTTGCTTATAATTAAATTCATCCAAGATGTTGATGATGTAAGCCTATTTACCAAGTTTTATCGAAATAGCTCAGCAAATCAGATCTCATTAGTAGATCTCACATATCATAGTACCTAAGACATTGACAATATAAGCTTGTTTACCAAGCTGGAGCAAAATCTGATCAAAATTTGGTCTCCAGATTGGTAGCAAAGTCAGCCAATCAGACACAAGTGTACCACATAAATATGCTTGGATCTTGCTCATAATCAAACTCATCCAAAATTTTGATTATATAAGACTACTTTTCAATTTTTATCAAAATCTGATCAGAAATATAGTTGCTAGAGTGTTAGCAAGCTCAGCCAATCAGATGCAAGATAATGTAATTAATATGCATGGGCTATGCTCATCTTTATACTTCAGGTGAGATCTTGATAATACAAGCCTTTTTACCAAGTTTGATAAAAATCCTATAACCAGAATGTAATAATTGATTACATAGCTTGCCCCCTTGAAACTTAAGCTGTCTCCAGGCAACACTGTAAACATTCATTATCTTGTAGAAAATCAATTCAGACTGAAGTGATTTTGACCTGTGAAATAATGGCCCCTGTGACAATACATAAAAGACATAAAACAATAAAAAAATTATATGATATCTATTATATCAAAGCAGATGCACAGCAAAAAGAAGTTGATAAAAACCAGAGAAATTTGTTTCTTCAAATTATTGCTCATCAGATCAGGTTCTGTAGCTATTGTCATTGTCAACCCCTTGATACCAGATTTTACAGTACAGAAGCAAGTCTTTGAATAACCTTGGTGTGACAGACAGAGGTGTCTTTCGGGCTTCTGACCAGAAATATGGTTAGGCCTAAATGGAAAATTAATTGTTTAGGTGACCTTCAATCTATACATGAATCTTTTCCTCTCATAATAACCAAGGTCATCAACACAATCAAACATCAATTAAAGAATGAACCAATTTTCTGGTCATAGTACCAAAACACACTCCAGTTTGTCCACTATTACAAGCATATTTCTTGCATCAGTCATTCTCTTTATTAGCCACTTGTAACAGCTGAGGCCTTGCATGAAATGCATCCAGCCACTTTTCTAATACCTATTCATTCATATGTACAATACACAGTTAATCTGTTCAGAGCAATATACAATGTATGGTTATTAATATGTAAAGTTTACCAATGAATAAATATATTGTCCTACTTTTAACTGCAGTAATCTCAAAGGGCCTTCTGTGTAAGCTAGTATGTATATGGCATGGAAAATCTATGTGGTCATGAGCTAATGTGTAACCTACATTAGTAAAGCATAAAATGTTGGTCATAGTAACCTTCTCTGGTTGTAAGGGTCTAATACTAACAAAGATGCATCCAAATGTCATGTTTCATGATTCTAACATAATTATCAGACAAGAAATGAACTTCAAACACAAAATTTCAACAAATTTCAACAAAACTTAACCAAAGCCAGATGAAGTGTAGGTCACATTGACCTTGTTTTGTTGAAAGGGTGTGGTACTTGCAGAGATGCATATCATCATCAAATTTCATGATTCTAGCATGAACAGTGCCAGAGAAATTAACTTCAAACACGAAATGTAACCAGTCTGTGACATGCAAACCATTGGCCCATTAGTGAAATACTTTTGCAATTATGGTGTAGTGCTCCTCAAGAAGCATCCCTCACCACATTCCATGATTTTAAGAAAGGATAGTATGTACACAACATGCAAAACACTTATGTGTTCATGAGCTAAACACAAAAGCTTACTCTAGGCCTGTAAAACATAAAATGTAGGTTGCAGTTACCTTATTTTGCTATAAGAGTGTGGTACTAATTGAGATGCATACAATCATCTAGTTTGATGATTTTAGCAAGAACAGTACTTGATATATTAACTAAAGCAAAAACATTTAACCAAAGTCAGCATGAAATATGGGTCACCATGACCTGTTTTTTGTGATGCATGTGTAGTGCTCATCAAGATGCAACCCCTTGACAAGTTAAATGATTCCAGGTGTAATAGTAGGTATATAGGATGCAAAAGAACCTCTGTGGTTATGAGCTAAATGCAAAAATTAACATAAACCAGTAAATTTGAAATGTGGGTCACAGTGACCTTTTTTTCTTTTAGAGGTTGAATATTCATCAAGATGCAACTCTTTACCAAGTTTTATGATTGCATGGATAACAGTAGGTATACTAGGTGCAACAAGAGTACTGCAAATGGTACATGGTACACCTGTCTTGCTACCATTTCCCTACAAATGACTTTGACCTCTGACCTAGGAATTTGACTACTGTATGCAAAGGTGTGGACCTAAGAAAAGTTTTAGCAAATTATCTGTTGATGTTACAAAGTGACAGCCTGGATAAAGAAACATGCCGCTGACTTACATTTCTCTCTTGATGTGACCTTGACCTTGAGGCAGAGGTGTGACTGTGAATAGTAAGACACTGTCAAGTCAAAATATCTTCATTGGTTCAAAAGCTATACCCATACATGGATCGAGGTCAGAGATTTACATTTTCCTTCACTGTGACTTTTGCTTTGAGACAGAGGGTATGACTCAGGTATGTAACACACTGTTTAGTCAAGATATATAACTGGTAAAAGTTTCATTAAAATATCTAAAGTGGTTCAAAAGTTATTCTCAAGACAAGGATGTAAATAAAGGTTACATTTTCCCATGCAGTGACCTTCACCTTGAGGCAGAGGGCATGGCTATGATATGCAACACACCATATATACATGATATAGGACTGGCTCAAGTGTCATTAAAATATCTTCAGTGGTTCAAAAGTTATATTCTGTACAAAGATACAAGTTACAGAATTACATTTTCCCTTGATGTAACCTTGACCTTGAGGTAAAGTCGGAGCTATAGTACACAACACAACTAGTCATGATATATATTTGGGCAAATTTTCATTACAAAGTTATGGCCTGGACAAGCAAATGTTAGCATACAGATGGACAATGACATACCATAATATGCCCATTTTGAGATGGGTGTATAAGAAACCTATGTGGTCATGAGCTAACTGCAAAAACTTATAACCAAGAATATACAAATTATATACAGATACATGTATATACAAAAATACAAAATCAGTCCCCCTTATCCCCCTCCCCTGAGGGTAGGAACTATGAAACTCACTCCCAATTGTTGCCTAGGGCCATAGGAAGAAAGAACAGTTGAGATGCAGCGAAGCTTTACATATGTATGTATGCTTTTATATGTGCAGATGCTGCCATTGCGACCAATGCTGGGGTTAGTACAATAGCTCTCCTCTACTTTGCAGAGCCGAGTTAAAAAACATAGTCTTTAGAGTGGTAAAAAACTTAGCCAAACAGATGCAAGGTGACCTCATTAATATCGGTAAATCTCATTCATAATTAAACTTATTGGATATCTTGCTGATAAGAGCCTATTTACCAAGCCTGGTAAAAATCAGATCAGAAATAGAGTCGCTAAAGTGTTAGGAAACTCAGCTGATCAGATTCAAGATCTCCTCATTAATATCTGCGGATCTTGCTCATAACTGTAAAGATCATAGATCCTGATGATTTAAGACTATTTATCTGGTTTGATAAAAATCAGATCAGAAATACATTCTCAAGAGAGGTACCAACTAAACTCAGCCAAGGACATGCAAGATCACCTTATTATTATGCATCGATCTCCCTCATTAGTAAACCAGTGTTATATCTTGATCATATAATCCTATTCCATGTTGATCAAAACTGGATCAGAAATATGGCTTCAAGAATTGCAACTAGGTCAGCCAATCAAATGCATGATTACCTCATTAATATGCATAGATCTTGCTCATTATTGAATCTTCTATTATAAGTTTGATAAAAAAAATTGGATCAGAAACATGGTTTATAGTGTGGTAACAAGCTCAAGTAATCAGATGCAAGACCACCTCATTAATTGGCATGAATCTTGCTCATTATTAAACTCATCTGAGATCTACCGTATATACTCGCGTATAATTCGGGTCCAAATGCAAACAACATAGACCCTGATCTGCCAGTGCATAATGTGCCGGCAGATCAGAGTCTATGTTGTTGTTCTACTGATTAGTCCTTACAAACTGCACAGACCCAGATCTGCCAGCGCATTATGCAATGGCAGATCTGGGTCTATGCCATTTTCAGTTGGTATCGGCCTATACGCGAGTATATACGGTAGATACTATAAGCCAACTTCCAAGTTTGATCAAAATTGGATCGGAAATATGGCCTCCAGAGTGGTAAAAAGCTCAGATGCATGATGCATGATGCGCAACAAATGTACAGGGTCACTGGCCTTACAGCCAGGTAATCTACACATTTTAACACCGAGTTTAACCAAGGGTGTGGACATGCACACAGACACCAAAGAGACCGCTATGTTGAGCTTCCACCACGGCAGGCTCAAAAACTGCATACTATATATGGTAATCAAAAACTGCATACTATATATGGTAATCAAAAACAGCATACTATATATGGTAATCAAAAACTGCATACTATATATTGTAATCAAAAACTGCATACTATATATGGTAATCAAAAACTGCATACTATATATGGTAATCAAAAACTGCATACTATATATCGTAATCAAAAACTGCATACTATATATGGTAATCAAAAACTGCATACTATATATGGTAATCAAAAACTGCATACTATATATGGTAATCAAATACTGCATACTATATATGGTAATCAAATACTGCATGCTATATATGGTAATCAAAAACTGATTACTATATATGGTAATCAAAAACTGCATACTATATATGGTAATCAAAAACTGCATACTATATATGGTAATCAAAAACTGTATACTATATATGGTAATCAAAAACTGCATACTATATATGGTAATCAAATATGGTAACCTTGTGTTGCAGAAAACAAAGGGATTATAATTCCAATAATGGATGATGTAAAATCCTTTCAATCAACTCAACTTGCATCATATCAGTGTCAATTTACAAACTAAATTGGAATGAAATCCATTGATCCTTGATATAAAAGCTATTTTGCAGAAACCAAAAATTAGACAAGATAGACAATCAGCGGCTATAATACAAAATGATGAAAATCAAACCCATGTGAGATCTTGTTAACATTAAACTGTATAAAAGCCTTGGTTAATATCTAATCATCCCTGGTAAAGTTGCAGAAATTAAAATTTAGAGAGGATTGACATCCAGGTACCTTAACTCCAACAGAATGTTGAAAAAAATATCCCTATAATCAAACTCCTCTGAGATCTTATCAATCTAAAGCTTTATATCAAATCTGGTTGAGATCCTATGATCCTTTGTAAAGGCTGTGGAAACCATAAAGACATGTAATCAAGGGCAATAACTCCAATAAATGATGGCAAAGGACACTGACAATCAAACTCACCTAAGTCTTGACAATATATTCTATGTATTAAATTTAGTTCAATATAATCATCCAAGGTAGAGTTAAGCAGCAGAAACCAAAGTTTAGAAACGACATGCAATCTGGGACCATAACTCCACAAAATGAAGAGAATGTTAATAATGTAATGTGAGATCTCAAAAAGATAAAGCAGTGTATACTCAATTTAGTTGAAATCATATGATCTTTAAGATATGCTGTGCAAATCAAAGTCTAGTCATAACACTACTAAAAGATGAAACAGAATGCTAAAAATGAAATTCATCTGGGGTTCTATGCTAATAGAAAGCTGCAAACCAAATCGAATTGAAATCCAATCATCCCTGGCAAGGTTATCTTGCAGAAACCAAATTGCTCACAAATGAAAGAACTGACAGCAGGACAGACATACAGACAATGTGATTGATATAGGCCCAACTGACTTTCTTGAAATAGGCCGAATTAATTCATTGTTCTATAGCTTGCTTTCCTGCCATAAAAGTGCTGTACTTACAATAGTGTTCACACACTTCATGTTGATGTCACATCCCCCATTCTTTGTGGCACATTCATCGATATCATTACACACCTGTACCTGGATGGGGGCAAGCATATCATTGCGAAGGAGAAATACACGTCGTGTGACATTTTCAGCAAGGGCATCCTCATATGTCCCAGTGTACCCATCAGGACATGCCAGACACTGGTATCCTGGGACAGTGTTTATACAGGCAGACCCATTCCAGCATGGAGAAAATCCAGCCAAGTTACACTGAAAAAATGATCATGAATTGCTTTTGTATCTTTTATATGAACTCAGCATGATGGATAAGCTATCAAAAGGTGGCTGTTTGTATCTTGTATATAAACTCAGCATGATGGATAAACTATCAAAAGGTGGCTGCTTTCACATCATCATATAAGCATATAAATACGTACTTTGATTTTTGCAAATGTAACAACCTGGTAAAAATAAGACTATTCAGTGGTTTACACAGTAGGGTCAAACAATGTTAGGATGCACTATATCAAATGTCATCAAAGCTAATCTTGTAGTTTTCAAAAAGAAGTCATATCGAGCTTGATTCCAAATTTCACTGATGAAAACTACATAAAAAGGCAGATCAAAATTACTATACAAATTTCCAGGTCTTCATTCAAATTGGTGAAATGTCTTTTATTATTAGTGCTTTCATTTGAAAGGAGAAAGGCATAATTTTTATGTTCAGAGACCTTCAACAGGATCCTTACTCTGACTATTTAATTTGTTTATAACTGGTCCCGAGATATGCAAGTAGAAATATCTGAAATACAAAGCTGCTGCCAGATTTTAGAGCAGATCAACATTATTTGTACAAAATGTATTCGAAGACGCCTTCTGTCAAATTTGGATTATACTGGATAAATGTTTTCTGCGAAGTTGAAAATATAAAGCATTCACTGATGCATGCCACACAAAGAAAACAGGACCATACTTTAAAGGTGAGCTAAGAAATTAAATATTATGATGCATCTTTACAAAGGTACTTTAAATATTATGGCCCTGACACTTTTTGAAAGTAGGCAATACATAATTCGTTTTCATTCTCTCGTTTTATTATTTTATGTATAATATATAAATATTCCAACTATATAATCGTATATACTCGCATATAATCCAAATCCAAATGCAAACAACATAGAACCTGATCTGCCGTCGCATAATGCGCCAGCAGATCAGAGTCTATGTCGATTTTTCTTGATCAGTCCTTACGAACTGCACAGACCTAGATCTGCCGGCGCATTATACGCTGGCAGATCTGAGTCTATGCAGTTTATAGTTGTTATTGGCTAATACACAAGTATATATGGTATATCACATAGTCATTTCACATTCATTCTCAATTTTGCTTTCTTCTTAATTGTTAAGTTTGTTATAGCTATACATATTAATAAAATTGTATTTTATGATTAATTTGTAACTATTCTGATATGTTACTTAAGCTATGGTACCTCTGGTTTAATACATAATGTTATATATTTACTGTCTACAGAGTTAAGGCATTTGAATTTGCTTATTGTTTACTAAAGAAAAGTTTCATAGTGACTGAAAATATTCTGACATAATAATTACTTGATATCATATTTATGTGAATGTTCATGTAAATCTTTCAAATGTGTGTAGCCAATGTATATATCCATAACTGTGATGTGAATTATATGTGCCAGTTGTTTACATATATGTCTTTTATAAGGATTTGTGTGTTTTCTCCTTTATATTAAACATAGTAGAGGGTCTCAGGGCAGATTAGTTGTTACTGAGTTACCCTCTTTAAATGAAGAATTATTATTATTATAATTATTATTATTATTATTATTATTATTATTATTATTATTATAACCATATATTTTCACACTACATAGCCTTAGCATCTATTCAGACATAACTCTCATGTAGAGCTTAAGACTTTCTACACAAAATATTAAGTGCAAAGTCTCTTATTTCTGCAGTGCATAACTAACAATGTCATTAACAACCAAAAGCTCAGATTCCTTCTAGTATCCACTTAGTGAATCATTGAATAATTGTTATCATCTAAATATTTATGACCAACTTAATTTAAATGTCAAGAACAACAAGTTCTAACAAGATGTATTATATACATGTGTTTTTGATGGCTGCAGATGCTGGCATGAACTGATCTTTGTGGTGTTACAATAAAGCAGTTTTAAGAGTAAATTATGTTTCTGTGATAATACTTAGCTGATCATAATACATTAGGAGTACATCCAATACCTTGTGAATCCTGGTCCTCTGCCTTCCAATGTGGAAGTCAAACAATTGTTCTCTTCCTTTAGATAGAGGGATTGGTGCCTAAATCCCATCATTTGTCAGTCACTAATGGAAAGGATGAGCATGTTCTTACAGGGATGTAACTGCAGGGAGGGGGAAGTATTATCAAATAAACATATTTTATTCTAAAAAGTGGTTTCTAGACTTCAAATATATTACCTGATCATAATACATTAGAAGAACAGGTAAGAGGAGGAGGGAGTTACATCCCCTTACCCAAGAGTTGGCCCTGTCTCCAGTATCCTAATGCATGTGAAACAGCTTCCAGTTATGTAAGATACACGCTAGGATAAGCACGTGGTTTATTCATGGACACAGTTGGAGAACAATTGTTCACTACCATAAATCCAGCAGAAGTAGAGTAACCCATGTCACTGAAAAGCTGCTGAATGGCTTGGAAAGTTAGCCTTTTCCAACAGGTAAAACTTAGCCCCTTAGGATCAAAAGCTTCTAAGATGAAAGCTAGAGAATGTCATCTCTGACTTCCATCCCATAGCTCGCAGGGAGCAGCTGCACTCAAATGATGTACTAGTAGCAACACCCTAACCTCGCAAGCTGTTATGCATACGAACTTCATCTGGTCCTAGTTAAGTTCCTGTAAGCTGAATAGATAACCCATTATATCCAGGAAGAAAGAGCCTGAGTAGAACTATCGATCAGTCCTTCCTTCTTTTAGTGGTAAGAACAAGCAAGATCTCCCTCTTTTGATTGGCTCATTTCACTTAGGTACCACTTCAGAGTCATGAAGGGGTTCTCTACATGCTCTTGGGATATAGTGTCCAAAAGCCTGTTCTTGCCAATGAAAGTAGGGACCATCATGACAGGACCACAGATAGTTCTGGTCAGCTGACAAGAAAGCAGGTTTTGTATGAGACTTGAGTCATGGAGACTCTGGACATTGGTTTGAAGGGTGTTTGTTTAACCACATAAAAACACATGGAAGATTCCATTTCAGACAAAGGGCAAAAATCTTAGGTCAAAACAAGTCAAAGTTCATAAGAAGGTCAGAGCAGTCTTTGTTCCAGCTTATATCATTCTTTCCATGATGTTGGAATGTGTATGAAATAGTAGAATTGTAGCCCTTGTTTGTGATGGGAGCTGATTTCATCTGTTTGAAGAGTCATGGGAGGAAGTTACCTGTGGTACTAAGGCTTTTAAGGGAGAGATATGTTTCTGCTCACACCACTCCATTTCCCCTCATAGACTTTCAAAGAGGTGGGATTCTTGTCCAAGCAATTCTGTTAACCACTTGTTCTGAGACACATTTCTTCTGAGGGCTTGCTTGATATTTTCCAGGCACACAGGTTTAACATCTCTGGGTTTGGATGGAAAACCTGCATTCACAATTGTTTGAGCAGGAGGGAAGAAGGCTGGGTCTTCCTGGGAATTTCCACTGCTAGGTTCAATAGGTCAATGAGCCTTGATTCTTCCCAGCTGAGGGAAGCTATTAGGATAAAACATTACCCTTGTTTCCTTGCCTTTTTCAAAACTTTGGGGATCAGAAGGGTTGGGGGGAAATATGTGCATCAGGACTGTTCCAATTCATGGAAATAGCATTTAACTGCCCAGGTTTATGGATCTGGTGCTGGAGTGACAAAGGTCAGGAGCTTTGCATTCCACCTTATCTGAATAGGTCCATGAGAGGTCAACCTCAACGGGCATAGATTTGACTGAAGACTGAATCATCAATGGACCATATGGAGTGAATTGTCCTTTTCTGTTTCCATTTGATTCCGTTGGGACTGTGAGTCTGCTAGGATATGGAGCCTGCCTGGGATATGGTAGACTTTTATGTGGATCTGTCGATGATGACACGACCTGAGAAAATCCTGAACCCAAAGGCAATGGTCTGGGATCTTGGTTCCCTCTTTGTAATTGATGACAATCAAGTTGTCCGATAGAATGAGAATGTCCTTTCCAGACTGTGAATCCAGTCATAATTTGAAAGGCATTCATCATGGCCTGCATCTCCAGGAGACTGATGAATAATGAACACTCCTGAAAGGGTCAAACCCTGCTCTTTGAAACCCTGCTCTTTGAAAGGAGGGCAGGAGGTGGACACCACATTCAGTCACTGCTGGCATCCATGCAGGTCAGACATGGAAGCATCTCTTTCCAGCAAGCTAGTCATCACTAAATAACCAACTTGTGTTGCTGTTCCATAAAACACAAACCAAACAAACAAACCACAAGTTAGTGCTTAACTGACACACCTATGACAATAGCTGCCTTATTGAGTATATCAGCCATATTGAGTATATCAGCCATAGGTGAGACAGACTCCCAGACATTGAAGTGGTCTAGGCTATATTCAGATTGCTGAAATATAGCCATCAAGACCAAGTGAAGCAGGGAGCCAATTGCTAGAATGTTGCTTACGGGTTGTTGCATGTCAAAAATGGGTTTCCAATCCATGCACATAGAGGAAGGTTTCAACATTCCAGGCCCATAAAGTCTTTGTCAACAGCTGCAATGTCAGTGTAAAAGACAACCATGTGAGTTTTGTAAAAAGATGGAATAAAGTTGATGGGAGTCATCATTACAAAAGAAAAAGCCTGTTGATGCTTTGGTCTTGACCTTGCCTTTCAAAGCAGTGCAAAATTCAAAATGCATGTACGGTCTAAATTACACCCCATGCAATTTATATGGGCAGGATGATTCATCTTCAGTCATCTAGAATGGTTTGCACCCGATGCACTTAATCCTGCCCATTGTGTTGACACCTGTAAATGGAGACAGCAGAACAATAGCATACACAGGTAAAAACCAGTCAAGTGTCATGTTCAACTTACTGTGAAGGGGACACTATGAAAAGAGAAAAATGCCCAGGGAAATGACATTTTTTACCGTACAACACGTAATAACAGATAATTATTTGACAGAATTCATAAACAATATTGCATACTGAAATGAATTTAAAGAACTATATAGGACAATTACTTTGGCACTGACAAGCCTATCATATGATACAGTAAGAAAAATTAAGTGCAAAATATTTGTTTATGATGAACATAGTGTCACCTCTCCCAATTTTCAGATCCTCATTTGAGCCCTGCGCTTTGATTCAAAATCTTTTCAACAAACTTTAAAAATCCCACTTTAACTATATTAATTTTAGTATGTGACACATTTTATATGAAATCCTGCACATCAATATCCATACAGCTTATATCATCTCCCTGAATGATTTCCAAAAGTGGCAGTCATCACATCTGTATCATTCAACTCCTGTATTATATAACAAATTGTCCCATCTATGGGGCCCTGGGAGCTCTACCTCGTATATGGCCCAAAAATCTTACCTCGTCTATATCAACACAATTAACACCATTTCCCTTGTATCCACTGGGACAGACACCACATCCATGTCCACCACTTCCTGTGTTATAACAAACTGTTCCAGGAAAGCACTTGTCCCCAGCTATGCATGGACAGTCTGATACACTGGCACAGTCCATACAAGCTGTCCCACCAGTGGAATAAGTATCATCTGCACAGGGTTCACAGCGATCTTTCCTCTCAGAGGAATAATATCCAGTGGGACAATTCTTACAACTACTCTGTCCCATCTCATTCTGGTAGGTGCCAGATGGACAGGTTGTGCAAAATTCTGGAAGAAATAATGCTTACTTATATGATAACATACACCTATAGTCAGAAATTAGCTGCCTTGAAGGCGAGCAGAATCATCAGCTGAGTTGTTATAGCCCAGAAAAAAACACTTTATATGTGGTTCCAATTAATATAATTTTAGGAATAATTCTCCATTACATTTATGGTAAAAATGAAAAACAAAATATAATTTGTACATTACAATATGCATTTTGGGAGACAGAGACTCTACAATTTTAGAAATAGGTGTGCTCAGGTGTTGCATGGTAGGCAGGGGTAGAAATAGGTGTGCTCAGGTGTTGCATGGTAGGCAGGGGTGGAAATAGGTGTGCTCAGGTGTTGAATGGTAGGAAGGTGTAGGCTCATAATATTGGTAAGTGTAATGTACAGTAAATCTTCACATCTGATGAGAAGGACAAATTTGAGCCTTGTATTTATAATAATAGACAACACGTCTGGATATAAAGTTACATCTTTATAAGCACCGACCATTAAGGGATATTTTAGTAAATAAATAAATAAATAAATGTGGCAATGGTTAAAGCCACACATTTCATTCATAACTGTATTTTTAAATTACAAAATTTTCATAAAACAGCAATAAAATGGATGGCAAAATCATTAATACTGATACTGTACTTGTCAATATATTTACTTATATATTTTAACTCACATAGGTATTTTATCTACCGGTATCTATAGACACAGAAGAATTCTTATTTTATCTAAGCAACCACTATATTTTAAAGCCTTATATGCATGCATTATTTAGCAATCAGACTAGGGAAGACAACTTTACACAGCTAATATTAGTATCCACAAAGAAATGTATTAAAATTTTCTTTTGACATGCAAAAGCTAGTTTCAAAACATTGTGTACTAATTACCTACTGGCTTCCTATATACAAAAAAGATGCATGACAGGATGTGAAAGAGATTAACTGATTCAGGAGCAGAAATCATTCTTTAATTCTGAAAGTTTGTCAGAAAATAAAGTTTGTCAGAAAATAGTTGGTCTACTAGACTACACAGTGATAACTTCAAAATTGCCATCATCAATTCCATCAATCTTAATTGCCATTGGAGGATTTCTCAAAATTCTTTATTTTTTCTAGGACTTGAAAAGCTTAAAGTTAGTTAAGATTTTCCAGGATTTTTATAACTGTGGAAATTCAATCAACCATAATTAAAACAAACATTCAAATGGCTGACACACATCAATCAATCCATCAATCAACAACTTAAAATATTTGTTATAAAATCAACCAATCAATCTATCAAATAAATAAATAAATAAATAAACAAGAGACTCCCTTATCAAGCCTGCCTTTTACTTGGACAGAAAGTAAACAACTTTAACACTGATCTTAATCCAAAAAAACTTTAATCTAGGGTGTTGATGGGCATACAGACATACATGCACAACGATGCCAAAGTGATCATTATATCAAGCTACTGCCAGGGCAGACTTAACAATAAATATAAGACTAGAAATACATTAAAGGTTTTGGCCATGATATGGAAAATTTGTGCAAGTCTACTGTTTGGGTGGTCTGTTTTCAAGTGTCAAGTAGTCTGATAGAAATAAGGTGCAATACCTCTAGTGGCTTTTTTAATACAGATGTATGATGAATAAAAAAAGTTGCTCCTATATACCTTCATTCCCAGTAGAGTATGTTCCAATACCACACATGTACCTCTTTCCATCTCTGCAGGCATATCCAGGCTCACAAGGGAAGCAACTATCAGGGCAGTAGGTGTCATTACATCTTATGTAGTGGTTATCTTCGCATATGCTTGCATTACCATTCTTACATCGCTGAAAAACAATGCAAATCAGCAGCATATTCATAACAATCTAGGTACCATATACTGTATTTATCCAATGAAAAGCCCATGGTTGATGATAAACCCCAAATCCCTGGAATTTTGCCAAATATTTACTAAAGCTATCTTTCTCCAATAATAAGCCCACCACTACTTTTTGACAAATTCATTCTGTTGGCCTCCTGTGTTTATCATCAGAGAAATACTGTGAACTTTTCTTTGTGTAACCGAGTGTTGCAGTGGTAGCACAACAGGCTGAATTACTGATAAAAGGTTTTGGATTTAGGTCCCAAGCTGGCCACTGCAGTTGCACCTTTAAGTAAGGCAACTCTAAATAGGAACCAGCATCTGCTAGGTTGTTAACCTGCAATGGACTGGCATCCAACCCAAGGGGAGCGATGCAAACTCAGGTTGTTTCATGCTATGGGAAACCAGGATAAGTTTTAGTTTATGAGTTCCAAATAGATGAGCGAAGACTTTACCTTTATACAGTAAACATTAATTACTGATTCTATCAGAATACATTATAGTTTTCTGGACAATTGACTCTCCAGATAACTGGTAAGTTTACACATAATAAGTGTTGAATTTGGGGGTCACTTCACCAGACCAAATGATCAAAAAGTCTGGAGAAATGGCATCGATATAGCTGACATTTTACTGAATCAACATATTTATATCTGTATGAAGGAATAAATAAAGTATCTTTTAATTTATCATAGAAGGTTAAATAGTAGAATTCTCATTCTCTGAGGTGTCTGAAGTTTTTCAAATTATGTCAACCTAAGTCTTGATTCAATTTGGAAAAATTATTCTGTGACAAAAGAAATTCTCATCATTCCTTTGGGTCAATCAGAAACATGCTCTTTCCGCCTATGATCAAAAAATCATCTCAGAAATATTATGGAAGCTGCCACTGTATCCTCATGCACATTCATGTGACATTACATCATGCAAAATCTAAACATTCATTGAAGCCACTCATTGATGGAGATGATTTCCTCTCAGTCCAAGCTTTCAGCAGTTTCTTTTTTTAATTTTGAGTTTATCTGTGAACTTTCTTCTGTTTAACTTGTGCAAATATTTGTTGTAAACATCAATATGTTCTTATACAGTACTATTTCACCTTCAGAGATGCCAACCAATGTGAAACAGGAATGCCAGCTTTAAAAATTTTTATCTGACGATAAAAAAAATAGAAATACTTCAAATTTTTATTTTTATGCAACAATTTATTTTAAGTAATCTTGCTTTTTTAAAGTGGTTTTTGGTTCCTACAGTCATCTTTCCCACTGCGTGATATGCTTTAGTATATAGAAAAAAGCCATCATTCATTGTCTGTAGCACATATTTTTTCATTGAGGTATAATCCTCATTGGCCATTTTCAGTCCGACATCTTTCTTGCGCTTTCTCAGGTGAATCATGGCACTAAGCTGATGTGATTTCTGGTTTGCCAATATTCAAATGATTTTGTGAAACAAGTGTTTTGAAAAGTATGCTCACAAAAATAATTACAATCAGACATTAGAAGTGTTTCTGTGATCTATATATATACCAGTGATCAAGTTGTGGTTCACCTACATAAAATTATATCTTACCTGAAAATTGGGGTCAGACAGAAAGGATCATGATGGCATAATTTGCAATTAAAAATTGGAATGATTTCACAAAATTGGAATGGCTGGCATTTCTCCACCTTGCATACTTCAGCACTTAACTAAGTTCTCCACCATTTTCTGGTGAATTTTCCCTTTGATGCTCAATCACTCCATCAAAGTATTTCCAAAGCAGATCTTTTTGTAGAAAAAGCCTTGCAGTGTTCATCCATGCTTAGCACCTACTTATCTAATCACCTCTGGCTAATGGGAAGGCTCTAAGCTTATAGGCATGGTGTGAGTACATGTAGTTCCATCATGTTAAATAATATGGGTCAACATGTGGAAAATGTTACCACAACCTGGACTAAATTATAGGAACTATGAAGTAACTTTGAGCCAAAATATATCAGAAACTACTGCTTTGTCTTAGAGGAAACTGAACTCTCTGTCTACTCATCTATATATGGGTGGTCTAGGAGTTCAAGCATGATTCCTGTCTCATCAAACCCTGACATGACCAATGTGCCTCCAAAAATCTTCTGATTAATCTAAATAGAGTGCTCAGTTTAAACAAATTAATTAAACGACACAAAATAAATTCTTCTCATTATTTCATATGACAAGATGTGCATAGGAACGCTGCAAAACAATTCTGAACATTGCACTCACACATTCTTCTGGTAAATAATTTTCTAATGCTTCTCAAAATGAGTGTTCTGTTGATGAAAACTGGGAAACTATTTTAAGCATTGTACTCACTCAACCCTCTTGAAAAGGTGAATACAATCAAACCTGTCCGAATGGTCACCTTTATATAGTTGTCACCTGGAAAATTTCCTACATAAATGTAATGTATCTAATGGTCACCTGCTTTCCACGGTCAGCATCCAGAAGTCTCCTTACCAAATATTGGTTTCTCACTGCTTCAAGCGGTCACTGGAGTGTATCAACAGAGACTGGTAGGTCTATGCAAACTAAACTTTTGCTTCATGAGGAAGGCATTGTTTACATAAAGCATATCAAGAGAATCATTCTTTATTCATCACACATAAGCTGATTGTCTTTTCATCTCTGTGAGCTGAGCCAGTGGTTAATCCAGATATTGATTGAAGTATGAACAGCTGTTTCTAAGCATAATTATACAAGTTGGCCAAACAAAGAGTTAGTCCTCTGTTTCAAAGTCATATGTAAGCTGTCAGTTAATAGTGAAATTTAGTGTTTTGTCTATGTGCACAAAACAAAGATCAGTGATGGGTTTTTTTTGGAGAGGGGAATTTTGACTCTATGGTGGTTTAATTTATAGGATGGATTAAAGGGAGCAGGATACAATAATAATATGTGTAACATAAGTTTGGGAATGAACAACATATACAAGTATTTTATGATTTTCTTGAATGTAAGTAACAAAATCTTTTGATATAATAATAATAATAATAATAATAATAATAATAATAATAATTAATAATAATAATAATAATAATAATAAAATGGTATTCAGTGCATGTTATTTTTTCTTAAACCAAGTCTGAAAAGTGAACCTGCAGACAGAGGTCACTCTTGGACAAAGACCAGTTTGGCCTTTTCTCATGGGTGGTCACTATTTACAGGTTTAAATGTACTCTGAAACTGCTCCAAATGAATGTTCGGTGGGACAAAATCCACATGTGCTATTGTCGTGAGGATTTAAACACTCTGTGTGATTTATTAAACAGAACACCCTTTTCTGACAAGGGAAATATACATTAGACCATTATGGTTCTGGGCACTACTCAGCCCAGCCATTTGCCCATTGGAACACTGGTAGATTGTTCAAAGCATTAATCTACTCACCAGCTTGCAGGAATAGAAAGAGCACTTGGAAGCTTTACTGAGAATCGTACTTACCCATCCCTCTGGACAAGGTGAACACACAAAGGCTGCACCAAACGAGTGTTCTGTGGGACTGCGTCCACAGGTACTGTTCTTCTGGGGAGGGTCACATCGGCCACAGGGTTTCATTGACCCATCTCCCTCACAGTAATATGTAGTGTAACATCTCACACAGCTAGTGTCATCTGTGAAAAGCCAGTTAATGTATTTAATATTTGGTTTGAAAAGTGGTCCACCAAATTTACCATGATTATTTTGACTCGTCCTGACTGTAAGGATTTTATTTGGAACTTATTACTTTTCTTTAAAGTGACGCCCCTGTTGATTTGAAACCTTTAGGAATACAGTAAAATCATTGGTGAGTTTGCCTTTATATATATATATATATATATATATATATATATATATATATATATATATATATATATATATATATAATTAAATTTAAAAAATGGGATTGATGACCATAACTGCCTTATACAAGGGATCACCTTATACTAAGGTACATTATAGTGAGGGAGTACAGTATTTTGGCCACTCTGCTGAAGTTGCCAAATTACAGAGGGGCTGCTTTAGGAAAGTTTCAATGCAGCATGAAAAATCTGTACAGAATCATAATGTATATTTCCCATATGCTCAAAGAACCAGTTAGTACCTTATTTTTTATAAGTGAAATTATAAGTTATTTTGATATCTTATGAAGCCCTGTTCTGAAATAGCCATAGATAAAAACTAGGCATACCGCATATTTCATCAAGAATCAGGTTGACAGAAATAATAAAGTTCATAAATGAAAATGATGGATATATGTTCCAACTACAATATTTACATTGGTAAACATTTTTTTAATTAAAAGTATGTTGAGTTATGCATCAAAACCAATACACAGACAAACAAGAAGGATCTAAAAATTCTAATTAAAAACCGAAATGTACTTACAGAACAATTGTTTAGCTTGTGTACATCCAGAGAACTCCAGTCTCATAGAAATGTTGGATCCATACCATGTCCAGGGGTTGATTCGTATGTATTGAGCTAGAACTGGTGGGTCAAGGTCAATTGTTACCATGGAATTCCTGTCAGTGTTAGCCAAAAAGATCTAAAAGTTTATTAAAAAAAAATGTACATTTCATACTGAAGTGTTAGGATTATCAAACTATATTTCTTTGCCTACTTAACTCATTAACCCAGGAGTTTCTTTCATTTTCAACTAAAATTGGGGTAGGAAATTCATTTTGGGGTTTCTTCTGAATGCAACCAAACACATCTGCTTAAGAGAGCTTTTTGTTTAGCTCAATGCTAAGGTTTGATTGGCTATTACGTTTGCACATGTACAGAAGGGTCAAAGTTGGACTTTTATTTTTTTCGCATTGGACCCTCAATTTTTTTGTACTGGCCCCTTTTGACTCCAAATCTCAATCTTATCCTACTTTTTGCAAAGGTTCATCTGTCTGTGTGCAGTCCCGACCAGTCTGCTTTAGATCTAAGGCTAAAATGTCTAAAATCTGGACACAAACTCCGATTCCAAAAATGGCAATTTTCGATCTAAAAAAAAATTGGGTCTAAAATATTATGTTTGTTCCATTGTATTTTTTAATGCGAGAAGAAAGTCAACATTATTTGGTATCATTGTAGAGCTACATCCGTCTACTTTCCTGCAATACCATCCACATTAGTGTATCTAATTTGATGTTGATGTTACAGAGCTTGGAAGTAGGGTACAACCTCATGATGTGTAAACGTGGCACCAGTGGTTAATGAGTTAAATAACAAATTCATTGTATCTCACTTATCTTTCAACACTTACAGTTTATGATTCTTAACACTAATGAAATGCTAATAGTCTGAAGGTTTTGATTAGTTAACTTTTTGCTCATTATATTTTAAATCAATAAGCTTCACCAGCCCTTCTGCCTAGACATTTTGTAGAATAATGACTAATTTGAATAAGCTGCAGTGAAAAAAGATGACCATGTATGCTTCATGAATGTTTGAAATTTTATCATGACAGCATGATGTGATTTGTCATTATTTTAATTTGAGTTAAATATGTTTTTATTAAATCACTGCAATCAATACAAGTCAATATATATGCTACTTCTGGAACAGACTTTAGGGAAAAAAAATTGTCTTCATTTCTGAAAATTTTGAAGAATGCCTGTAATAAAAAGAAATTCTTGTTCACTTTTGGGAGATTTTCAGTTTTCTCACTTTTTAAAAACAAAACTTAGAGTCTGAATTAGGGAGTCTCTTGATGATCAGGGAGGTATCACATGTATAAAAATCACCAGCCCTTCAATCGAGATATTTCACTAACTTATGAAAAATCCATACTGATTTTCCAGTGCCATTGACATAAAGGGTGAAGATGGTATCATTGTTGCTGTAGAATACTCTGAAAGAGGTGACCCATTCATTTGCATCCCCTCTACCCTGGATGTGAACCTTTGTGTATTTGTATGGGTCTTCCATATTGACCTGGAAATACTGGTTCTGGTCAACAATTCCTGCTACCCATCCACCTGTTGTTGCACTATAAATATCTGAGAAAAAATATATCAAAGAATGATTAAACAGACAGTGCAGTTATGTGTATTATGCACCAAAAATACTCTCTTTTGCCACTAGATTGTTTATAAGCATATGGACAGCAAATATCTGTACTGAAAATAAGCCAACAACGATAACTGAACTGACCCTCCCAGATTTGCTTACAAGTTTTGTCATCAATTGGTACATGCTGATTCAAATATTAGTCAATAAATGCCTGGATTACTGAAGAATGTTAAAGATGAAGACAAAATTATGATTTTGAATACTACATCAAGTCTTGCATCATGATTTTTGTCTATCATTACCTGCAGTGTAATTCAGGCGCCCTTTCTCTGGTCCAGATATGGCTAAGAATGATGATGAAGCACTGAGAAGTTCATCCCTCACTATTCCACTGGTAAGTCCTATATAGTCAGAACATTCTGAAAACAAAAGGAAAATACAAATATCTTCAGTATATATTATAATAATAATAAACTTATGAAATGAGTTGGATGATATAATATGCTACAAGCTGCCTACAGGAAGTTGAGCACTGCATTATTCAAAGAGTGACACACATTTTATGCAAAATGAGTTTGAAATTCTATTTATCATAAAACATATTTTTGCATTACTCTATAAGGTTGCCCGATGACATTTCTAGATGTCACACTATACGTATTTTACATAATAACTCTAACAGGAATATGTTATGTAAAAAATTAATTATTAATTTCACTGTACAGTTGGTCTCCTAGACAGATATACTGAATGCATCCAAAGATCTGAATCTTATAAAGCGGTGTGATAATACTTTTTCTTGTTAGACTGAAGTGAGCATTTAAAATCTGTGTAAAGTGATAAAAAAAATTGTACAAATCTGAGTGGGTCTGAAATAATTATTTCTCTGCATATACCTATGGGTAAAGTAGCATAGTAGCTTAAATCCAACAAAGAACATTATAAAAAAGGATAATTTTATCTCTTCAATGACACTGTTAATTATCCTATGAATTGAACAGGAAATTAACTGTAGTAAAACATGATTGGAAGTAATAATTATGCCTGCTTTTGTATATATAATATGTATGTGTATACTTTTTAATACATCTCACTTATTATCATATCTCTTATAGTTTACAGAATTGTTCCCATAGCAATTTATCTTGCTATTTTTTTTATCTGTCTTTATCTCTTGATTTTTGAACACAGTCTAGCTGTATCCATACACCCCTGAACCCCAAAAACAAGAATAATGTGAATGACACATTATATGCCTGCCCCATGTTTAACAGTCCTCTATGTAGATAACTGGATTTTTTGTGCAGATACCATTTTCTGCTTTCAGTCTGAGTGACCTTGACCTTTTGCCTTTTAACCCCCCAATTCCTAGGCTTTTTCCTTGCCCTAAGTGCAAACCATCCACAAAATTTGGGCCAGGTCTATGATGTAGAACTATTGTTTTAGTGCAAAAACCATTTTTCATCTTTCAGTCAGTGACCTTGACCCTTTGACCCTCAAAATCAATAGCCTTCTTTCTTACCTCAAGTTCAAGCCATCCACAAAGATTGGCTGAAGTATGTCATGAAGAGCTAATGTTATTGTGCAGAAACCATTTTTTATGTTCAGTTAAAGTGACCTTAACCTTTGACCCCAAAATCAATAGAATTCTTCCTTACACCAAATACAATGTTTTTGAACTGCAGATGATGGAGAACTCAAGTTATTATTAAGAAACCATTTTTCTTCTTTCAGTTACAGTGACCTTGATTTTTGACCCAGCAATTGATAGGATTCTTTATTATCCCAAGTTCAAGCTATCCACAGAGTTTGGTAACTGTTGACAGTGAACTCAATTTATTGTGTTGAAACCACTTGTTTCCTTTCAGTCACAGTTATAGTGACCTTTACTTTTTGAACTTGAAATCAATAGTGTTCCTCCTTACTCGAAGTGCAAGCTATCCACAAAGTTTGGTAACTGTAGATGGTGCAGAATTCATGTTATTGTGTAGAAACCATTTTCCTTCTTACAGTCAGTGACCTTGACCTTTAGCTTATAATCCTTGAGATCAACAGGGTTCTTCCTTACCCCAAGTGCAAGCGATCCACAAAGTTTGGTAACTCTAGATTGTGGATAACCAAAGTTATTTTGCAGAAACAAAATTGGTAAGAAATGGATGGATGGATGGACATCATAAAATAATATTCTCAGCATTTTGGTGGGCATATAAAAACAGGAATTTATGTCATCCCCACTTTCATTGGCCTCATCAATATCAAGCTGCAAATCAAGTTTCATTTAAATCAAGTAATAATTAAGAAAGTTACTGTAGTGGATTGGTCCGACAATCAGGGGTTATAACTCTGCTAAACAATGACACAGAACACTGACAATGAAACTCAGCCAAGGTGTCACTGCATACCAAATTAGTTAAAATCCAAAATATTTAATAAAGTTATTTTGCAGAAACAAAAGTGGGATGCATGGATGGATGGAAAGATGGACAGACCCAATTTAATCCCTTTTCTGCAAAATGCAGGTGACAAAAACCAGAACCATACTTACGGAATAGATAGACCCAATACTTAGGAATTCTGAGGTATACTCCACCTGTAGTGTTGTCTGCTATGAAGCTGTAATCAATATTACCAAACTCAACATCAACAAGGCAACTGTTGTCAATGGTAACAGAGAAGGAAGCTGAGGTTCCCATTGGTGGACTTCCCTTATCAATAACTACAACTTTAAAGGTCAAGGTTGTGGAATTTGTGTAGATTTGTTTATGAAGGTCAAGACTCGAGTTGTAGTCTCTTTCTGGGCTGGAAAATAAACACGAGGCCCATGTAAATCTGATATCACTCTAACATAATTAAACAGCTGACCATTTCACTAAGCAGGCTTAAGTAGTATTGTGAGAACATAATATATGTAAAATATCTCCCATACTTTATATCATGTTCATTTTACCTATCTTACTATATCCTACTAAAATTCTTTCTAAAGATAAAGGCATTCTTAATATGTACAGGCTCTTGCTCATAACAAAGTCATCCAAGATCTTGATAATACAAACCCATTTACCAAGTTTTATAGAAAGTAAGTGAAAAATATCTCTAGATCTAGTGAGGTAGCAAGCTCAGCCAGTTATATGCAAGGTATTCCTTTAATATGCACAGGTCTCACTTATTCTAGAATCTGTCTCTGACAATGATAATGCAAGTTTAAGGTGGAGCAAAATCCAATTGGAATGTTAACAAGCTTAGCCAAATTGATAGAAGATAACCTCAAAAATATGTATAAATCTTGCTGATAATCAAACTCATCAAACATCTTGATAATACAAGACTATTTAAAAATGATTTATCAAAATCTAGTCACAAGTATAGTTGCTACATTGCTGACAAGATCAGTCAATCAGATGCAAAGTCATATCATTAGGCATAAATTTCACTCATAATCATACTAACCCAAGATCATGATGACATAGGCCTAATTACAAAGTTTGATAAAAATCATATAAAAAGATAAAATTTAAAGAGTGGTAAAAAATAACTCTCATATAATCAGATGCAAGATCACTCATCAATATATAGTCTCATTCATAATAACAAGAGTCCCTTGAAGGAACTGACACTCTACTATTCAAAAAGAATTTCCAGGAATTCAAGATAAGACCATTTCTTCTTTTTACCTGCTGAGTGTTTAAACCATCTTGGATATTCTTGAGCAATAAGATTTTCAAATTAGCTGCTGTGGCAGCCATATTGGATGTAAGATAAGCACCATTTTCCTTTCGGACAAAGCAGACACCATTAGAAGACTTCTGGTGAAAACTTCATGCCAATATGACCATCCATTCAGAGAATTAGTGACAAGATTTTCAATATGTTCATTGTGTCTGCAGGGCACTATTTTCATTTAGGAACAAGTAGATACTATAAGAAGTCTTCTGGTGAAAAACCATGTTGATATGAATTTCCATTTAGGAGAAATAGCAATAATATTTTCAAGATAGCTGTTATGGTGGCCATATTTTAGGTCAGATTGGCACCATTTTCATTCAGGACCAACCAGATATCATAACTAGTCATCTTTTGAAAACACCATGTTGATATGACTTTCCATTTTGGAAAAGTACCAATAAGATCTTCAAGATGGCTGCCATATTTGTCATACATATGGATGTCAGATCAGCACCAGTTTCATTTAATACCAACTAGACATCATAAAGAATCATCTGGTGAAAACCTAATGTCAATATGGCATTCCATCTAAAATAAGTAGCAATAAGATTTTCAATATTGGATATTAGATCAGCATAAAATTTTATTTTTGACCAACTTTACACCATAAGAAATCTTCTGGTGAAAACCCCATGTTGATACATGTATGACTTTCCATTCAGGAGAAGCAGCAATAACAAGATTTTAAAGCTGGTTGCCATAGTGGCCATACTGGATATCGGATTGCCGCCATTTTCATTTAGGACCACATTAAGACACCATAAGTCTTTTAATGAAAAGCCCATGTTGATCTGACCATCCATTCAGGAGTAGTAGCAGTAACAAGATTTTCAGACTGAAATCATGCTGTTTTTTATTCTAGACCTCAAATCGAATTACTAGTTGGAGTCTTTGGAATGGGGGTTAGCACTAAGAAAAGATTAGCAATGCAATGATAGCAGATAAGTATTACATAATTACAATTAGTTTTACTACCCAAAAAGCTACATTCTAAAAATGAATATATACTTTTTCTCAACAGTACTTTAGGTTATCATCGTTGTTATGGACAAACATGCATGAAGTACTATGGGGCCTCTCATACAGCATTAGAAAATGGAACCCATTATAATCATAATACAATAACAAATGTTCTGTTTTCAGTTAAGCAGTTAAAGAATGTATGGATATAATTAGCATTTAACTTTTTTAATTCAAAGAGTTAATTTTTTATTGACCGGATTGCAAAGCAATTTCAGCTTATGGATAGATGACGTCTATCCATCTGTCCATTTGGCATCAGCACCGAGGTTAGAGTTTGTATTTAGGTGATTTTTCAGACACTATTGCTTACAGAGTCGCATGATTTGGTATGTAAATGTTTCAAGAGTACTACAGCCATCAGTGAAAACTAGATCACTGTGCCTTATATTTCATGGTTTGCAATCTATCCATACTGCCATTGGCTGTTTTCTTGTTTTTGTGCATATAAATGTTCATGCTCTTTTTTTTTTTTAAATGACAAATTTAGTTTTGTACTTAAATTAGCTGATGCCAGTCAGGCAGATGGATAGACATCATCTATCCATAAGATGGAATTACTTTACAATCCAGCCAATACAAAAATTACCTCTTTCAATTCAAAAGGTGAAATGCTAATTATATCGAACATTCATTAACTGCTTAAGTGAAAACTGAACATTTGTTACACTGTAACATACTTCCAGTCTGACAAAAATGTGTTTGACAATAATGGGTTTAATTTTCTAAGGGTGTATAAGAGGCACCACAGTGCTTCAGGCATGTCTGTATATAACAATGAAGATAACCTAAGTGTAACGATGAGAAAAAGGACATATTCTTTTTGGAACAGAATTTATGCAGTGAAAAGAGAATTCTGAAAACAATGTAATATTATTTTTATGCATGTAATCATGACACATCTCTCACAGATAGATGGAACAAATTGTATTAATTATTTTACCTACACACTCTTTTTAGTATTATTATTATTATTATTATTATTATTATACTTACTTTTCAGTTATATTTGAGACTATGAAAAAGTATTCAGCATTACTACCACTGTCTATGTCACTGACATTTAAGGTTGTCAGAGGGTCAGAGGTCAAAACAGGTATAGGGGTGAAGGAGAAGGATATTCCATTCAATTCAGGACAATTGTCATTGACATCTGTCACTTTTATCTGAAAAATTCAAATATAGGTCATCGTTAATTTTTTATTTTAGATTTTATATTTGAGGTCAATATGGTAAACAGAAAAAGTGATAATGCATATCCTCCTAATATATTAAATATATTAGGTACACTTGGATATTAAGTAAGATCTAGGTACGCTTGGATATTAAGTAAGATCTAGGTACACTTGGATATTAAGTAAGATCTAGGTACGCTTGGATATTAAGTAAGATCTAGGTACACTTGGATATTAAGTAAGATCTAGGTACACTTGGATATTAAGATCTAGGTACACTTGGATATTAAGTAAGATCTAGGTACACTTGGATATTAAGATCTAGGTACACTTGGATATTAAGTAAGGTCTAGCTACACTTGGATATTAAATAAGATCTAGGTACACTTGGATATTAAGATCATGGTACACTTGGATATTAAGATCTAGGTACACCTGGATATTAAGTAAGATCTAGGTACACTTGGATATTAAGATCTAGATACACTTGGATATTAAGTAAGATCTAGGTACACTTGGATATTAAGTAAGGTCTAGCTACACTTGGATATTAAATAAGATCTAGGTACACTTGGATATTAAGATCATGGTACACTTGGATATTAAGATCTAGGTACACCTGGATATTAAATAAGATCTAGGTACACTTGGATATTAAGATCATGGTACACTTGGATATTAAATAAGATCTAGGTAAACTTGGATATTAAGATCATGGTACCCTTGGATATTAAATAAGATCTAGGTACACTTGGATATTAAGTAAGATCTAGGTACACTTCGATATTAAGATCTAGATACACTTGGATATTAAGTAAGATCTAGGTACACTTGGATATTAAGTAAGATCTAGGTACACTTGGATATTAAGTAAGATCTAGGTACACTTGGATATTAAGTAAGATCTAGCTACACTTGGATATTAAGTAAGATCTAGCTACACTTGGATATTAAGTAAGATCTAGGTACACATGGATATTAAGATCATGGTATACTTGGATATTAAATAAGATCTAGGTACATTTGGATATAAAGTAAGATCATGGTACACTTGGATATTAAGTAAGATCTAAGTACACTTGGATATTAAGATCTAGGTACACATGGATATCAAGTAAGATCTAGGTACACTTGGATATTAAGTAAGATCTAGGTACACTTGGATATTAAGTAAGATCTAGGTACACTTGGATATTAAGTAAGATCTAGGTACACTTGGATATTAAGATCTAGGTACACTTGGATATTAAGTAAGATCTAGGTACACATGGATATTAAATAAGATCTAGGTACACTTGGATATTAAGAAAGATCTAGGTACACTTGGATATTAAGTAAGATCTAGGTACACTTGGATATGAGGTAAGATCTAGGTACACTTGGATATTAGGTAAGATCTAGGTACACTTGGACATTAAGTAAGATCTAGGTACACTTGGATATTAAGTAAGATCTAGGTACACTTGGATATTAAGATCTAGGTACACTTGGATATTAAGTAAGATCTAGGTACACCTGGATATTAAGTAAGATCTAGGTACACTTGGATATTAAGTAAGATCTAGGTACACTTGGATATGAGGTAAGATCTAGGTACACTTGGATATTAAGTAAGATCTAGGTACACTTGGATATTAAGTAAGATCTAGGTACACTTAGATATTAAGTAAGATCTAGCTACACTTAGATATTATGATCAGAAACCTGAAATCATGAGAATGTTTGTATGGTAGATAATGTGTGATTCACAACATCTTTTTCATAATTCAAAGGTATACTTATCACAGCCTGAACTAATGATGCCATCTTAGCTATAGTGTATGCTATACTATTACCAATTAAAATTTTCCACAGAAAGGACACAAAATGGCACATGTTACAAGCAAAATAATACATATTTATATGCTGTAAAATGACTAATACTAGTGTGTTGGAACTTTGTCACTATAATACTTTAATTGCAGATTTTTATTAGTGCATGTCTAAATTAACATGAATACCATGAGCACATTATATGCCCGCCCATGTGTAATAGTCTTATATGAAGGCACTAGTAGCGTATGGTTGACTCTGGAGATTAAGGACCAATGAGTATCAATGACCTGGACCTATGGTCAAGGTATACAGTCTTGAACTAAACTTAATGTGCAGACACCATTTTGTTCTTATTAGACTTACCATGATCATGACTTTGGACCATTAGATCCCAGAATCTACAGGTTTCTTTATTACCATAAGCTATTCTGCAAAACACATTTCATCCATTATGACCTTGACCTTTGACCTTTTGACCCCAAACTCAATAGACCTCTTCCAGATCTTAAGTGCAAGCCCTCCACAAACTCTGGTCAAGTAGGTAGTCTAGAACTAAAGTTATGCAAACACCACTTTTCTTTTTTCAATCAGTGACCTTGACCTTTGACAATTTGACCCCAAAATCAATAGGCTTTTTTCTTACCCAACATGAAGTTATGCACAAACTTTGGTGAAGGTACACAGTCAAGAACTGAAATTTTTGTGCAGAAACCATTTTCTGCTTTCAGTCACAGTGACCTTGACCATTAACCCTTGACCCAAAAATCAATAAGATTCTTTCTTACCCAGAGTGAAAGCCATACACTAAGTATGGCCCATGTCTGTGATGTAGAACTAATGTTACTGTGCATAAAAACATTTCTCTTCTTTCAGTCACAGTGAGTTTGAATTTGACATTTTTAACCCATAATCAATAGACTTTTCTCTTTCAAGAAGAACTAACCTGTAATGTTTAGTGAAGCTAGGTGCTATATAACTGAAGTTATAGTGTCGAAAATGAAAAGTTATTGGACAGATGGACAGAGAGAATCACAGAATAATATACTCCACCAAAAGTTGGGCATATGAAAAACAAATGAAAATATTTCAAATATTAAAGAAAAAAATGTTTTTGCTCAAATTTAATAATGCACATAGGACAGACTGCACCAACTAAT
This sequence comes from Margaritifera margaritifera, assembly GCA_029931535.1. Classification (NCBI taxonomy): domain Eukaryota; kingdom Metazoa; phylum Mollusca; class Bivalvia; order Unionida; family Margaritiferidae; genus Margaritifera; species Margaritifera margaritifera. Next base: position 1,408,461 of record JAQPZY010001293.1, read on the forward strand.
GCTATTCATGCACTAATATTGGTAGTTTTACATTTTTATATACATTTAAATATGGCAATTAGAAGAAAAAAACCCAAAAGTTATTTCACTTAAGAAAAAATTGAAAAAACAATAAAATTTTTAAAACAACAAAGCCGCAGCAGTGCCTGAAAACTTAACCAATGCACAGTAATGGATGGACAGATGGAATGACAGATGGATAGGCAAGGGTAACACTATTATTATGGTAGGGCATAAAACTGGATGCACTAAAAGCTTGATAGTGAATGATGTTACACACATACCCTGACAGCAATAGTGCCTGTTGTGTTGGGCATACAACTGGATGCACTAAAAGCTTGAGAGTGAATGATGTCACACACATACCCTGACAGCAATAGTGCCTGTTGTGGAAGGGCATAAAATTGGATGCACTAAAAGTTTGATAGTATATGACATTACACACATACCCTGACAGCAATAGTGCCTGTTGTGGCAGGGCATACAACTGTATGCACTAAAAGCTTGATAGTGAATGATGTCACACACATACCCTGACACCAATAGTGCCCGTTGTGGTAGGGCATAAAACTGGACGCACTAAACGTTTGTAAGTGAATGACGTCACACACATACCCTGACACCAATAGTGCCTGTTATGGTAGGGCATACAACTGGATGCACTAAAAGCTTGATAGTGTATGACGTTACTCACATACCCTGACAGCAATAGTGCCTGTTATGGTAGGGCATAAAACTGGATGCACTAAAAGCTTGATAGTGAATGATGTTACACACATACCCTGACAGCAATAGTGCCTGTTGTGGTAGGGCATAAAACTGGATGCACTAAAAGCTTGATAGTGAATGACGTCACACACATACCCTGACAGCAATAGTGCCCGTTAAGACTGGAGTTACTCCTGAATCCACCACCACTAACACTAGATAATAAAACTTGGCTGCCTCATAGTCAAGTTTTCTTGCTAGTGTAAGTAAAGCTGTGGTTGTTGTCATGGTGAATGACTCAGTGGCAGTATTGTTAGGTTCTGGATTGATCACAGAGACTGAGCTACAGGCTGAAACATCAAATAAATAAAGTATTATGAGATTTTCTGTATCTGAAAGAACTAAATAATTGTAATAATTATTGCATTCTCCTAGCAAAGGCACATATAGTCACTAGAATGGTCTAAAATGTTTGATCACTTTGTAGGCATTGGCAATCCAAATTTTTTTTTAAGCCAAGAAAGTGCGATTTAATAATATTCAATACACACTAGAACAACAGCATTGACATTCCAAACTATTTTTTTGCAGCCTATAAAGTGTTGTTTAATAAATAAGCTAGAAATATGTTAGAATAATTTCATGGAGTACTGTTGAAACAGCTTTTTCTGCCCACTGTAGTGTGTTAAAGTCACTGACTTTTTCATTACAGTATTTTTCCCATGATAACCCCATGAGGCCTACCTTGCATATATGTTTTTAAAAGTGGGGTCTGGGCTTATCATCTGGAGCATTTTTAACTAAAACTTTACTAAATATGGTAATAGTTGGTGTATGGGCTATCAACAATCATGGTCTTATCATGGAGAATTATGGTATCACACATATTACACAGACTCTTAAATAAAGTCAATTGATCCACCATAAAAAGTACATGTACTTACTAATGTAAAGTGAGTGTAAGATTAGTACAACTAGCACCTACCAACATAAAAAACGTTGGTCCCAATGACAGTGGTATAAGTTGGGGTCAATGGGGTGGCTACAGCAGCAGCTCTATTGGTTGGTGTGTCATCCTTCAGTGTGAAATGTCTAGCCTCATTTCCTACATACACAGTTCATTTGATCAGAAAAAAGTAAAACAAAATTAATTATAAATAAAAAGTGAATTTTACTCTTTGTTTGATAATACTCTAATGTCATATGTAACATGGAACACTTGTATGACTTGAGAGCACTGCCACCTCTTATACAACATATGTGAGGGCACGTTGGGCCTATTCTACACATCCAAGTCTGCAGGCAATGTCACATATAACATGAAACACTTTTATGACTCTGGAACACCGCACCTTTCAGTCACGAGTCCGGCATGCTAACTGCTGTGACACCATGACTCCTGTCTCCATCAGCCACCTCTAACAACATGTGAGAGGGTGCATTTGGCCTACCGTATATACTCGTGTATGAGCTGATACCAACTGCAAACTGCATAGACCCAGATCTGCCATCGCATAATGCGCTGGCAGATCTGGATCTATGCAGTTTGTAAGGACTAATCAGTAGAACAAACAACACAGACCCTGAACTGCCAGCACATTATGCAATGGCAGATCAGGGTCTATGTTGTTTGCATTTAGACCTGGCTTATATGCGAGTATATACGGTATTCTACATGCCCGAGGCTGCAGGCAATGTCACATATAAAATAGTACACTTGTATGACTCCCTTAAAAGCATTATAGTGAGGGTGCACTCTGTTCCTTCAAGCATGCACCTTGAATAACACTACTGATTTTAGGAGCTTAAAATCAAATTAAATTTTTCTGAACAGTCATACAAAAGCTGGATAACTAACATTTAACAGAAGTTCCAGATTACAATTTAAATTTTAACCACAAGTTCTTTGGCTTTATCTGGATAGATATGAAAAACAACAGAAATTACAAGGTAATTCTAATGAACCTTTTGTACCAGCTGTTAAAAATGGTACATAGACAGCATGTATACAACATAATGTTCAATAGATACTGTGAATTAATTATTGTATGTGCTGTACCAATTTTCATGGATTTCATAGTCACTACAAACAAAGAATTTAAAAACCCAACAAACAATCCTTCTGTGAAAACAAAAGAATGTTTTCCCCTAATCCAAAAATTAAGTACAGAAGGTAATGTAATTTTTTGCAAAACTATGAAAATTCAAAACCTCAAAAATAAATGAATTCAGGGTACATCCATACTTTGTTGGCTAAACTGAAGAAGTTTGCCACATACATCACAGACAGATACTTTGACTTCATTACCCCAAACATATCTTGAAATTTGACTCGTATAACCAAGTGGCAATATGACTAATGTTTATAATAATAATAATAATAATAATAATAATAATAATGTACTCAGAGCTGAGCGAATGTTTTTTTTTCATCCACTTTGTCCAGGACAAGTGGTTTCAGAAAATTCACTTCTCCCACCTACCTTTTCACTTGTCCCAAAATTTAAATCACTTGTCATAGAAAGAAACAAATGAAATAATGTGCAACATATTTATTTCTTAAAAGAATTTAATTTTTCAAGAACATAGGTTGATATTATACACTTTGTTACATCAGAGGTTTTCAGTTTTCCATTGTCGATGTATCATATATGCACTATTTCTCGCTCCGATACTTCCATCAGCAAGAATGGAAAAGAATTTACTTGAATTCAGACTTTCCCTAACTTCTTCTCTCAATACCTGATCAACTCATAGAATGAAGTCTCTTGCCCTGAATCTGTTCTTATTCTTAGCACCTAGTTCAACAGTGTTCTTCTATATGAGTGCACACAGCATTTCCATATCAGAAAATGGTTTTCCATAATGGGCTATGCTGCAGGCTGTGTCAAAGTGAGCTCTCATGATTTTCATTTCAGTCTCATTTAGTCTTGAAAGGGCCTTTCCTAATATAGAGTCAGCATTTCTAACTTCTGGAATTTTCTGCACATGCTGGATAGTGTCATGCATATACTGTTCTGCACGGTCTTGAGAGGTCAAGAATTGTCACAAGGCTTGATTGGTTCAATCCTGAATTTGTCAGTTCTATTGACAAATACACTGGTTGAATTTCCAACCTGTGCCAGTTTGGGATATTGTTTGCAATAACTGCAAAACATTTTTCCTTCTGAGAGATAACTATCAACCCATTGCAGCTGAAAATTTCTCAGTCCCTTAGAAGTGTCATATTTCACATCTTTTGTTGTCATAGATTCTAGCTTATGTCTCTTTGGAAAAATAGTTACCTCCCATTTGTTACATTTTACACCTGCTCCTTCACACAAATTTTCCTTCTCCAAATCTTCCTTGTTAACATTGTTGTGAAAATAATTTAGTAAACTCATTTTATTCACATAGTAAATATCACCCTGCATGACAACTACTTCTAAAGTTATCAGAACATACATTTTATCCTTTAAATATGAACAGAGACAGCTCCTTAACTGGTGTAATTATTTCGCTTCATATGCAATATTGAACGTGGAAATTAGTCCTCTGTATAATCAATTAAAACTTAAAGAATCATCACTGCCATTTAATCAGTTCATAAAAGGAATCAATACTAATGTCGGTGAAGTGCCTTTAATTAATTTAATTGGACTGACCCGCTGAATTAAAATCAAATGGTGAATTGTCCATGAGAATCTGGTTTAAGTACCGTATGTACTTGCGTATAATCTTATACCAACTGCAAACTGCATAGACCCAGATCTGCCATCGCATATTGCGCCGGCAGATCTGGATCTATGCAGTTTGTAAGGACTAATCAGTAGAACAAACAACATAGACCCTGATCAGCCGGCGCATTATGCGACTACAGTTCAGGGTCTATGCTGTTTGCATCTGAACTTGGCTTATACGCGAGTATAGACAGTAAACTCAATACAACAAAGCTACTTAAAACACTACTAAATAATCATACCGGCTTTGTTTTGTTTCATATGTTTTGATTGGTCAATAATTTGGTTGCTCATCCCAATATGCAGTCAGGCAATGATAGAACGTGCACAAATGCAACAGTTATCAATGACCTCTGGTAGTGTAATACAGAATGTAAATAAATACATGGAGAAGGGTAGAATCAAGCATTCAGTATGCCCGGAGGACATGAATGGCCAGATAAAGGTAGATAAAGTGATTATGGCACAAAAACAAGCACTTGACCAACTTTCTTTAAAATAGGAAAAAAGCACTTGTCCTGGACTAGCGACTTGGAAACTGTACTTGCCCGACTTTAAAAATGAATAGTCCGGGATGTCGGGCTATGGGATTTGCTCAACCCTGGTACTGACACAGAGTGTAAAGAGAAGACTACATTTTTTTTACATCTAAATTACATCAATGATAAACCAAGGGAGATAAACTATGTTTAAACTATCACTTCACTTATTGTGATAAATGAATGCTCACTTCATCAATCATCCATAGGTTTCTTAAGATGAATGAAACTGAGTTGCCAATGACATTTTTTGGCATAGCATGAGAAAGCAAAGCCCTGCAAAATATATATATATATATATATATATATATATATATATATATATATATATATATATATATATATATATATATATATATACACACACACACACACTTACCAGATATAAGGGTAACTGCAAAGGTTGGCCCAACTGAGAATATGTCTGTCAGAACAATTGTCTCTAGGATTCCATTAATGTTGAGATCCTCCTTAAATGTGACAGAGTAATCAATAGGACTGTTTGAGTAGGTAGATGAAGATGTTGAAGAATTAGCACTGCCACCTCCAGCAGTTGAGTTGGAACCAGGGATCTCCACAAAATCTCCATCCTCGACTTCGAAGAAAAATGTGGATGTGCAGAGTGATGTTTCAGCATGGAAGATGTCAAAATGATATACAAGGCCAACCTGAAAAAATGGTTATTGACTATTAAGCAAGGCTTTATAGAAGTATGGCATATAGATGTAGAGACGAAAGATCAACCTGACAAAATATTTGACTCACCAAAAACTATGTTTGTTGTAGTCATCATTTCTGCAGTGATATAAAGGGTACTGTAATGTCTGTAATTTTTTATGTTTTTTTATTATTTTTTCATTTGTACAAATAATCCTAGTTACAAATTATTAATTATAATTTGCAGCTCATTCATAATTTAAAACTTTTCAAAGTTTAAATAAGACAAAAGTTCTCTGTACAAAAATATTAAATAACAAAAATGTGTCTAATTTTTATAGATTTATAATTTATGAAATAATTAAATGATACGACAAATCACAGACAATACCATGATTTGACTTTAAGTTTTCAAGCAAGAATGATACATATAAACTGTTGACTGGAATTTTTTTTAAAGAAACAGGAATTAATTTACTGCATATATCTTTTATCCTTTAATACATTCCATAATTACCTGATGTCAATTGTAAATCTGGTAACTTGATATTAGTGAAAAATATGGCCAAATATTCTTACAGAGAATGAATAAATAGACAAACTAATAGCGAGACTGTCAGACTCAAACAGATAGGCAGGGACGGAGGCTTCGAATAAAAAAACTAGAGATACATGATAGAAAAAAACAGACAGACAAACATGTAATTCTAAGAAATGATATACATGCGGACAGAGACAGATCCAGGGCATACATACGAATGAACAGATGTAGATAAACTGAAAGACAGGCACACATGCAGAAGGACAGGTAAAAGGGTGGTGAGACATATGAAAGTAAACAGACATACACAAAGATGCACATCTATACAGACAGACACCTTGGATATTACAGTAACAGGAGGCCAAATATCGGCATACATACACAGACAGACACCTTGGATATTACAGTAACAGGAGGACAAGTATCAGCATACATACACATACAGACAGACACCTTGGATATTACAGTAACAGGAGGACAAGTATCAGCATACATACACATACAGACAGACACCTTGGATATTACAGTAACAGGAGGACAAGTATCAGCATACATACACATACAGACAGACACCTTGGATATTACAGTAACAGGAGGACAAGTATCAGCATACATACACATACAGAAAGACACCTTGGATATTACAGCAACAGGAGGACAAATATCGGCATACATACACATACAGACAGACACCTTGGATATTACAGTAACAGGAGGACAAATATCGGCATACATACACATACAGACAGATGGATGCAAAAATCAGGAAAAATATTTTGCAGTGACAAAAGCTGCAAAGAAATGTATCAAGAAAACCATAATGAATACTCTTTAAAATCAATTACACAATGAAATTGAAAAATCATCAAACCAAATACTGAAGAATTTAAACGTAGCTTTGAGTATTCTGGTGTTATGTCTTGGAATTCACTACCATGTCATGTCAAAAAAAAAAACTGCTCCGCTGGTAGCTTTAAGAAACTGTATCTTGATTATGTGTAAAAGAGTCAGCTTTAAGTGTTGTTGCTGTTGTTGTGATGTTATATTTTTTATTGTGCATAAATATGAAATATTATGTTATATGTACAAACATTAGCCCTGGAAGCAGTTGTTCCTAAAGTTTAAATGAGTAAAAGTTTGATCTGTTTATTGCTGCAAAGTGTGACAGTATTTGAAAAGTGTTGAAAATTGCTCTCCATATATCACAGAATCCAAGTACAACATTGTTTTATAAATTATTATTGGTTTATTCAGCTGTATGCCATTGATTTATACTCTATATCTGTTTAAAGTTGTACTTGAGTTTAATAACTTATACATAAAATGTTACTTGAGTTTAATAACTTATACATAAAATGTTACTTGAGTTTAATAACTTATACATAAAATGTTACTTGAGTTTAATAACTTATACATAAAATGTTACTTGAGTTTAATAACTTATACATAAAATATTACTTGAGTTTAATAACTTATACATAAAATGTTACTTGAGTTTAATAACTTATACATAAAATGTTACTTGAGTTTAATAACTTATACATAAAATGTTACTTGAGTTTAATAACTTATACATAAAATGTTACTTGAGTTTAATAACTTCTACATAAAATGTTACTTGAGTTTAATAACTTATAGATAAAATGTTACTTGAGTTTAATAACCTATACATAAAATGTTACTTGAGTTTAATAACTTATAGATAAAATGTTATTTGAGTTTAATAACTTATACATAAAATGTTACTTGGAATGACAGATTGCAACATATCGTGTGACATAGTCCATTTAATTCTATATAACTTCCTAATTGTCATGCATGTTACAGCTATAAATATTAATAAAATTTGAATATTATAACTAAATTTAACTTTTCTGATATGTTAACTAAGCTACCACTAGTTTAATACATAAAATTATCTATTTACTGTCCATTGTGTAATGGCAACATACTTTGAAGTTGCTTAATGTTGGCTAAATTTTAGTTTCATATGACTGGAATAATACTGACATACTAATTATTTAACATCATGAGCTATTTACATGGATATTAAAGTAAATCTTTCAAATGTATGAGTAATCAATGTATATATCTATGACTGTGATGTGAATTATATGTACGAGTTGTTTACACATGTCATTTATAAGGATTTGTTCATGTCATTTCAGTTATACTAAGCATAGTAGAAGGCCTGAGGTGATATTAGTTGTTACTAACTGAGTTACCCTCTTTAAATAATTAATTATTATTATAAATTCACACCTGCATAAAGAAAAGTATTAAAGCAGACAGACTGATAGACAATACAGTAATACATTGTACAGTGTTACCTCCAATTTCAGTGACACAGCTGCCGAGTTTAATGGCGAGGTCCCTGTACAAACTCCTCCTGATACAGTACCTTTCTCAGGAGTTACAGTTCCACCTCCTAAAATGTGACATAGAATTAAGTATGAGTTTAATGGAGAGGTCCCTGTACAAACTCCTCCTGATACAATGCCCTTCTTCGGAATTAAAGTTCCACTCATTAAAATGTGACATAGAATTAAGTATGAGTTTAATGGAGAGGTCCCTGTACAAAAACCTCCTGATACAATGCCCAGGAGTTATAGTTCCACTTATTAAAATGTGACATAGAATTAAGTATGAGTTTAATGGAGAGGTCCCTGTACAAACTCCTCCTGATACAATGCCCTTCTTCAGAATTAAAGTTCCACTTCCTAAAATGTGACATAGAATTAAGTATGCTAATATAAATTATTCAGTTGGCAATAAGATTGAATTGAAATTTGCAAGAACTTCACACCTCTATGGTCCCAGGCTTGGACTTGTTTTTTTTTTTTTTTTTGCATAAGCAATGAATTAAACAATTATATTTATTCAACAGCAACATTATTATAAGATACTAGCTCTGCAACAAGTACTTAAGTGACTGAAACAATGTTAGGTAAAACTTAGACTTTAGTCCAAACTTGGGACTTGGGTACTCAACAAAATGTAGAAACCATGAATAACTTAGGCAAATGGAAAGAGATTACTGCACTGATCATCAACAGCTATTTCATTAAACAAAAATGTGACTAAATGGACTGTAAGCTACATGTTTATGTAAACTATAGACTGATCCTCCATAAATAGTACATTGTAAAAGTAACAATCCACAAATAACTAGTAGTCTTGTTAATTAAAGCTTAAGGAATTTAAATTGATTATTTTATTTTATTTGTAATGGTGCAAATTTACTAATTTATAGTAGATACTCACTGTGACCAATGTCACCAATGTTACTAATTTCTAGTACATACTATGACCAGTGTGGTCAGGTGACATTACATCGTTTCTGAGCTGGACCAAACTGAAGAACATTGAGGAAATCACTGACATTTGGTGGGTGGCCATTAACCATTGCATATACTAGCTAAAGGAATCAAACATGGAACCACAGAGATGCAAAGCAAGTCCACTCGGCAAGGGGCTAAAATCATCATGCTTAGGTGTAAAATTACCAAAGAGTGATGAGTTGGAATGAAATGAATCATTCCTATGTTTCCTCCTGCAATATTCAATGTATAATTATAACTAGATTTGTGTTTGTAAAACACATATACCCCAAACTGCAACCATACAGACCAAAATGTCTAAGTCCAAAACATGTAAAAAAATTTAAACAATTGGAAATATTGTTATAATTCCATAAAAATATAATCAGGTCATCTAGATATGCATATAAACATGCATACCAAATTTTATTCATCTATCTAAAGTGGTTTTGCTTATTTAATCCCATAAACATGGATTTTTAGAATAAAAAAGTCCAAGTCCAAAAAGTTTTAAAAAGTGTACAAAATTGAAAAATTGCTGTAATGGCCTGAAAATCTACCATAATACTCACGTATAGGCTCATACCAACTGCAAACTGTATAGACCCAGATCTGCTGGCGCATTATGCAATGGCAGATCTGGGTCTATGCAGTTTGTAAGGACTAATCAGTAGAACAAACACCATAGACCCTGATCTGCCGGCGCATTATGCGACAGCAGATCAGGGTCTATGTTGTTTGCATTTGGACCCGGATTATACATGAGTATATATGGTAATCAAGTCAATTACATAGCAATAAAAAAAGTCATGCTAACAAGGTTTTTTCAAAATAGTCTAAGCCCAAAAATTCAAAACTGTGTGAAAAAATGGCAACAATTCCTATGATGGCCCTAAAATCTAACCAGGTCATCTATATATAAAAGCAAATAAGCCTATAAAATTTCTTTTGTCTACCTAAAGTGATTTTTGCTTATTCGTCATAACAAGTTTTTTTTAAAAATCCCAAGACTCAAAAAGTTCGAAAATATGTAAAAGATGGAAAAATTTCTGTAAAGGCCTAAAAATCTAAGGACTATTCCATTGAAACATACATGGAACTCAAGAAAGGCACTTTTCAAAACATATATGCCAGGGTACTATGAGTACTCAAAGAGTCCATCTGAAAATTATACAAAATTCTGAATTGCCCCTATGGGTGACTACTCCACATTAAAAGTACCTTCCCCAGGTCTCAAGTAAATTCTACAGAAACAACCCTAATCAAGTCATCTACATATGCATTCCAAATTTAATTTGTCTTAGATGAGTGGTTTTGTGCAATCCTGAAAACAAGCTTCTACGACAGACATACGGATGTACATACAGATGTATCATACTTGCCAACCTTCCAGACTCTGTTGGGGAGTGGGGAGGGGGAGGCTCAAAAAGTGTGTTTTATAGTCCCAAGGAGAGTCAGTGCTCATTACCCCAATAAGTGATGTTGTTCAATTACTCATATAAGCCAAAGAAAACAACTGGAAACTACAATTTGCACACACTAAATTAATCAAAATGACACAGACATTAAATAAAAAACAAATACACAATGTTTCTGTCTTTAAAATCCATTGGATGGTGGAATACAGTATTAATTTGTACTTTCAGACTTTGCTGCTCTCAGTAACTCATTGGAGGGTCTGAAGGTGATGCAAGGGAATGGTTCATTCAACCCTAGTGAGTTGATTGAGACTTTTCAAGGAGTTTACAAGGACTTCCAAAAGTTTACAAGGACTATTTTTTCTTATAAAAATTGAACTTCCTCCATATGTTACTTTGTTTCTCACTGCATACTGCATAAATAGGTACAAAAAGTTGAAGCAAAAACACAGAACTAGTGTACCACAACTGCTAAGGGAAACTACTCTTGTGTCATTTTGTATCCGCCCAGTTTGATCTCATATTAATAATTTATTTATCCATTCATTGTTTTTGGAAAATACATATTTAATAAATTTTCTTAATTGTAAAAGTGCTATATTCAGTTTTAACATTTTGTAAATTAATGTTCTAAAAGTTTAACAAATTTGTATTCAACAAACAACACTTCCTACAAAGTAATGGAACTACAAATGGGCACTAAAATGGCACCATCATATGCCAATATTTTCATGGGAAGACTTGAGCAAAAACACCTCAGTAGGGCACTCTATAGGCTTCTAAGCTGGTGCAGATTCATTATTTACACAGAATCAAAAAGGATTGAAATAAGCAAAATATATTTTGAATTTGCCAATAACTTCCATCCAATAATTCAATTTACGTTTATGGAGTCATCAAACAGGTCCACCATCTTCTTGAATACTCAATCTACCCTCCTGGAGAGGAACACAGAAACTGACCTGTATTCTAAACCAACTGACTCTCACCAGTATCCACTCCCAACCAGCTGCCATCCCCAGAACATAATACAATTCTTCCTTATTGCATGTGTGTTTAATGACCAAATGTATATGCTCTAATCTAGCCATCTCTGAAAAAAGACTTAGAAAGCTCAGGGACACTTTAGAAGGAGAGAATACAGGAAAAGCTACACTGAGGAGGTTCTTAGCAAACTTCCATATAGGAGCCCTCCTGAAACATAAAACCACCCCAATGCCCCAAACTTACAACCGATCATTCAGAAGCATTGCCACCAGATCTAATCCTCTGAATGTCTGAAGGGCATATTTCAGGAAGTTCCTATAGGTGCATACTGTAGACCTAAAAATCTGAAGGACCATCTGGTATGTACCAAGGTAACATCTAACAAAACCACAGATTCAGGCACATACTGCTGCAAAGATAAGCATTGACTAATTTGAAAGCATATGCCTGATACCAAATCATTCAGAAATTCGATAACAGGAGTTAGCTTCACTATCAATCAGTAGTTAGGATGTTGAACCAAAAATCTAATCTATCTTTGAACAGGCAAGATCTGTGCCACAATATGGCAAAAGTGTTAATTTCAGAAAACAAATGAATAACCACATTCGCAACAAAATCTATGCAAAACTCTCCAGCCACTACAAGTTAACTGGGCATCCAATCGAGTCCCTCAAGATGCTACTAATTGAATCTAACCTGAGCTGGACCAATATAGAACGCACACATAAGAAACAATACTGGATACTACAACTGAAAACTCATTGGGGGTCAGGCCTAAATGAAAAAAGTCTAACCTTTCCAATGCAATCTTATCAAAACTACAGCCTGACATCAATTTATCAGATGTATGCAATTTTTTAGATAATATTTACCCAAGTAAATATTCCATAAATCTTTATATGTATTATTATTATTATTATTATTATTATTATCATAACTCTTGTCCATAATCCCCCTACACCATTCCTTTGACATATTTCCTTTAGTACCTCCATGCATGACTTTACCAGAATATCATTTCTTTTGTAAATTTTGTAGATGGCGTTGATTTTTAACCAAACATGGTTTCTGCCTTTTGTTCACAGCCTGGAATTAGGTCAATACATTTTGGTTCTCTGTGCAATAGGCACAATAATCCCTTCTTTGGCTTTTTTTTATACAACTTTGTTGGACAGACAGCAGCACAAAATACACAAGTAGTTTACCCATTTTAAGACCATTTTTCAATTTTTCTGCTCTCTTTTTGCTATTTTTTATCTCTTGTTTGTTGATTTACTTTCATTCAAAACTGTAGGAGTAAACAATTTCTCTTGGCTTTGTGTTTAATGTTTGTGGATGTTAGTTGTTTCTTCCCCTGCCAAAGAGCTTGTTGAGCTCAAAATGTTGTGAAACTGTTTTGTATTTGTGCTATTATCAATTTTTGCATCAATATATACAGTAAAACCCCACAATAGCACAATGGTCAGGGTCCACAAAATGTCATAATGCTATGTACCGTATCATGTAATGACCAACCAAGTCAGTTAGCTTAAGAAAATAATGCATGCAAAAACAAATGTGGGGGATGGGGGATAGAAGTGGGTACAAAACTACATGATTCATTGGCACAGTTACCTTCTTAAATCAATGCATATTAAATGAGAAATACACATGTAGTGAAAACATTGAGATTTCATGTATAATATTTTATTTTATTCAGAGAACCATGCACTGGTGCATATATATGTCTAATATATAGCATGAATAGTTAAAGTATCAACATGTGTACCCACCGACCAATCTTGTTGCATCGGTAAGAGTGAATCCATAATAATTACATAAAAAATATGCACACAGAAGTATAATATTTAGTCATTTTGTCATAGATTATTAGATTATTATGTGTCTGAATTCAATGCAAAAAAAAAATCGAAAATATATGTAAGGTAAGATGCAGCACATTTACAGCTCAGTATACATGCATGTGAACATCCCAAGGTCATTAAACGGTGTCTGTAAAAGTGTCATACCACTAAAATTGTCACTGCTAAAAATCACAATACTTTATTGTTTTTTGAAAAACTTATTGATTTTTAACTGCTTCCTGCAATTGTCACATTTTCTTGGATGGTCAACTCCTGGATGCCTAAATATAGAACTAATTACATTTGTTTAACACTAGACTTAATCCTGTCCAGAGCTTCAAGCTTCTCTTTAACAGTAAAAGCTTTATGTTCCCATGTACCATTATCCATTGTAAATGCACACTAATTAACACTCTGATACTTATTTGCTTGAAGGACTACAGCAAGAATAATTGTTAATGAACAATGGGCTCATTTTTATAGGGAATGGACACTGGTCAATTGATTGTGTGACAACACCTCCAAGTCATGTCTGTGTGTTGGTGGCTATTGTTTTTTGTTGATGTTTTTAAAATTATTGCCCCATAATTTGAACAACATTTAGCTGTGAGATTGACTTTGATGATTAGCAATTACTTAAATTAATTGATTTATAAATTCAGGTGATAATCTTTTATCAACCACCACAGTGTTTGGTGTGTGGTTGTGTATGACAGTTCAATGAGCAAACATCTGTCGCCTATTGTTTGAGCAATTATTGTACACAGAATGCATTGAAGACAAACACAAAAAAGACCCAATGGCTTTATTGTTCATGGGTCAAACAACAGGGTTAACACCTGTCAGCTTTTTAATGAGCTGACTTCTTTCAAATATAAATTAAGATCAGAGTGCAGTGATTGACTATTGACACAATTGAAATGAACATTCACATATAGAAACATTTAACATCTTTATTAATATAAAGAAAGATGCAAAGGTAAGACACCTTTGTCTTCTAAAATACAACACATCTTGCCAAATTATTAAATCAAATTCTTGTTTATTTTTGGCACAAAACTTTGCACTACTTCAAGAAATTGGTGAAATTATTGTAAAATTTCAGGAATCATGCCATGTGTGTGTGTGTATATATATATATATATATATATATATATATATATATATATATATATATATATATATATATATATATAATGCTGGCATCTAATATACTTTTTCTATCTCACCTGTGTTTGCAGCAGGTGACAAGTTGATTTTGTAGCAAGGAACTGTAGAGGAGGAGGTGGGGATAATCTCAGCCACCAAAACTTTGTTGATGTACAACCAAAGTGCATCTCCCCCTCCCACTGTGACTTTCTCTGTTCCCAAGGACCTAAAGGCACCTCTCATAGCACTGGTAAACCTGAAATGAACATGAACTTATGATATATGTTACATATGGCCATCACCTTGTTACTTGTTACTCTTCCATGTAACATTTTGTGCCAGCAAAAGATTAAAAACTGTATAAATGTGTAGGTCTAAATATAAAAGGGGTGGGAGGGTGTGGTTGAGAAATAAAAGATGAAATCTAGATAATAATAAAAAGATATCTTTGTCACCTCAATTTAATTTTGCACTGAAATTTGTCAAATGATACCATTAAGAAAAAAAAAGATATCCTACTCAAAGTTTGTGTTGTTTTTCTTGAATCCGCACTCATCATGCATTTGGTAGGTCTACATCTAATACATAATTACTCACTCCTGTCAAATAGCTCTAGCTAAAATTAGATGTATTGTTGAGTGAAATGAACAAAGGAAACCTAACTGGAATTATTTACTTTGATTTTAAATAAGTCATTTAATCTTGTTAATCATTCCATCTTACTGTCAAAATTGAAATGCTATAAGTTTCATGACAACATAGTTGTTAGAATCATAATTCTACAAGAGAGAATACAGCAAGCATGCATTAAGAAAGTACAACATTGCAACTTGAAAATATCAAAGCCGGTGTTCCCCAAGGACTAGTCTTTGGACCTGTGTTATTTCTTGTCTACATAAATGATATACCATTAATTTCAAGTGTATCAAATGTTGACCTTTTTGCTGATAATTCTGTATTTCATTCATTTCGATCCTCCATAAATGTTGTGCAAACAAACTTATGCAATGACTTAAACAAAATCAAGAACTGATGTCATAAAAATGATACGCATATAAATGGACATAAAACAAAATGTATATGATTACAACTTCACAGCAACAGTCACAATTAGGCCAAACACATTTAGACTTAACCAAGGACATAGGACATACAATTGAGAATGTAACAAGTTATAACCTTTTAGGTGTTCATGTGGAAAGATTTCTACAATGAAATGATCAAGTTGACAAAGTATATAAAGCTGTAAACTTGACAATTACATTACTTTCCAAGATAAAGAAATATCTTCCTGTGGAAACAAGGATTCTCTATTATACTGCATATAGTTTGACACTTTTTGATTATTGTGTCACTCTTTGGGGAAACTGTTCCAAACACAAAACTGACAGACTTTCAAAACTACAAAAAAGCAAGATGAATTATACTTGGAAAACCATTTGATGCACCAAGCAAAAGTGTATCTTCCATGAATTAAAATGGCTGGATTTATCTAAAAGAATTTATTACCAAAAAAGCATTTTAGTGTACAAGTCTCCTCAAGGAATTGCTCCACAATATCTTCAGTAATTGTTCATAACAAACTCATCTGAATATGGATCAAGATCTGTTACTGAAAGGAATCTTCAACTTCCCATGCCAAAGTTAAAAACCTTCAAAAAGTCTCTGCAATATTCAGAGGCTTTCATATGGAACAGTATTCCTCAAAATATCAAAAAGAATGATAATCTAAAGTTATTTAAAGAAAAGTATTTTTTTCTTACATGTTTAATGTCTGATTATTGTCATAATACACAGACACTTTATATCATGTGATAAACATTATATATAATTTTTCCACATTGTAAGCAGAAGACCTCATTAAGGAGAGTATAATTACTGAGTTACCTGCTATAAATAAAGTATTATTATTATTATTACTCAAAATTTGGCACCTTCTCTTCTTAAAGATCTCACTTGACATTCACTACAAATCTAGTTCTGACTTAGGTCAGTAAAAACCCTTTTGGGTTGATATTCATTCAGAAAACAGATTTTCTCAATTAGTTTCTTTGTTTCAAAATTAGTGCCTAATGAACCAGAATCACATTTACATCTCATAAAGTTTTAATAATGTCATGTATTTCCCCAGGTTGTCACAGCGGAAAATTCCATTCATGTGGGTCAACTTTCGTGACAGAAACACACTAAACCAAACTGAATCTACTACAGTACATGTATATGTAGACATACACGTGACAGAAAAGAGAGGTCAGCTTGGAACAGATCAGGAGATTTGCAAAATATTGTCAGGAGTTTGACCTCAAAAGAGGGATGATTTTCAAGGACCTGATTTTTTAGCATGCAAATAGACAAAAATTTTAACTATTGAAAAAATTTACATTTTTTTGAATATTAAAATATCCTGTACAGAAATATCTCAACAATTCACATGAGCTTCTCATAAGCTGCACATGAGAACCTTGTTAGAAACGTATGCAAAGTGGGTAGATTTTGCAAGCTCATGTGTGCAGTTTGTTAGATCTTGTGAGCCACTGAAAAACTAACCAATTTTCTCATATGCAGATTTTGCTCACATGAAAATTTGAATGTTCTCATGAGAAAGTATAACTTAGAAAACATTCTTTCCCCTTACATCTGACTATGTTTGAAAATAAGGCAGAGTTCTAATTTCTCATGTGAGTTATCACGTGAGAAATTTGGACTTCGATTCTGATCAGACACATTTTAGATTTGTTCTAAGTTACTTTTTCTCATGTGAGTTAGAGACCCATCCCATTCTGCCAGCATTCTATAAAGAATTATGCTTCAAGAATTTTGCTTTCAAAAATCAAATCAAATAATAAAATAAAATCACATAAGATTAAATGTGGTTTTTCGTGACCGAGACCTAATTCGTTATCGAGACAATGACGCCGGTTATTTCCCTTCTTTACAGTCAGGAGACTGGTTTACTGACCGCAAAATATGCACATAGCTTTTTGAAGGGACTACAATACACAACTACCATGGTAGCCTCGCATTCAAATAGGCGCCATTTTAAAATTGAAGTTGGAACTGTCACAATTTAGCTCATTAATTCGGGAAATTTCATTGCAAGCAATACCAATACATGTACAGCAACTGATCATAGAAACCAGGAGATAATTTAAAATCATGGAATTATCATGTTGGTGAGTAAAATCAAGACCGTATTGCATTTTGCCTGTTTATGGGTACAGCAGTTTGGCTGCTGCTTTTGCAGTTTTGCCCCCACGATTTAATACGTCAAATAAGATGACCTTGTGTAATCTTGCTCCTAATATTTATTGAGACGATAATTTTTCTGATCATTATTATTTACTGCTGCACCTGCCAAACTGCAGTTCTCGATGTGCTATGGTTCGTGCCCTCAACGTTAATTTTAACGTTTATATTATAATATTGGGAGAAACTATTGAAATCGCCATAGAAAGTGTTCAACTATATCTGCTTCATTTATTCATCATTATAAACTCTCCAAATTCTTTGCAAGCTACAGTTTTTTCCAAGCGTGTCTAAATTTGTCTATTGCTGGAATTATATCTATGGTTTGTGCCCCTGAAATAAAGGCCACGTGACGTAAGATTGGAATGTGACAATTAGGTCAATGTTTACTTTAGAAATCGATCGTGTATGATGTCCCTGTATTATTAATATTTGCATATGTAATACAAATCATTTCTTTCAAACGCATATCAACTGCAATAAAACACTTATAAATAATAATGGCAAAAATATGAAAGAAACAAAAATATGATGCATTTTGTAATTTTTTTTTAAGCAGCCTGATAAAATTATCATATTTAAAGATACTGTAAATTTTTAAAAGATTTTTTTTCATGCTATTTCATAACAAAGATTTTTTTCCCCTTATAATAAAATATTTCAATGAAAAATTTCATACTGTATAGTTTTTCATTGGATTTATTTTTTCTAACATGCCGTAAGAAGTGCATATTATAATGACCAAATTTTTCCATTGCCTTTGCCATCTAAAAGATCTCTGTCGTGGGTTTCCTGCTAATCAAAAGGTAAAGAAAACCAACATGTGAACAGTGGCCCTGGCTTGAACAGCTAACAATCACTCCAGGGCCACAAAGTGTATGGCATGAGTAAAATTTGCCATTTTCATTGTGTTTTTTCAATTTGATTTGTATTACGTCTTCAAATATGTCTTAATCAGCACTTACTGTCACTGTCAATAAATGCTAGTGACCCAGTTGATTACATCAGGATCTCAAAACAAGCATGTGAGGTCACGAGGAACATGGCACACGAATCAAGGATGGAAACGAAGTTAGGATGGTTGACAATAAATTACATGCAAGCTTGTTAATCTCGAAGTCGTATACATGTAGGCATGCTTCTAATTTGTATACTTTTAATTTTAAAAAAATATGGCAGTGTATCTATTTCAAAGGTTTTAAGGTGTAAAGTGAGTAATTTCACATTGCTTTTGTTTTTGTTAAAGATGTAAAGTACCAAACGTTTGACAGATATGATGTTGCAGCTTTCAACTGGATGGTCATGAAGAACACTTACAAATGTTTCTAAGACTTGTGAAGTGATTTTCGAATGTTGAATTTTAAAAAAAAATGCCTTTGCCAAACAGGTAAATAGTCTCATTTTTTTGTCCAGGTTACATGCAGTAGTACATGTTGCTTCACATAATCTATTTCAGTGACAGGTACCTGAATCATACAAGAAGCAGGGAAGGATTTAGGATTTTATTCTGAGAGGATTTGTTTAGAAGAGGTGGTTCAGTGTAATTCAAATGGCTAACATTCTTGTTTTTCACCTAATAGTGTACGATTTTAACAAATGGGGAAGGGGAACCTTTAACCATCTGACAACATCCCCCCTCCCCAAAATGGATTTCTATATGGAAGTGAAGTAAAAAGTGTTTAAACCCATACAGGAAAAAATGTGAAGATTTCCCACATATTCAAGAAAGCAGCTGTGAGAGATTCCTTTGACTGAAGAGCTTGCCTTTCTGTGTACCACATATTCGAGAAAGCGGCTGTGAGAGATTCCTTAGACTGAAGAGCTTGCCTTTCTGTGTATTAGCCTGAATTTTCTGGAATCTTTCCTTAATAATACATTGGATATGATCTAGATCATACATCCACTATGTCTCCTTAATTTGCTCCGCGTGCAACAATTTTGCAAGTTTTATGTCACTTGAGCTCTTGAGTAATCCAACCATAATCAGTTAACATCTTTAATCCTGTCCAAATTACTTTTGATCATACACAATATAGACTCTAAGCCATCTTGACAACTTCAAGCACCTAAGCATAACATACCTTGCAGAGAGAATCAAAGTAATGTTTATTGTTTTATGCTAAGTAAGCTCTTTAGTAACCCAAACATAATCAATTAATATCTTTAATCCTTTTGGAATTATTTCTGCTGACACATAGTATAATCCCCCTTGGCAAACTTCAAACAATGAAGCCAGCCTACTGGACCATCCGACAGGATAAGAGGGTGAAATTTTCAACTAAATTCTCTTGCCTTACTTAAGCCAGTTTACAGTCACGTGATCACAGGCAATAGCACCATAAATATACTACACTGGAACAATACATTGAAAAAAGATGGAAAAAATTACATTTTTCACTAATAATTTTGTGAAAATGGGAGATTTAAGTGAGTGATGGGAGGGACGAGAGACATCCCTAATCTTGTGAGAAAAACCTTCCCATGCAGGAGGTTCACATGTATGTGTAGACAGTCCTTGCTTCCTTGAATTAAAGCGGTATGCTGTGTAAGTAAAGTTGGAGTTACTAATAATAGCACACTACCAGGATGCATACTTATAAGTCTATAGCCTACGTCGAGTATCAGCCACACAATAGTTGTTGGAAACTAATCTAACACTATCATTTTCTAAAATAATTATGTATATGAGCTGATTTTTAATACACACAAAATGCCAGAATTATTAAACATCAGACAATACAATCTAGTCACAAAGTAATAACATGGGAAAGATAGGCTTAGTAGGACTATACCACATTTTTTATAGTGTATGAGAAAAACAATGATGGTCGATTGCATCCATGTTAGACTGCAAAGAGCATTTGATTGCACTGCACACACTGTGATGTGTTCATGGTCTCGCCACCTACTGGAGCAACTCCTACAATCAGAAATTACTCTCTGAACTGGCTACCATTTTGAACTGGAATCTATGAAAAATCTTCATACACCCCAATAATTTGCAGAATGGACTTATTCTAACTATAGATATGATCTCTTACAGTGGTCATTACATCAGAAAATATTAAAATTGAAGGTTTGTACAATTTTTTTCCAAATTGGAATTATGGTTTTCAATAAAAAATTTAAAAAAACACCGGTATAAACTCATCTTGTGTGTACTATAGGGGTCTACATGTAGGTGCACATGTACATGTATTGACAGTGTGCATGTAGAATTTGTGTACTGAGTTGGAATTTAAGGGGCTGATGGATTTTATTTTCGGAAATACTTTATGCTACTGAGCAGCTGAAAAATGGCCATTGCTGTCTGGTGACTGAATAATGCACACAGTCTGTATTGGAAAACAATGATCACTAGTCTTGTAAGAGTAAAAAGTAAGTTAAAGATATGCTAATCTAATTTGTTATAAGTCATTATTCATTGCCACATAGTTTCCATCACGTCATTATCCAAGCTAAACTATAGAATGTTCAGAAATACTGGCGCAATCAATGTGTTAATTTATGGATCAATTAGCCGACACGCCACATTTGATTTGCACCAATGGCCATTTTAAGTGACCTATAGCTGGTTATGGAATATACAACAGCTGACACTGACCAAATACAAAAGTCTACTTTTAGAGACAAAAGCAGCTTGAAAGTAACAAGTTTCATCAATGCCAAACTTGAATAAAATATTTTTATTAAAATTTCAGCTCATGAATATACAATTGTGGAAAGTTCTTGGCTTATATGAAATGTGTAGACAGAGTCCATGGCGCAAATGTGTCATATCCTGAATTGTGTTTTAATGAAGCACTGTACAACAAAGGAGAACTATATATTCATTGAAAATAATAAATAAAAATCTGTGATATGATGAATATTCTATGTTTTTCCTTTCAATTAGTCACTTTAATCGTTACACTGAACCTGTAAGCACTGCATGGTGCATCCATAAAATTACAAACTGATTAAATCTGTAAGAAATATGTAATAAAATGTTCCAAGAGATATGACCAAATTCTGCTTATAATCATTTTCTTTATCCTACCTAATGGTGTCTCTCATGGCACTGGCAAAATTGTAACTCACACGAACATGACAGAATATCAGTATTACCAAACAAAATACATCCCATTAAACGGTTACTTTCTCTGTTAAGGCCTGGATTTTACCAACAGAGCTCAAGTCCAAACTTAAACTTAAGTCTGGAATTCAGCAATCCAACCAAATGAAATTTAATAGTACATAAAGTACTTAACTTCAACAAATCAAACATCTTGAGTTTAGACTTTAACTCTAAGACTTCAATTCTTGTTGATATCATGAGCTATCAGTTAACCAACTACATATATGATGTTAAGTACCATCTATATTCATGTATAATCCAGGTCCAAAAGCAAACAACATAGACCCTGATCTGCCGGTGCATAATGCGCCGGCAGATCAGAGTCTGTGTTGTTTGTTCTACTGATTAGACCTTACAAACTGCATAGACCCAGATCTGCCAGTGCATTATGCGAGGGCAGATCTGGGTCTATGCAGTTTGCAGTTGGTATAAGATTATACTTAAGTATATACGGTAATATCATCATGTTACCTTCCTTCATATTGCATATCTTGTAATTTTTCATACACAGTTGATCCATTAAAGTCTAAATTAATTTTATGTATAAAAATGTTTCAAACTTGAACATTTTTAATTTTTCATACAAATGAAGTCTAAAATCAAAATATCGATGTATTTGAGAATTAATGAATGCATACAAATACTGTACAAAAAAAGGCATAATTAAAGCAGATCTTTGCTGAAAATCTGTTAAAGTCTCCAGTATTAGAAGTCAGTTATTGCCTTTCCTCAGACGACATGATGATTCTGTATACATGAGCTTTGTGTTATAGAAATCAAGGCCCTTTGTAAGTGAAAACGAAGAGGAAAATAATCTGGACCTAATGAACATTGCATTTGAATAGTAATTTAAATTTTGGTATAAACACATAAAACTTATGTGCATTGATATTGACAGTTCAGTTGAGTCATCTGCAGTCTCAAGATTCCAGCTTAACATACAATAGGTATCCTAAGATTAAATCATCTTCTCTATAGAGCCCATATTATATCTCACCTTTTGCACTAGGTCTAACTCTTAAGGAAATTGACACTGTTTACTGATCAATGTATTTATTTTAAATTAGCTTTTGGATATCTGCTGCTGGGCATATATTTTCAATCTTTCTTTGTTTCATTTACTAATGTTTATTTATGTTAAAATATAAGATACATGTACAGTGTAATGCCAGGTGCTACTCATGCGCGTTCCTTTGTACTTAACAACAAGAGTGTCGAATCTTGAATCAATGTAACAATTATGCTTGACAATGAACAAAGATCAGACCAAATGCCACTTCACTGCAGGCAGTATACATGCACTTACTGATAAAGGGTAATCTCTGGTAGGAATGTGGATGTCATTTTACTTGCAGAGAAAACAATACAACATTCTAAATAATCATTTATCAGATTTAAACTAAATGGAGTTAATATAGATATAAATATTGAGAATATTTAAACATAAATTATATATCTTTGAAACTGAAGGAGTATGGTATGTGTTTTGTATAATATCCATTTACTATATTATTACTGTTTTCTCTCTGACAAAAACTTCAACTAAATAGGAACAGTAAGATACATCGAGCAAAATGGCATGAACAAAGGCTGAAATCTCTCTCTCTCACACACACACACACACACACACACACATACACACACTCTACATCCTATATATTTGTATCTAGTTCATTCTTGTAATTATCACTTTATTAAAAACATCAATATGCCTGATGTTTTATATCTTATTTATTTTATTTTATTTTAATTTTTATAGAAGAATTGTTGCAGTTCTAATACTAGTACCAGATATCAATTCCATATATATTTTGTTATGTTCCTTTTTCTGGATTAATGATTTTCAAACTGTCTTCTGAACCATAATATGCAGTTATTTCCCCGGCAAATTTTCACTTGGTTCCAACAGGGTGTGCTTTCAACAGCAGCTACTGTGCCATCTGCTGGATACAGTTTGCAACAAAAAATAGTTCATTGCTTGTTGAAAGCATTATTAAGCTCCAAACACTTTCTCAAATCAGGATATTCTTTCAGTGGAGATTATATTTTAATAGTGTTTGATAATCCCCGCTTCCTTTCATGTTTGTATTTTGGAAATTCATGTTCTGCAAATCACGATTGTGCTTGCATTTTTGGCAGCTGAAAATTGATTGCTTTGTGTGACACAGCATGACTTGATGGATATCATATGTGTTTATTTTGCATATAAATCATAGGTTAACATGATATACAAACAAATATATATTCACCCTTTCATTATTTATTCCTTTCTTATTAACACCACACCTGAATATATATTTGTGGCACAAGTCAATCAGTGAAGCACAGACACATGAAATCACTTAAACTTTGTGCCCATGTCATTGCATATGCTATATAATTACTTTGTAACATGTCATTGCATATGCTATATAATTACTTTGTGACATGTCATTGCATATGCTATATAATTACTTTGTGACATGTCATTGTATATGCTATATAATTACTGTATGACATGTCATTGCATATGCTATATAATTACTTTGTGACATGGCATTGCATATGCTATATAATTACTTTGTGACATGGCATTGCATATGCTATATAATTACTTTGTGATGTGTCTGTTACATGAGTTCTGATTTTATACATATCATGAGCAGTCACACTTGTACATTTTGTAACACAGAAGTCACACTTGTACATTTTGTAACACAGAAGTCACACTTGTACATTTTGTAACACAGAAACCAAATATGAAACAACCTGCTATATAAGAATTGAACTTCATATTTTAGTAAAGCGAAAGACTGTTCATGCTTAGTAATTTATTTGTATGAATCCTGTAAAACATGAAGTTGAGTTCTAATAATAACAATAGGTATAAAAACAACAATGAACCTCAAGAAATATTTAACAGAAGAATATTTTAAATATTGATTACAAACATTGTCAAAAAATACAAGAAGGGCACATGTATACATAAGTAGTTTATTTCTGGTGTGATGAAATAACAACTTCAAGTTTTCTGCAACACATGATGCAACTTTGACCAGTGTAAGTGCTTGTTACAAAGGCTTGGTAACACATTTTAGTTATATGCATATGGGGTTAAAACAACAAAATATCAGAAACCTCACAGAGTGTTAACGAAATCTGTGAAATTTTACGTACTATTGAGCTGGTATAGGTACCATCTATACTCGCGTATAAGCCAATACAACTGCCAACTGCTTATGCCCAGATCTGCCATCACATAATGTACCGGCAGATCTGGGTCTATGCAGTTTGTAAGAAATAATCAGTGGAACAAACAACATAGACCCGAATCTGCCAGCACATTATGCGACGGCAGATCAGGGTCTATGTTGTTTGCATTTGGACATGGATTATATTCAAGGTGTTCATTTAGAGTAACATGATGCACTATATTTCACTATGTCATGTAATACATGTACTGTGCAACCTGAACTTGTAACTCAGCAGTAACATGAGATAACAAGAATAAATTAAATAGCACAAGATACACCCACCCTGTGTTTAATACTTCTCTATGTATACCCTAGAAGGGTGTGTTGACTGTCTCAATGCATGCAGTCTTGAACTAAACTTATTGTGCAGAAACCATAATTATTTTCTTATTAGACCTACCATGACCATGACCTCTGACCTTTAGACCCCAGAAAATATAGGTTTCTTTATTACCTGTTAGTGCAAACCATTCGCAATGTTTGTTCAAGGAACTTACTCTAGAACAAAATTTCTTCTACAAAACTAATTTTTCTTTGAACCAAAATGAGCTTGACCTTTGATTTTGCAATCCCCAAATCAAAAGGCTTCTTTCATACTTTAAGTGCAAGCCATCCACAAACTGTGGTCAAGTTACATTGTCCAGTCATTATGCAAAACCATTATTTTTCTTCAGTCAAAGTGCCTTTTGACCTAAAAATCAACAGGTTTCTTTCTTACCCAATATGTAAATCTTCCACTAACTTTGGTGAAAGCACATGGTCAAAAACTGAATTTTTGTGAAGACATTTTTTCTTTCATTCACATGACCCTGACCTTTGACCTTTTGACCCCAGAATTGACAGACTTCTTTCTTGCTCCAAGTGCAAGCCATCCACAAAGTTAGTTCCAGGTCTATGATGTGGAAATAATGTTATTGTGCCAAAACTATTTTTCTTCTTTCAATCACAGTGACCTTGACATTCAGTCTTTCTACCCCGATAATCAAATGGATTCTTCTGTACCTCAAGTACTTGCCATCCACAAAGTTTGGTAACTGTTGCTGATGGAGAACTCAAGTTATTGTGTGGAAACCATTTTTCTTCTTTCAGTCATAGTGACCATGACCTTTAACCTTTTGACCCCAAAATCAATAAGGTTCTTCCTTACCTCAAGTGCAAGACAAAGTTTGGTAACTATGGATGGTGGACAACTTGAGAATTTTCTTCTTTCAGTCACAGTGATCTTGATCTTTGACCTTGAGACCCCAAAATTGATAGGATTCTTACTTACCCCAAGTTCAGGCCATCCAAAAGTTTGGTAACTGTAGATGGTGGATAATACTGTGTGGAAGCCAGAATGGAAAAAAAACAGATGAACATATGGACAGAATCATAACATAATATGCTCTATCTTTGGGCGGGCAAACAAAAAACCATACACGTATCCCTCCTCAGTCATTTCTTTTTTTCTAATTTACACTAAACTTGATGATACACCTAGCATAACAAATGAAATATGACAAATTTAAATCCCAGACAGATAAGTGGCCATTTGTAGTGTGTCTCTTACCCAAAGTTATGGAATGTCCCACTACAGTCTGCTTGGTACTGAGCTCCATATCCTTTACCATCCACTGGGAAAAATGCATTGGACCAGTACCTTTATTGAAACAAGAAGAAGAACAAATTATATTATGATATGGTCTCATGCCAAATAAACCCAGCAATCACAAAAAAACTGTCCATTCTTTTTCAGATATATAATACAAGTAATAATGTCTCAAATTAAGCTCATTTTATTGACAACTAACCTGAATATGAAATAAATTTGACCAAATACCAATACAATGAAACCTGACTTAGCAGACACTTCTATAAAGGACAACTGCTTATAAAAGGCAGCATTCATGAAAGCCCTTTTTAAAAACTTTGCCTACATAATGCCTCTATATAAAGGACACCTGTCAATACAGGACAAAACTGTGCTGTCCCTTGAGTGTTCAATATAGACAGGAGAAAATGAACTCTACAACCTCAATGTAAATGACACTTATCTATGAAATACCAAATTATGTGGTCCATTGAAAGTCCTACATAGACATGTTACATTGTACAGTAGGACCTGCATGTAAAGGACATCTGTTGATGAAGGACAAAATTGTGTGGTTCCTTGGGTGTCCAATATAGACATGTTACACTGTACAGTAGGACCTCTATGTAAAGGACACCTGTCTATGATAGACAAACTTGTGTGGTTCCTTGAGTGTTCAAAATAGACATGTTACACTGTACAGTATGACCTCTATGTAAAGGACACCTGTCCATAATGGACACAATTGTGTGGTCCACTGAGTGTCTTTTATAAATTGGCTTCACTGTATTCCATGCCAGTGTACTTGATTAGTTCAGAGCTCTAGATACAGATTTAATAAATTTGATATTTTACTCCCCGGATTGTAACTAATTGTGTTTGTTTAAAATTGGATGGGGTATTTTGTGAACACACCAAAAACAAAGTTCCTATTCCAAACTGTGTCTTAATCATCAATACATTAATGATGCCTTTCTGAATGTGTCAAACACATATTAAGTAATAGTGGACACAATATAAAAATAGCACAAGATGACTGTTATAATTTCTAGTCTTCAACATCTTTAACCAGCAAAATAACATGGCATTTAACATTAACAATTACATTCAGCTGAAACCTTTATGATATAAACCATTGCTATTATTCTGGATTTATCATTCACTGTTTGAAATACTAAGTCAAATTTTTATAATTACCTCTTAAGAGTACCAGTCTGTGCAGCCAAAACAATGGTGGTCTCTATCACATAGTTTGTACCAGGTACATCCCTATACCAGTCTGAGAATGTATCATAAGTGGGGGTCTTTGAATTGGCTAGCCATGCCCCATAGGGGCTGGGAATGTAGGTTGGCATTGAGACGGATAACCCTGTACCATCAAAGTCAGAGTGCACAGTACTGAAGTCATAGTAAGTGATCTTCAGCTCCAGGTCGGATGTACCAATAGATGCATTTGATGTTGCTAAAAGAACAAATACACACAATAGTTAGATCAAATTGATAATACTTTTTATTTCTTCATTCAAATTATTTAGAGTACTTTATTTGAGGAAAATGTTGGTCATGAAAATCATAGAGTAAGGATGAATCTCTCTAGTTTATTACTAGTACAATTTCATCATCGTTTACAGTGATAGACAGAGGTTACAGCCTGTCATTTGAGGCAGTGGGAATAGGTCATGAAATCAAGTTAGTCACTCACATGAGTCTGGAGTTGTAACTGTAACTGGCACACTTTTAGCACTGGTGTATCCATCTACATTCAACTGCACAGAACATTTATAGGTTGTGCCAGCAATGACATCAAAGCTGAAGGTGAAGGATGATGTGTTAGAATTATCAGTAACATTGCCAGTCAAAACTGCACCAGTGGATGAAACACAGGTTGGTAAATAGGTCCTGAAAAATGGAATGAAAGTAATTATAAAAGAAATCAACCATCAAACTGATGAAATAGTGTATTGATGCAATTTTCTCACCCATGTGACATAAATCTGACCTCTATGTATTCCTTGCTTTTGTTGTGTTGGTCTGGTTGTCTTGTTGTAGTAATATCTCAGAGTGGATATCTTGTAGTAATATCTCAGAGTGGATATCTTGTAGTAATATCTCAGAGTGGATATCTTGTAGTAATATCTCAGAGTGGATATCTTGTAGTAATATCTCAGAGTGGATATCTTGGTCCCCAGTCATAAACCTTTGCTCAGCTCCAATTGTACTCAAAAATATTCTAACCAATCAAAAGGCTATATCTGGATATTTTTCAAGTCTGGAGTAGTAATTAACATCTACTACTCAAAATGTTGAGTTAAGTTTTATGACAGAGAAGCTTCATCTTGGCCTGACTGTTTCATTAGGTCATAATATAGTTAGTTATTACCCTTTATTCATCTGACTCAACTGTATACATCATACTCTTATAGAATTGTGACATCTCCCAGCAAACCCCTGATTCTCTATTTAAAATCTGGCCCAAAATGTGAGAAAAACAGTAAACCTACCTGAAGATAATCAAGAAATTTCTTATGTCAGAACCTTATTCAATGTAATGCATGCACATGCTTTAATAAGCACACATTCCTCTTTTAGGGTAAAACTACAAAAATAATTTCTTTACGAAATGCCCATTTCTTGATCCTGGCATGCCCCATGAAGCTGCTAAAACCCATGCAGAACATTGTGATTTTCTTGGAACTGATTTTCTTGGAACTTACCACTTTGCATATCTTATGTCTCCTTACCACTTAATTAGTTAAATCAGTCTCAAAAACAAATCTTACATATGCTTCTTTTGCACAATCATATTGGGAAGACAGAAGTGATGAGCTTGCAACATAGACAAAGGGAGCTAATGTTTCTAGTATACATTCACATGATATTGTTTACAACATCATCAATGAGCATTTATTATGATGTGCTGGACAACCTCATCAAATGTACTCAAATAATAATTTCTTCAATACACAGTACAGGTATTATGTCAAATATGGTAAGTTTGAGGAAGATTCTTTTCCTCACCAACCACTTGCATAATATTTTGGCAAAAACGTTGCAGAACATAAAAAGTCTTTGTACAATTTGCTCATTACAATATACGCATTGATGAAATAAAAAATAAAAAAACACCACAAACGGTGTGCGTGAACTGATCTACCCCTAAGGTATGACAGGTTTATCTAGCCCGTGGAAAAATGCATGATAACTTTTGTACTGTAGATGACAAAAATGAAGCATAACTTCATTTTTATCAGATAAGACATGGTCATTGTCATTTCCTGAATGTATAATTATATGAAACTGACTGGATTTATTTAGCATAACTTCATTTTTATCAGATAAGACATGGTCATTGTCATTTACTGAATGTATAATTATATGAAACTGACTGGATTTAGAGAATCTAATATAAGGGTTTATTAGGTATTAGTATAATGCCATGAGCTGCTTGCATCAAGCATCATACTGTCCTATTCAATGAATTTCATCAATTTTATGTCTAATAAACATGAGTTTCTGATTCTATTTATAATATCATTGTACTTTGCATCACTCAGTGATGTTGCTATGTAAAATTATTAAGTGTTATATCACAGTGTGATATACAATATTTATGACATGACAATATGATGCCAATATATGTTACAGTTATGTCATGAACCTTGCAATCAAACTATTGAGAATACTGATCACTTGGAGGGTTAAGGAAATACAGTACATTAAATGGGGTAAAAGGGATTCAAATAAACTGTGAAATGTTGATATTCATGTTCCTTTCTATGATCAGAAGCCAATACCAATATCCCTCTAAAAGCATGTACTGTATGTACTCACGTATATTCCGGGTCCAAATGCAAACACCATAGACCCTGATCTGCCATCACATAATGTGCCGGTAGATCATGGTCTATGTTGTTTGTTCTACTGATTAGTCCTTACAAACTGCATAGACCCAGATCTGCTGGCACATTATGCGATGGCAGATCTAGGTATATGAAGTTTGCAGTTGGTATTGGCTTATACACGAGTATATACGGTAATCTGAATTTTCAATATTTAAGCAATTACCTTTCATGAGATTTTTCTATTGAAATGATTCTACTGGGAGGTAACCATTCTGAGTTTAAGGATTTCCTCTGATTACTAAACATTTATTTATACCCCTTGACATAGCTAGATTTGCTTTTTCAAGGCCAAATAAAGAAAGTGCCTACTACCATATTTAGCTGTGTATAACGCGCACTTTTTTCACCTATTTTTCTTATTTTAAGTCGAGGGTGCGCGTTTTATACAAGAACTAAAAAAAAAGATTTTTTCCAGGTCGATCTAACGAGAGGATGAAAGCACTATAGCCACCTACATGTGTCACATTCACTCCTTGTGAAATAATAAATCCGTTGTATATTGCATTGTCACTAAATTGTTTACCGGTACTAGCAATATTAAAGAAATAAATAATGCTTACAAATGGTCTTGTTCTTTGATTGCTTATGTTAATAAACTGGTTTCATTTCACATCACTGTGTAGCATTTTGTTCTGTGCCTTGACCAGAAATACATGTATATAATGACTGGCAACTTGTTCAAAAGCTGTGCAAAGTGCCACATTGGAGCAGAACAAATACCACTGTGAGGATTACCGTACTTGTTCCGTATATGTTCAGTATTCCATAATTGTTGATTTAATACATTTTTATTCATTTGTTCTTGGTTGAATTGAAATATAATATGTGCAGAATTCAACCAGTGTTAATGTTCTCATCAGAGGCACCTTTAGGGGATATTTTTTGCGACTACGGTTTCTTTCTTACGGTAACACTGACACGTTGTGGAACAAAATAATCAATTAATGTATGAAGTCGGAAAATATTTTTTTCTTTGGAAAATAAACTTGGTTCTTAGTTTTTATTTCTCATCTTAAATGATAGTATTTTGTATTTATTTCTGACTGTAGAGTGATCAATGTTTCATTGACTAAGTGTGGCCTTTTCAAGGTTATCAGCGGAACAAATACATGATTACTGTACCTGTAAATGTTCAATATTTGATAACTGTGGATCTAATTAATTTTGTCTTCATTTATTCGTGTTTGAATTGAAATATAATATTTAGAATTCAAGCAGTGTTAATGTTCTCATTTTTGTTTCGTGACTACGGTTAGCCTGTTACGGTAACAAAGACACAACGTTAATGTATGAAGTCGGAAAACATTTTTTTTTCCTTTGGAAAATAAACTTGTTTCTTAGTTTTATTTCTCATCTTAAATCATAGTATTTTAGATATCTTTGCGACTATACAGCGATCAATGCTTCATTGACTCAGTGTGGCCTTTTCACGGTAATCGGCACCAGGTAAGCTTTGATGCGCTCAACATAGTTACAATGCTTTGTCTCGGTGAGCAATATTTAATTGATTCAGCATGGTGTTTCTAATGGTGATCAGTGCTTCATTGACTCAGTGTGGTCTTTTCAAGGTAATTGGCACCGGCTAAAGCTTTGATGTGCTAAACATAGTCACGTTTCTTTGTCTAGGTAAATTTGCAATGTATTTACTTTTCTTCAGAAAATAAACTTGTTTCTTTGTTTTATTTCTCAGTTTAAACAACAGTATTTGATATGGTACTTCTTTGTTACAATACAGTGAGCAGTGTTTAATTGACTCAGCGTGGTGTTTTTAAAGATAATCAGCACCGGCTAAAGCTTTGATGGCCCAAACATAAGTACAATGCATTGTCTTGGTAAATTCTAGCTTGGACATGGAGATATATTTTAGAGGTGTAATGATAATCTAAATAATTATGAAGAAAAAAAAAATGATAATCCAAATAAGTACAAATACCGGACCTAAACTTTCACATAGCATATTGTGTTCGATCTTGAATCTGAACGAATATAGTCAAAGTATCAACATGGGTCATATAAGAAATTCGTACAATGCGAAAGACAAGCTAACCATCATTGCCTATGCAGAAACACATGGTAACAGAGCTGCTGGGAGGGAGTTTAATGTAGGAGAGTCTTCTGTTAGGGAGTAGAGAAGAATGAAAGAAAGACTGAAGAAAATACCGAGAACAAAACAGGCAGATAGAGGGACAAGTGCAAAGTATCCAGACATAGAGAGTGGTGTCCTTGAATGTGTCATGGATAGAAGAAGACAGGGAATCTCAGTATCCATGACAGAGATTCGCTTTCAGGCAATATTGATTGCAAAACAGAAGAAAATAGACGACTGCAAGGGGTCTGTGAGCTGGGCCTATGCATTTTTACAATGGCATGACTTGCCATGCATCATCATCCATGCCTTCAAAAAGTGCTGCATCTCAAATAAAATGGATGGCACAGAGGATGACATCTTGTGGGAGCACAATGCTAGAGCATGAAGACCAAGCAGAGAGCAAGGACAAAGATGAAGATGAAAGCTATTATGCAGCAACACCAGGAATGATCACAGACGAGGACATACAACGACTTTTCGAGAGTGATGACACCGAAGAGGAATTTGAGGGATTTGATGCAATAGATTGAATTCCATCAACTAGGCGAACCTTTAAAGGGCCCTTTTAAGGGCCAACCATAAAATCGGAAAGATATAATTTCAATATGCCACTTTTTTCATTCACTATCCAATATGGCCGACTGTTGTTGCACTATGAAAACGGAGTGAAATAGTCACGATTTTGAAATGTATTATATCACATGCACGTTATATGGCAGAACTATGTTTTTTCCATTCCTTCTGGGTCGAAAATTGGGGTGTACGTTATACATCGGTGCGCGTTATACACAGCTAAATACGGTATTAGAAATAGAAATTATTTTTAGTAACTGAAAGTAGACAGCAGATCCCTCCAAGTCAGTAAAAAAAACTGCTCAACATACTCAGTACATACCATGGACCGACAAAGACATCACTGGCTGCTGATCCATTAAAAAACAAAGTCTGAGGTTGGTACCATGTTAAATTCAGTTTCTGATCTGATACTGCTGTTACTGACAAATCCTCAGCACCTGGAATTACAAACAATGGTAATATTTCTTGATAAAATATACTTTTGAGTACACAAAAAGAAAACTGATTGTTTGAACCATTCAAGACCAACGTTTCTTATCTATATCAGACTGACTTTAGCTTCTGTTTAGATGTTACTGTTATCAAATTCTCTTCATCTTTTTATGTTATTATGGAAAAGTTGTTCCTTATAAAAGAAATAAATATCAATGCTGACCTAAGATGTAATTTCCTGATGAAACCCCATTAGTAACATTACATGGAAATCTTACAAATCCTGAAAACTGGACTTGAAATCTCTATAATCATCATTCTCAATGTTATGGCTGTTTTTTTTTTTTTTTTTTTTTGTTTTGTTTTATTTTGTAACTTTGAGCTGTTTCATTTAAACATACATGGTACCCAGGGAAGGATCTTTTTAAAAATATATGCTAGGGTACTGTGATTACTCAAAGAGTTGATATGAAAAATGATAAATTCTAAATTGAATCTATGGGTGACTACTCCACATTAAAAGTGCTTTCCCTGGGTCAATAGTATATTTTACTGGAACAGCCCTTATCTGCATATGCTGTCTTACTTTTACTGTTGACATGTCTATAGGGAATTCATTGTTTTTCATGGGATAGCAATTTTTTTTAATTTTTGTGGTGCTTTCATCAGTATGTCTTGTAAAAGGCAGTTTAGTTGTTACAGAAATTATTTTAATGAGGCATCTAATATAGAAAATTATTAATTTTGTTTTCCACCCTGCATTTACAACTTCAAAATAGGAAGGATAGGAGAAATAGAGAAAAGAAAAGAAAAGATTATACTTCTTAGCTGTAGAGTTTTCCACAAGTTCCTGAAAGATGATTCAGCTCAGAGATGTATCTGCAGTTTATCTTGCTATCTAAAATTAGCTCCAGTAAATGCAGATGAAAACCTTCAGAAGAAATAGAGCACATAATGTACTCTAATGACAATGATGATGATGATGATGATGATCACAACCACCACCAACATAAATGCTTTTCTCCCATTATATTTGGTTTTAGAAGAAGCTGATCAAACTGGCTTATAAGGAGATGCATAACTCGTATACAGTAATAAAATTGATTATGTGCTCATTAATTACAGTCAATTACATTTACAGCAAATCATTTCATTCTAAATGTATCTATAATTTGTTATATCCCAAGAATGTACATAAAATACTGCATCAGGCACATTCACTTCAAACTGAAATACTTACTGCACTGAAGCAATGTAAAACTGGTAAGACTCCGATAATTAACTGTGGCAGTGGCAGATGGTAATGTCCCAAAATAGATCCCAGCTGCAGCTGTGGGGTATGCACATTCCCCACCAGTGATGCTTTTAGCCACTGCATCGATCGTATTCAGTGTCTCACACTGGCATGCAATTGAATTATGGAACAGGTCTCTGATATAAAAGAAAGGGATGGAGATAAAAGAAATCGTAACAGTTGGAGCATAAACAATAATTAACATCCTCAAGTGTAAAATAAAACTGGTGTGCAATCAATGATTACACAGCTTACCTCTATAAAACTTTAAGCAATCTCCAGTAGCCACTGTAAACATTATTAACAAGCAGAAAATAAGTTCAGATTAAAACGATCTTGAAAACAACATTTTGACCCCTTTTCTAAATACAGTTTTTTTTTATAATTGCAATTTAAAATGTTAACTTTTAATTGGACATAAGGTCAGCACCTACTGACCTGCCTACTAAGTCAAGATATAAAAGACATTAAACAGTAAAAATGAACATTCTTTTCTGTGATAATGAGTGATATCAAAGTAGAGGTACTATAATGAGTGATGTCAAAGTAGAGGTACTATAATGAGTGATGTCAAAGTAGAGGTACTATAATGAGTGATGTCAAAGTAGAGGTACTATAATGAGTGATGTCTAAGTAGAGGTACTATAATGAGTGATGTCTAAGTAGAGGTACTATAATGAGTGATATTAAAGTAGATGCACTATAATGAGTGATGTCAAAGTAGAGGTACTATAATGAGTGATGTCAAAGTAGAGGTACTATAATGAGTGATGTCTAAGTAGAGGTACTATAATGAGTGATGTCTAAGTAGAGGTACTATAATGAGTGATATTAAAGTAGATGCACTATAATGAGTGATAAAAACTCAAGATTACTGTTGCTTCTATATGCATTTTTTAATCATTGTTCTCATAATATAATATGCTTGGGAAGCTATTATCATTGCCTATCCCATGAAGCCAGATTCCATTACCCCTTTGGTACCTCTTTTGGGATTCCAGGAGACGATGCATAGGTCAAGTGTTAATCAGTGTGCTGGTTCATGAACTAGTCAACAAGAAGCAACATATTGTGTACAGTGATGAAAAATCGTGACCTTTAACTGGAAAACATGCAAAACTTCAATTTTCTTGTGCGACACAAACAAGTACAATCAGATGCTGGTCATTTGGTGATATGTTCAGCAACACAGGTTGCAAGGTCATGATGCCTGACCCTTAATTCTGCACCAGGGGTGAATGCACTCCATAGCAATGGCGACTTGGCAAGATACGGAAACAACAATGGCTGCACTAAATTTAGATGGACTGTTTGCTGACCCAGCATCTAATAACAGCTCTGAAAAAAACCTAGGGTGAATGTACGTGTTCCCATTACAAGTCGCATGGTCAGCATCAAAAAGATGCATGACACACACACTTGAAGTGTCTAGGGATGATGGCAAATGATTGTAGCCTCCCAGTACTAGCCTGCCATTGTAACATCCACGACATCACACACTGGGCAGACTGGACCTGGATACACAACAGTTGACTGCTATGGAAGCAACAGAGGGTGATTTTAAAGGAAATCTCCAATTCAATGGGGGCACTGCATACAGATTTTTGATCCCTGAGTGACCTACAGGCCACAGTAGAGTCATATTTGAACAAAAACGTGGATGAGGACTCAGACTGGGTTTCAAGTTCCTCACACATGATATCACCCACCCCCAAGATGATTTGCAGGACTTTATTGATCTCTGTGGCACTCCTAAAAGAGATCTACCAAATGACAGTTTGGGCCTTCTGTGAGTGAACACATTGCTAAAGTTGTAAACATGGCTGTCCAAACACATCACAGAGGAAAATAATCAAAGAAATATGGAGTCAGTTTAAGAAGAAACACAAAAACTGTAGACCTTAAAACTACAGCGAGTACAAGGGCACTTACAAAAAGCAGCAGTGCCTTCATTGGTTCAATTGATGGATCATCTTTTGTGCACCAAGCAAGAATCCCAGCAGATCGACAGACAAAACTTTCTATACTTGTAAAGGACTCTTTTTAGTTGCTTGTCTAACTATGGTCTTGGACAGAGATGAAGGGAATCTCTAAAACCTGATCAAAATGTGGCATTTCAGGAACTATGCACAGGCTCCAATGACATTACAGATCACTCATTTCTGATAATTTGGGTCAGCAGGTAAAAGACATAAAGGAGATGACCCAACAACTGGAAAAAACAGAACAGCTTAATCTTACTGAGGCATAACCTTCTTCTGTTATGGGAGCTGAGGTTGTTTCAATAGTGTGCCTTTTTGAGGCTGTTGGATGCAGAGAAATCTGGGAAGAATCAAAGGAAAAAGATACCAGTGTAAAGCAAGGAGCAGTATCCACAATTCTAAACTGAATGTTTCTGCAGATAGCAACTCTGCTTGTTCTGATGTAAGCAGCATGGTGACCTTACAAATAACTCACAGTTTATCAGAACATAAAAATCCACTGCCAACAACGTTCTGGCAGGAAAAATTGTGCACACAATTGCATGGCAAAAAATTTGATCAGATAGTTGGACTTAAACATACTGTTAAGGGATGTGCTATTGAATTTTTGCAAAAAAACTTTCCAGTTTCAAATTCCCAAAGCCATTCAGTTCAATAAGGCAGAAAGTATACTAACTGACAGTGAAACTGATGGGTTGCTCATGTAAGGTGTAATAGAGGAAGTACAGACCGAACAGGAAGAATTTGTTTCAAACATTTTTATTAGGCTCAAGAAAGATGGTAGAATTATTTTGAACTTGAAAATCCTTAACAAGTTCATTGAAAAACATAACTTCAAAATAGAAACGCTAAAGTCTGCCAATAACCTCATGAAAAAGAATTGTTGATTTGCTTCCATTGATGTAAAAGATGCTTTTTATTCTGTTTGGATTTCACCTACCGGTAAGTATAGAAAATCCTCAGGTTCAATTGGAAAGGTGATCAATTTCAGTTCACTTGCTTATCAAGTGGTTCAAGTTCCGCACCAAGAATGTTCACTAAACTTTTGAAGCCTGTAGTTTCTACTCTTAGAAAAATTGGACACAACAATGGTGCACATATTAATGACCACTTTTTGCAAGGTGACACTGTCAAAGAATGTACCAATAATGTTCTCTATACTGTCACTCTTTTGGATGAAGTAGGGCTCATAATTCCGACAGACAAGTCAGTTCTTTATCGAAGACAATGCATTCATTTTCTTGGGTTTTTGTTGAATTTGCAGGATAGGACAGTCAGGTTAAGTCCTGAAAAAGCTTCCCACCTAGCATCAGATTGCCAAAATCTTCTCAGTCAGAAATGTATAACTATTAGGGATTTTACCCGGGTTACTGGCCAAATATTCAACAATGAATCAGATGTTTCATATGCTCCTCTCTATTATAAGACTATGGAAATTGAGAAAGACAAGCGGTTGAAACAGACCACTGATAACTTTGATTAAACAAATGTTACACTGGTGGATCGACAATGTGCATACAAGCTTTGCTCCTGTACAGCATGGGCCTCCAACACCCATTCTATGCAGTGATAGCTCCACCTATGAGTGGGGTGGTTATAACAGAACACATAAATTGTCATCCAGTGGTCTCAGGGATAAGACTGAAAAATTAAATCATATTAATTTCCTGGAGTTAAAAGCAGGTTTCTTGACTTTCAAAGCTTTTTGTGTTTCAGCATATGGCGTTCATGTTCAATTACTCAAGGACAATACAGTCACTGTTTCATAGCTCAACTGAATGATCTCTCAAGGCCCATTTGGTTATGGCGTATTCAAAGGAATATATTTCTCAGTGCCTCGTACATTCCATGCAGAGATAATATTCAGGCAGAAAGACTTTCAAGAAGGACAAATGAAGATTTAGAATGGATGTTGGATAAAAGTATGTTTGCATGTCTGCAAGACAAATATGGTAGATCGATACTGACCTTTTTGCATCCAGATTTAATCATCAACTTCCTAACTATGTGACCTATCTACCCGACAGCAAAACTTTTGCAATTGATGCATTCATGTCCTGCTAGTCTGATTTTACATGTGTCTATCTCTACCCTCCTTTTAGTCACATCATCTCAGTTTCGAAAATATTAGAAGAAGATCAAGCAGACTGAGTTTTGGTTTCTCCAATTTGGACAACACAACCAATTGGTTTCCGAAGTTGTCCCCAATTTGGACAACACAACCAATTGGTTTCCGAAGTTGCTTCATCTCATCAGCAGGGAATGCTATATTCTTCCATGGCAGAAATATCTTCTTTGGTTGCCACAGGACCAAGTGAAATTTTGCCCTCTCCAGAAGATGGAGGTTTACAAATTATCAGGAAATCTCTCTTGCATCGAGGTGTTTCAAGACAGTCTGAAGATGTTATCATTGCCTCCTGGAGAGGCGCAACACAGAAACAATATAGGACGTATATTGAAAAGTGGTTGTACATTTGTTCTACAAAACAAATTAATCCAGTTCAGGCACCTGTACATATAATTTTAGATTTTTTCTGTATGATTTGTATGCAAAGGCTGGACTTGCAGTGCTTTGAACACAGTTTGTTCAGCTTTGTCAGCTATTATATAAAAAAGAAACAAAAACAAAACAATTGCACCCTAGGTAACCAAGTCTTAGTCAACGGTTTTTAAAAGGGGTGTTTTCCGTAAGCGACCAGCCTAACCATGAAATAATGTTACATGGGATGTTTCTTTATTATTAACTTATCTTAAACCCTTGTCACCTCTGGAGAACTTGAACTTAAAGCATCTTACTTTTAAAGTTAAAAGTCATGTTATTAGTCTTGCTTACTGGACAGAGAGCTCAAACTTTTAGATATATTAGATGTACTGTCAGTAGTTTAGTTATAAACATTGTTGAGCTTGTCAAGCTGTCTTGACAGTGGAAACATTTGCCTGAAATTTTCTCGCCCACTTATTTGGATGTTGATCTTTGTGTAGTTAAATCCATGTGCAAGTACTTTGCTTGAACTTCATCTCTGCAGGGTTGAGTCCGCAAATTTCTTATTTGATCAAATGCCTCATAAAGGGGTCTCTAGAGACACTGTGTCAAAGGGGATAACAAATGTGATGCAGTTGGCTGATATTGACGTTAACATTTTTCATCCCCACAACAGCCGAGGAGCTTCTTGCAGTGCTGCACATGTAAAGCCCCCATTGGAACTGTTCTCCGCAAGGTTGGCTGGAGTAAGGACGTTTTTTTTCATGCTTTTTTTAATAAGCCATTGTTAGAGACACTTCCTACAGTGAAGCTGTGTTCAAAGCTACAATTCAGGATTAGCAAGATGGACATGAGATGCACACTTTTTATTTTTCTAAATTACATTTCTATCTAGTTTTCAATCATTATTCTTGTGACAGAATTCAATTTCCTTTGATGCATTTCAAATGGCTGTATATTTACAAGACAGTACATTCATTATGCCATGATAGTTGTTCATTCATCCTTAAATGATCTTAGTTTCCTCAATATGTATCAAAGTTTTCAATCTGCTTCTTCCTGCTACTCTATTCATGGATGCATCGATTCTGAAATCTCCTAGAATCCTGAAGGAGTAACCAAGGGACAATGGAATTTAGAAATAAAACGAGACTTACCTGTAAGTTGATGTTTGATGATACATGTAATTCCACTGTATCTTTGGTACCCGAGGGATTACAGGCCCTCCTTTTAAGTTATAACCCACCCCTTCTCTGTTGTGCTTGATATACCCATGCTTTTGCTGTTCTAAAAGACTGACTAACACATGACCTATATGTTATCTCCTGTAATCCCTCAGGTACCAAAGGTACAATGAAATTATCATCAAACTTCAACTTACAGGTAAGTCTCGTTTAATTTCTCAATTTTACTGGGTGAAAGTCACAGGTTTTGAGTAACCTTAGAGTAACAGCTAGCAGTACATGCAAGGTTACTCAATACAGATCACTTATCTAATTTTTATACTTATTCGCATGTACAATGCACAGTTAAATTGTTCAGGATAATTAACTATGTATAAGTCATTAATATGGAAAGTTTACCATTGAATAAACATATTTATTCCTACTTCAATCTGCATTGGTCTTCACAGTATGCCAGGATGTATATAACATATAAGAATTTTTGTGGTCAAAAAACAAATACCTACCACATGTTAGTAAAGCATACAAATGTAGGTCACATTAACCTTTGTTTATAAGGGTTTAGGGCAATACTAACAGGGATGCATCCAACTACCTAGCTTTATGCTTGAAACATAAAATAGCATGCAATAAATGAAGTTTAAACATAACATTTCTACAACTTCATTGAAGCATGAAATATAGGTAACAGAACCTCTTTTTGCAAAAATGATGAAAAACCTATCAAGATGCATCCATTCACCAAATTTTTTTGATTGTTGGTGGGAGAGTATGCATACAGTATGACAAAAACCCATGTGGTCATGAGCTAACACAAAAACTTTACCAAAAGTAGGAAAAGGTGAAATAGTGTTCACGATGAGCTTCTTTCATAGTAAGGGTGTGGTAGTAACAGAGATACATATCATCATCAATTTCATGATTCTAACGTAAATGGTGCCTAAGAAATGAGCAAACACAAAATTTAACCTAAGTCAGCAAAGCATAAAATATGGGCGCTAATAATCAACTTCTGATCCAAAGAAGTAGCGCTCATAAAGATACATTCCTTCACCAAGTTTAATGATTCTAGATAGGATATGTGCATAGCATTAAAAAAACTATGTGGTCATGAGCTAAATGAAAAAACTTAACCTAAGCCAGCAAAATATGAAATATTAGGTAACAGTGAACTTTTCTTGTATGGGTGCGGTACTAAAAGAGATGTATTACAATCATCTAGTTTAATGATTCAAGCATGAACAGCGCTTGAGATTGAACCCAAGTTAGTGAAACATGTAATATGGGTCATAGTGACCTACTTTTGTGGTGAGTGTGTTACTAATCATGATGCATCCCCTCACCTGATGTCATGATTCTAGGTATAGTACTATGTATCTGTAGTGCCAAAAACCTATCTGACCATGAGCTTAAATGCAAACACTTAATGTAAACCAGTAAAATGTGAAATTAGATAACAGTGACTTTCTTTTGTTTTAAGGGTGTGATACTAACAGCAATGCATACAATCACCCAGTTTAATGATTTTTGCATGAACTGAGCTTGAGAAATAACCTACAACACAAACTGTAACCAGTAAGTGAAGCATAAAATATGGGTTACAGTCACCTATTTTTTATATTAGGGTGTAGTACCCATTATGATGTATCCTCTCACCAAGTTTCATGAATCTAGGTATAACAGTATATATATACAGTGTACAAAAAAGGTCATGGGATAAATGCAAAAACTGAACCTAAACCAGTAAAATTTGAAATGTAGGTCATAGTGACCTTCTTTTGTTGTAAGGATGTGATACTAACAGAGATCCATACAATCATCTAGTTTAATGATTCTAGCATGAACAGAGCTAGAGAAATAAACTTTAAACACAAAATTTAACCAGAGTCAGTGAAGTGCAAGATATGGTTCACTGTGAGCTACTTTATGATGACAGACCTGCCAACCATAACAAGACCTTCTCAGTAAGGCAGTCAATATTTTTCCTCAAGTCAGACAACTCTTCAGTAAGATGTAACAAAATAAGATGCACTGTTAATGTTGACTTGGAAAACATGAATTTGAAAAGTTCTAAAGTGTGATCTGATGTTGAGAATGCAACATTATGTTCAGCTAAAAAGTTCATGAAGTAGGCCGGTACATCCTATTACTACATTTCTACCGGTACTTAGAAAACCCGCAAAAGTTTCACTGTACTTACTTTCTAACTATTATCCTACTGTATTTGTAAACAACATGTGATGTATTTGTCATGGTGAATGATTTTAATTTCCGATCAACGGGATCGCCAAAGTGCTGGATATTCCAAGGTGACCTTTAATGGGAGTCACTCCAAAGAGAACGTCCTATTACCATGGCAATTCAGAAATATAGTGACCGTCAGTAGCACAGTATCAAAGTACAAACAAAATTAAAAAATCAGGAAATATTATGTAAAAGCAACACATTTAATAATAAAATTTCAACATTAAATTCATAAATTTAATAAAGATCTTTATATGTCCAAGTTGTAGAATTTTTATGTTATATTACATGGTATATTTATAGTTAACCCCAACCCATGTAAACTTTAATTGTATGCCCCATGTATAGAAAACACCTTTTATGAATTTGAAGGGATTGGCAGGGTTCATTAACTTGCCTTTATACTACTGATCAAAGAACCCACACTGAAACAAAACTCACAAGTTTGACAATACACCCTCACTGGGCCCCCACAAGTTAGATACAAAATTTTATTGAAGAGCATCTGTCAGGTCACCAGTTCTGCTTGTATTGTTTAAATTCGGAAGCAGGCGATTTGTAGACATTGTGCTAGGCACGATTTTATGAATGAATAGTACAAAAAAGGGATCGGAACTAGATATGGTATGAATGGGATTTGATCATGTACTTAAATTTGTACATGTAAAGGAAATCTACAATTTGTTTTACCTTGAATAGAGTTATTCTTCAAATTTTTCATATACGGCTATGTGAACTTCCTGACATTATGTTTACATGCCGGTTATTACGCATGGTGACATCACTGAACAAAAATGTTTAAATGCCACAGTAATAGGAATACTGTGGTAATAGGACGTGCCACTATACACTTAGACCTTAATGACTCCATTTCAGTTTCAGAAACTATGGTTCCAAACCCCATGGAGGTCAATGGCTTCTTGCTAGATCTCTCAACTCAACATAATCTTTGATTATTTTTAGTTTCACATGGCGATGGCAATCATCTCTCCTGCCATGAACAATACTTAAGTCGACACAGAATGTCCAAAATACACAATTGTTGCCTTTCCTGCTTCATTCCACATATGGCTAAGAATCTGAATATTCCTTTCTATACTTGTGTTGATTATACTTCTGTGCTGATTATTTTAACTTTTTGAGAGGCTTGAATGTCCCTTTCTCCTTCAATGAGTTTTCATTTGTTGAATGACATTTCTAGATAAAAGTTGATTATAGAGGCAAATTTGCATCAAAATATGGGCACTCCTGTAAAGTTAGTCTGGTTCCCTGAGAAGCTC
Organism: Margaritifera margaritifera; assembly: GCA_029931535.1. Taxonomy (NCBI): domain Eukaryota; kingdom Metazoa; phylum Mollusca; class Bivalvia; order Unionida; family Margaritiferidae; genus Margaritifera; species Margaritifera margaritifera. The sequence continues at coordinate 1,452,977 of JAQPZY010001293.1, forward strand.
CACCAAATCTAACATGAAAACCTGGATCTGGATGAAGTTTAGACAAATAAATATCCAGATTTTACCACAACAATATTTTTTAGTGGTATTTTTTGCTATTATTCTGTTAAAGTCTGTAATTTAATAGGTAATTTCAGTAAATTTTATGGTCAAATCATAAGGGCTGGCAGGTCTATGATAAGGGTGTAGTACTCATCAAGATGCACCTCCTTGCCAAGTTTCATGATTCAAGGTATAACAGTATTTATACAGTGTGCAAAAAAACCTGAGCTGTAGTAAATGCAGAAACCTAACCATGAATGTACAACTAATATACAAGTATGTACCAAGTTTACCTCTTAGCCTCAGTGGGGTGGGAAGTGGGTGGGGATAAATAGGTACTGTGAAACCCACTCTAAACTGGTGCCTAGAACCATACTTGCCATATTCCCAGACAGTGTTGGGGGGGGGGGATTGAGAGCCAAAAAGTGTGTTTTGAGGTCCCAAGGGGGGTCAGTGTGTGTGACCCCCCAAAAAAAGTGACGTCATCCAAATGAGAATAAGCCATATTTTAAAATCAGCCTATAGCAAATGACTGGAAATTCAAATCTGAATAAAAGAAAATACAATCTGTTTTCTCTGCAGCATGTAATATACTTACAAAAAAAAAAAAAAAAAAAAATGGTAGACTTAGCATTGTCAAATAACATCACCACAAACATGGTCACAACCTCACAGACATTAAATACACCAAGTTACTGTCTCTAAAACCACTGGACAGTGGAATGTAGTTTTAACTACATGCAGTCTTTGCTGCTTTCAATAGTTCAGTAGTTGGTTTGACGGTAATGCAAGTGATATTTGTGTTCACAAATATGCCTTAACTTTCCTTCGCGAATGTGTATCCACATCTTTGTTGGCGCAAACAATGGCAAAAGTTGCTAAAAGTGATAAGACTTGTAAGATCGCAATGAATATCCATTTCAAAACAATTAATATGCCAATGAAAACATTAAAGGTTTGTGGTAGTCAGCTGAGTTGCTAAAGTCTTTGACCGCCACTATTGTAACATATTTTCGAGGTTAAAGTCACACCTACGGCAGTGAAGATTTAATTTATTCTCAGGCTGAATCAATGAAAAAAGGTAATAATTCCTGCGAATACACAATTTGTCATTTGATTAATGATTTAATACTTTTAAATTATTACAATTCCATGGTGCAGTTTATTTCAGGTTAACCAGATATTCAAACATGTTAATGTTTTCGTGAAATATTTGATCACATGATAAAACGTTTACTGCAATCATGAAAATGTCCAAGGAAAATGAGAAAAATAAGGTGGCAAAACTGTCGAAGCAAATAAGATTATCTCATTTTTTTTAGCACTTCTAGTGCATTATGTACTACAATTTTCCTTTGTCCCTTTAAAATGTTGTTTCCCCCAAATCTGGAGGGTGAGGGATGCAATGTCCCCTAACCTTTGGATCCTAGGTGCAACACTGTATTAGAGATTGAATGGTGCTGTTGTACAACCTACCAAAATAATCATGTTTTGAATTTTATATATGAAGTAAAAATCCAACTTCAAAGAAACGCTGCTGCTGATCACAAACTTTAATAAAGATGGCTTCAACATTCTCATTCAATGCACTCAGTGATGAGTAATAACATTTATTTTTTAACTCGCATCTGTTTGATGTACTTAACTTCAGAGAAATTGGGTTGTTCCACTTAGTGTACTTTACTTATGCAAATTAGCCTAATGGACTCTCCCTCAGCAGTTCTCAAAGGATTTGACACAAGACATCACCCTAGCTATTGTGAGCCAATCAAGTAAATCTCTGAAAGGTGTCTGTTTATCTCTGACCACCTTACCTTTAAACTGTCTTTAAAACAGCCGTATAAACTGCCCCGAGGATAGTTTTACACGAGCCCTGAGCAAGACTGTTTACTGTTATACATACCGCAGATTACGGGCATATATCATTGTGATCAAGAAATGTACATTTTTTGTGGGAATTTTTTTTTTCATGCTAAGATTGCTGAAAATCGTGTTTTTCGAAACACGACCATGTCGAGGGGGTTTGGGAGTCCAAAATCGTGTTTTTCGTGTGACACGTCATGTTATGGCATGTATGCAGTACATAGGAACAAAGAATGTTTGAAATTCAGTGAGGTTGTAAATATGTATATGCTTTCATCTGTGTCAATGCCAGGGGTAGTACAATAGGTCTCCTCTACTTAATAAAGGTGAGCTAAAAAATAAACATCCTTTTACCTCAATGAGAAGAAATTTTGTATATATAAGAAATAAAAACTTACAGTGTGGCAAGTTTTGTCAAGTAACTAAATGCATTAATGCCAAGTGTCTCGATGTTGTTGTTGCTCAGGTACAGAGTTTTCAGGTTTGTCAGAGGTCCTAGGACATCAAAATGGGTGAGTCGGTTATTATCCAGAGTGAGATACTGTAGATTGATCAGGTTGTCAAACAGTCCAGGGGATATAGTGTTTATCAGATTGTTGTCCAAATATCTGGAATAAAAAGAAAGTCAGGTTTCAACATGAATGCAAGGGGAAGGGCCATGTGGAATATATATATATATAACACCATTTTTATTTGTGTATAACATGCACCCACTGTAAAAACCATAAACCCTGATCTATTGGTGAATAATGTATTGGCAGATCTGGTTATATGTACCATATTCACAAAGCCTCTGCGTCTGATACAAGTAGTGACCATTTTCAAGTGCCCTCAAACCCATGCTTGTTATTACATCATAACTTAATTGCTGTCAATTCACCATGATGATGTGTCATCATTAATAGCAACATGAGCAATAGCTGAAGATACTGAAACCAATGATTTTTGGAGAAAAAAAAAATTAAAATTCCAAAGCTGCAGGAAAAAAATTAACAATTAAAAGTGCAGTTATTTCATTGATGGTTGAAATGCTGTTGTTTGTTATTTTCAACACCAATCTTTTTTATGAAGATCTATTCTTTGCAGATATAACCGGATGTTTGTTTCTTAAAAATTTACCAATCTGGAAAGTATCACTTACAATCAGTGGCAGTGCGACGGTGACAGTGGGTGTGTTGGGGGGGGGGTCAATTACCCCCAGGTGCTGGTCAAAAAGGGTGCCATCGGGAACTTTTTTTTTTTTTTTTTTAGCTGTAACCGGGGCATAGATGGGGATAGGGGTGGAAGTTGGCAACTAATATAAAAACTGTTCTCTGTGGCAAAGTAGGGGCACCACAAAAAAACATTGCCCCTGTGCACCTTGGTAGGCTGCCACTAAAGTTCATTGCCCCAGGCACCTCGAGCCCTCACGCTGCCACTGCTTACAATTACCCCTGAGTATCTTTCAGAGAGTTAGGGTTATTTGACTCACATCAGAAATAAATGAGGCTCTTTCAATTTGGTTGGTATAGTCTATTAATTTGTATTTAGTATATTTCCAATGAATAATTGTGTGGATCATCATCTGCATGAACTGTGCATGATGCAATATGGGTATGCAGTGTTTTGCAGTCAAATGCACATTATACCCAGGAAAAGTGCTGATGTAAGAAAGGAAGGTTTCTCCAAGAATACTTACTCAATCACATTAATATTAGGAAATAAACTCCGCTACCTACCAAATCCAGCCTTCCCAAAAAGACAAAAAATAAATAAGTTCCATCAATATATCATGTAGACAAAGGAAAGCAACTCTTACAGATCACCTCCTCTTGCTGGATGGCTCCCCTTATACATGATATTTACGAGTTTAAGGTTTAGCATAACAGTGACAAGCTGACATTTCCTGGAATGGGTGAGAGGGCTTAATAGCAATATGATTGGGTAAGTATTCTCAGAGAAACATACTTTACTACAAATTTCTGTTCTCCATCAAATACTGTACTTGCTCACATTAAGAGAATATGTATAAGGAGTAGAAAATACAAGAGTATCATCCAACCTTTACCAAAGTCACCCTTTATGAAAATATCACTGCATCCTCAACAGAAGGATGAACCCACTATCCTAACATAAACACAGCATATTTGGAAGGGTATGAGCGCAATTATTGTGAGGCAAAATCCTGTAATGTTTGGAACAAGGGTGTTGCCTTACCATAGACTAGATCCCTGAGCAAATCCAGCAAAAGCTATAGACCCATGATGCCCAGAATGAAGGCTGTGCTGTCATGAATGGGGCTTGGTGATTGTCTGGTCAGCCACCAGAGGCCCAACGAGGTTCAACCCATGTCTCTGCAAAGCCATATTGTGTAGGTTGAAGCTGGAGAATGTGGACTGTGTATGCCAGCTCACTGACTCCACAATGTCTTAAATAAAAACATTTGCATTTTAGAGCAAGATTTGTCACAATCACTCAAATTTCATTAGTTGAGATCTTCATGAGGTGTACAATATCCTGAGAGAGCCCACACTATGCTTATCGAATGACTCACTTGAACCACAAGAGCTGTCCTTGAGAGATTCTATCTTGCTTTCCTGCCTAGACTGGCAGGAATAACCATAGTCAGGGCTGCAGATGCTTTCCAATGAAGACAAAGCCAGGTTGCATCATCAGGAACTGTCAAATCAGAACTGGAGATAGTTTGAGTCCATTGATAGTGCATACAGTTCGCTCACACTGCATGCTGAAGCTAGGTATATCGGGAAACATGTTTTATAAGATAGTTGCTTTTGTGAGGCCAAAGACAGAGACTTCAACTGAGGTGAATTGAGCAAGGTCAAGGCCCAGGAGAGGTGTTATTTGGGAAACAAGGTCAAAATTGAATCACAATTATTCCTGTAATGTCTGAACATGTCAGAATTCATGAAGCCATAATTTTCTATAGTGATGGAGGTAATTTCTTCCCCTCAAATAGGCAAAGGATGAAGTATACCAATCCAGGAATAGTCACTAGAAGAGAGGAGAGATCGTTGTCTCAACACCAGTCAACAAAAAAATGCCACTCTCTCTTGTGTGTCTTCAAAGCAGAGGGCGTTCTAGCTGTTGAGATTCCCTTCACAATTGAATGTTGCATTTATTCCCTTACAAGTCTCCCCTCATAAAGGCCAGGCATGAAGAATGAGCTTATCCAGGCATGGATGAATGAGCTTATCCAGGCATGGATGGAAAACTGGTGACCTCAGTTGCTTGAATAATGTGGGGGTCACCATTGTCTTCCTGGAAATGTCTTTTGCGAGGCCTAGTGGATCGCTGACCCTGGACTTATCCCACTTTTGAGGGGCAATCAGAACAACTCTGCAATTCTGGCCCTTCACTTTCTGAACTACCTTCAGGATCAGGACTGATGAAAGGAAGTCATAACCCCACATCCCCCCACCCCCAGCTGATCACTAGGGCATTGATGGCCCAGGCCTCAGGGTCTTGAAATAGGGAAGGGCCTTCTTCTCTAGCATCCACTTGCCACTGATTGTCGTGAAGCAGGGCAGTAAGTGAGCCCCCAACCTAACAAACTGGCAAAAGTGCAGATAATAATTTCTGGTTGGTAAGCTTCCAGGGTTATTCCCTTTGCAAACCAGTCACTACCTTGCCACCAAGTGACCAGAGAAAGGGCACAACTGGGCCAAGATCACCATTCACAAGAAGTGCACAAAGAAGCAGCTGTGGCAGATTTTGTCTGCTGCTGCATTTAGAAGGCAGAGGAGTTGAAGACAATTCTTAGCAACTGCTAGCTGTTGAGATTCCCTTCCTAACTGAAGGTTGAACTCATTCACTTGCAAGTCTCCCCTCACAAAGGGATGGCTTGAAGAACGAGCTTGTCCAGGCAAGATTTCTTGACAGAGATTGACTTTGACCATTTGAAGATCTGAGCAATGCACTTGACTAGAAGTCAAACAATGTTGAGATGGGTCAGGAATTCCATACCCTGATGGACAAAATGCAGTAAGGTTACAAGATCCAACTTGTCCCTGTTCATTAGGAACCCTAAATGAGAATTGAGTGTGAGGTGATTCAAATATGAACCTGAACTGAACTTACCATATGTTTCTGCAGAACATTGTCCATGTATGATACAATTGCTGAGGATGATGACACAGTCCAAAGTTTCAGTGAAGGCCCAGGGGACAAGATTTAAACCAAAAGGAAGAGACTTGCGAAAGCTGAAAGATGTACCAAACATACCATTTCTTTTTGAACTTCAGAGTGGCAATGAATTGATTGAGTCCACTCAGATCTATCCAGTTCCCTACTGGCCTTCAGCACCAAGAAGAGCCTGGAGCAAAAGCCATGGGAATTCAATTTTTGAACTATCTCCACCACCACCTTGGTGCTTGGTGTAGGGGGATGTGAAAATTTGCATCTTTCAGGTCAAGACTGATTATGTATTTGTCCCATTTTACTGAAAGCTGTAACAACCATGCTATCTCCATCTTAAACCTTGGAGTGGAAATGGACTGTTTGAGCCAGCTCAGATCTATGACTGGTCGCAGTTTCCCATGGGCCTTTGGCACCAGGAAAAGCCTGGAGTAAAAGCCAGGGTGTTCAGTTTTCAAACTATATCCACCACTGACTTGGTGAGTTGAGTAATAAGTCTGCACTCCAACTGTAACATGTCTGCTTTTATGGAGTCATTCAAGATGTCTTTTACGGTGGGAGATGACTAAAGGTGTTGGAGCTGGATAAATGATATCTACAGCCCATGCAAAACAACTTGGATTAACCATTTGTTGTCAGGAAGAGGTTGATCTAAGTCTGCTGAAAAAGAAGTCTTGCATCCACTGAAGGGGTGCTAGAGGGTGGAAAGGAGAGTGAGTCACTGACAGGTACGTGGAGGCTTGGGAGATTGGAAAGTGGTCTCTTATATTAAGCATCACATCTGTGATTCCAGCAGTGATGTGCATGGGATCTGGTATTACTACATCTGTGCTGTTCGCACAATCTTAATGGGTGTGGAGGTTGCCATCACAAAATTTCTTGCAACAATAGCTACTATCTTTGAGTGCTGGCTCAGGATGTCTGCATCCGAATACTTTGAATTTGACCTTTTATCTTCACCCCTGGGCTGCTTTCACAAATTGTTGGACCATATTCCTTCTGACCAAGTGTTGCAAACACTGCACGGGTTCACAGAACTGCATTTTGTACATGCCAGGCATCTTTTATGAGTGTGCTCGGTGACTTCAGAATGTCTACACTTCTTGCACTTCTAAGTAATTTTTAACTTAAAATTACAGTGAAAAAAAATGACCAAAATGCAATTAAAATTCACAAATTAGGCACGACTCACTATTATAAGAGAAGATGCATAGAAGATAAATGTGACTTACCAGTCGTAGAATAAGTCCAATAATATTATAAATTTCACCAAAAAATATTGAAATAAAGACACCACACAGTTTAACAACAATGAAACTGTATGAATCCACAAACTTTATAGAAGGATGGCTTAAAATTTAATAGATTCAGAAGGCACATCAATCTGTTTATGATAGTACTGAACGAAAGCTTTAGATGGTAAACATCCAGCATACAGGGAGCCTCCAAGCGGTCAGAAGGAGATGTAATCTGTAATATGTCTATATGACATACAAACAGAAAAGACAAAATTTTCATCTATTTGGGAAGGTTGGAGCTGGGAGTTAGCAGAGTTTATTTCTTAATGTTAATGTAATCAGGCACTGTATTTGATAGAGAAATGTTGAATTACAGGAAGACCTTCTTGTAAATGTTTTCCTCAGTTTGATAAAATGCATTTGTGACCTTTGACCTTGATATCATTTCACAGACACATTGTACACTTTATAAAGATGTCCTCGTGTATATACAATTTCTGAAATTCAATACTATGCATGCCATTATGAGTAAAACACTGTGACCATTAAAGAATTGCATGATGCTCATATGAAATGGACAGCATTTCCAGATTTTATATTGAATTTTACTAATGACCAATGAAATTTAGTTTGACCAAAAATCCTTGTTGAAAGTGCAATGATTTCATCGAGGACAACTTGATGACTTTGTGTTATATAGCAACGGTGATACCTGCTATAAAAATATGAAATAGCTGTATTAAATGCTTTTTTAGTGGTTTCCAACATGCAGCCATCTGCCTGCCAATTATTCTTTATGATCCATTTTTGATGGTCAGACAAACAGATCTTTTTTTGTTTTAATCTTAAATCAAGAACAATATAACAATGCAAAAAAATCTTTTAAAAAATCAAGGTATCATAAATCTGCATCATTTTTTGATACACCTTATTAATTAATAGTATCATAATTTGCATCATTTTTTCATACACCTTATTAATTAAAAGTATTAACAGTTTGAACAACTCAATTTTCAATACTGAGCATTAAAATTCAATAGCTTTGCAAATAAAAAAAAGGAAGCAAAATAATAGGTAACTGTCAAAAAATAGTACCGGTAATAATATTTTACAAATAATTTATTCATCTTTTCTACTTATGTTAGAATAAGCATTTGAAAGCTAAATAATCACAAAGTAACTTAATTTTCAGTCAGAGACCATATATTTTGGAAAAGATAACCAAGAATAATTTTTTTTCATGCATAACACAAATTTCAACAAAAAGTTTCAAGTTGAGCAACTGACATAAAAAGGAATACATTTTATCTGGAAAGCATGGTATTGACCAAGTTAAAATTAACAGAAAATTCAAGGGTATTTTGAAGCCAGGCTCATCAATAATAATAATAATAATAATAATAATAATAAAGTCTTCATTTTCAGAGGTTCAGAGTTCATTCAAAAAGCAACTATTTGGGACCTCTATTATGTACAAGTATTTACAAATGATATTATAACATGCATACAAAGGAAATGAGTCACTCGAAGGGACAAGCACTCTACTGGGTGAAAAGAATTTCCAGGAATTCAAGATAAAACCATTTCTTCTTTTTAACTGATGAGTGTTGAAACCATCTCTGATATTCTTCAGCAATAAAAAGATTTTCAAATTAGCTGCTGTGGTACACATATTTTATGTCAGTTTGGCACCTTGACCATTCATTCAGGAGGAGTAGCGATAAAAACAATTTCAAGATGTCTGAGCAGTACAATTTTCATTTAGGGCCAACTAAACCATGGAATTTATGTGTGTGTACAGTTTCAAGGCAATCTTCCAAGTAGTTTAGGAGGAGTAGTGATAACAAACTTGTGCTAACGGATGGACGGATGTTGGAAAAAGGACAACAGTTCATCCCAAGCTCTTCTGGTCCTTGATCAGTAGAGCTCATAAAGGAAAAAAAGAAGAAGAAAAAAAAGGGAAAAATGTGGAGGAATAAGGGGATATACTTAATACTCAAATCGATGCACATGTAGCCATTTTTATACTGATGGATCAAAAGTGTTCAATGACGTTGATTCTTTCACTGATTTAGGTAAATGATAATGGAGGCTTGGACACTGCAGCAGTTATGCTAATAACTTGAACCTTTTCAGTCCTGGGTATGATCCCTGGTTTTGACAAGTGCAAGGTTAAATAGATGTATGTCCAAGATCAGAGATTTTCTAAGGTTCTCTGGTTTGATCCATCTACATGACTACATTACTCCAACTCTCTGTTTCATCCATCTACATGACTACATTACTCCAACTCTCTGTTTCATCCATCTACAAGACTACATTACTCCAACTGTCAGTTTCATCCATCTACAAGACTACATTACTCCAACTCTCAGTTTCATTCATCTACATGACTACATTACTCCAATTCTCAGTTTCATCCATCTACATTACTATGTTACTCCAACACTCAGCTTCATCCATCTACAAGACCACATTACTCCAATTCTCAGTTTCTAAGGTTCTCTGGTTTGATCCATCTACATGACCACATTACTCCAACTCTGTTTCATCCATCTACATGACTACATTACTCCAACTCTCAGTTTCATCCATCTACAAGACTACATTACTCCAATTCTCAGTTTCATCCATCTACAAGACTACATTACTCCAATTCTCAGTTTCATCCATCTACAAGACTACATTACTCCAACTCTCAGTTTCATCCATCTACAAGACCACATTACTCCAACTCTCAGTTTCATCCATCTACAAGACTACATTACTCCAACTCTCAGTTTCATCCATCTACAAGACTACATTACTCCAACTCTCAGCTTCATTCATCTACAAGACTACATTACTCCAACTCTCAGTTTCATTCATCTACAAGACTGCATTACTACATTACTCCAACTATCAGTTTCATTCATCTACATTACTACATTACTCCAACTATCAGTTTCATTCATCTACATTACTACATTACTCCAACTCTCAGTTTCATCCATCTAAAAGACTGCATTACTACATTACTCCAACTATCAGTTTCATTCATCTACATTACTACATTACTCCAACTATCAGTTTCATTCATCTACATTACTACATTACTCCAACTATCAGTTTCATCCATCTACAAGACTACATTACTCCAACTATCAGTTTCATCCATCTACAAGACTACATTACTCCAACTATCAGTTTCATTCATCTACATTACTACATTACTCCAACTCTCAGTTTCATTCATCTACAAGACTACATTACTACATTACTCCAACTCTCGGTTTCATTCATCTACAAGACTACATTACTACATTACTCCAACTCTCGGTTTCATTCATCTACAAGACTACATTACTACATTACTCCAACTCTCGGTTTCATTCATCTACAAGACTACATTACTACATTACTCCAACTCTCGGTTTCATTCATCTACAAGACTACATTACTACATTACTCCAACTCTCGGTTTCATTCATCTACAAGACTACATTACTACATTACTCCAACTCTCGGTTTCATCCATCTACAAGACTAAATTACTACATTACTCCAACTCTCAGTTTCATTCATCTAAAAGACCACATTACTACATTACTCCAACTCTCAGTTTCATTCATCTACATTACTACATTACTCCAACTCTCAGTTTCATCCATCTACAAGACCACATTACAGTATTACTCCAACTCTCAGTTTCATCCATCTACATTACTATATTACTCCAACTCTCAGTTTCATCCATCTACAAGACCACATTACTACATTACTCCAACTCTCAGTTTCATCCATCTACATTACTATATTACTCCAACTCTCAGTTTCATCCATCTACATGACTACATTACTCCAACTCTCAGTTTCATTCATCTACATTACTATATTACTCCAACTCTCAGTTTCATCCATCTACAAGACTACATTACTCCAACTCTCAGTTTCATCCATCTACATTACTACATTACTCCAACTCTCGGTTTCATTCATCTAAAAGACCACATTACTACATTACTCCAACTCTCAGTTTCATTCATCTACATTACTACATTACTCCAACTCTCAGTTTCATCCATCTACAAGACTACATTACTCCAACTCTCAGTTTAATCCATCTACATTACTATATTACTCCAACTCTCAGTTTCATCCATCTACAAGACTACATTACTACATTACTCCAACTCTCGGTTTCATTCATCTACAAGACTACATTACTACATTACTCCAACTCTCGGTTTCATTCATCTACAAGACTACATTACTACATTACTCCAACTCTCGGTTTCATTCATCTACAAGACTAAATTACTACATTACTCCAACTCTCGGTTTCATTCATCTACAAGACTACATTACTACATTACTCCAACTCTCGGTTTCATCCATCTACAAGACTAAATTACTACATTACTCCAACTCTCAGTTTCATTCATCTAAAAGACCACATTACTACATTACTCCAACTCTCAGTTTCATTCATCTACATTACTACATTACTCCAACTCTCAGTTTCATCCATCTACAAGACCACATTACAGTATTACTCCAACTCTCAGTTTCATCCATCTACATTACTATATTACTCCAACTCTCAGTTTCATCCATCTACAAGACCACATTACTACATTACTCCAACTCTCAGTTTCATCCATCTACATTACTATATTACTCCAACTCTCAGTTTCATCCATCTACATGACTACATTACTCCAACTCTCAGTTTCATTCATCTACATTACTATATTACTCCAACTCTCAGTTTCATCCATCTACAAGACTACATTACTCCAACTCTCAGTTTCATCCATCTACATTACTACATTACTCCAACTCTCGGTTTCATTCATCTAAAAGACCACATTACTACATTACTCCAACTCTCAGTTTCATTCATCTACATTACTACATTACTCCAACTCTCAGTTTCATCCATCTACAAGACTACATTACTCCAACTCTCAGTTTAATCCATCTACATTACTATATTACTCCAACTCTCAGTTTCATCCATCTACAAGACTACATTACTCCGACTCTCAGTTTCATCCATCTACATTACTATATTACTCCAACTCTCAGTTTCATTCATCTACAAGACTACATTACTCCAACTCTCGGTTTCATCCATCTACAAGACTACATTACTCCAACTCTCAGTTTCATCCATCTACATTACTACATTACTCCAACTCTCAGTTTCATCCATCCACATGACTACATTACTCCAACTCTCAGTTTCATCCATCTACATTACTATATTACTCCAACTCTCAGTTTCATCCATCTACAAGACTACATTACTCCAACTCTCAGTTTCATCCATCTACAAGACCACATTACTCCAACTCTCAGTTTCATCCATCTACATTACTATATTACTCCAACTCTCAGTTTCATCCATCTACAAGACTACATTACTCCAACTCTCAGTTTCATCCATCTACATTACTATATTACTCCAACTCTCAGTTTCATCCATCGTCAAGACTACATTACTCCAACTCTCTGTTTCATCCATCTACAAGACTACATTACTCCAACTCTCAGTTTCATCCATCTACAAGACTACATTTCTCCAACTCTCGGTTACATCCATCTACAAGACTACATTACTCCGACTCTCAGTTTCATCCATCTACATTACTATATTACTCCAACTCTCAGTTTCATCCATCTACATTACTATATTACTCCAACTCTCAGTTTCATCCATCTACAAGACCACATTACTCCAACTCTCAGTTTCATCCATCTGCATTACTATATTACACCAACTCTCAGTTTCATTCATCTACAAGACTACATTACTCCAACTCTCGGTTTCATCCATCTACAAGACTACATTACTCCAACTCTCAGTTTCATCCATCTACAAGACTACATTACTCCAACTCTCAGTTTCATCCATCTACATTACTATATTACTCCAACTCTCAGTTTCATCCATCTACAAGACCACATTACTCCAACTCTCAGTTTCATCCATCTACATTACTATATTACTCCAACTCTCAGTTTCATTCATCTACAAGACTACATTACTCCAACTCTAGGTTTCATCCATCTACAAGACCACATTACTCCAACTCTCAGTTTCATCCATCTACAAGACTACATTACTCCAACTCTCAGTTTCATCCATCTACAAGACCACATTACTCCAACTCTCAGTTTCATCCATCTACAAGACTACATTTCTCGAACTCTCGGTTTCATCCATCTACAAGACTACATTACTCCAACTCTCAGCTTCATCCATCTACATTACTACATTACTCCAACTCTCAGTTTCATCCATCTACATTACTATATTACTCCAACTCTCAGTTTCAACCATCTACAAGACCACATTACTCCAACTCTCAGTTTCATCCATCTACAAGACCACATTACTCCAACTCTCAGTTTCATCCATCTACATTACTATATTACTCCAACTCTCAGTTTCATCCATCTACATTACTATATTACTCCAACTCATAGTTTCATCCATCTACATTACTATATTACTCCAACTCTCAGTTTCATCCAACTACAAGACCACATTACTCCAACTCTCAGTTTCATCCATCTACAAGACTACATTACTCCAACACTCAGTTTCATCCATCGTCAAGACCACATTACTCAAACTCTCAGCTTTATTACTCCAACTCTAGGTTTCATCCATCTACAAGACTACATTACTCCAACTCTCAGTTTCATTCATCTACAAGACTACATTACTCCAACTCTAAGTTTCATCCATCTACAAGACTACATTACTCCAACACTCAGTTTCATCCATCGTCAAGACCACATTACTCCAACTCTCAGCTTTATTACTCCAACTCTAGGTTTCATCCATCTACAAGACTACATTACTCCAACTCTCAGTTTCATTCATCTACAAGACTACATTACTCCAACTCTCAGTTTCATCCATCTACAAGACTACATTACTCCAACTCTCAGATTCATCCATCTACAAGACCACATTACTCCAACTCTCAGTTTCATCCATCTACATGACCACATTACTCCAACTCTCGGTTTCATCCATCTACATGACTACATTACATCATCTGAGCTATATAGTTTGCACAAAGTTAACAGAAACTTGTTGTGCAATCTACATAAACAAAGTACCAAAATATTTAGTGTTAGTAAGTCTCTTACAGCCAAAAGAGGGAAGTTAGACTACTAAAAAGCCCAGCCTGGAGTTGAGTAATTCGGTTGTTGGTCAGTTTGAGAAGCTGTAAACCAGTCTGTCTACTGAAGGCACCATCTGGTATGACAGCTATCTGGTTATCTTCAATGTAACTGAAAAATATTTGTAAAATATATATACAGTATAAGTCTATTTATTCAATATGTCGAATTCCCTCTTATTCAATCAAACCTCATCGTCTTCTTACTTTTTCACACCAAGTAACTTCAACATATCATACAGCTCATGTGAGTGTACCTAGGCAATTCAGATAGATGGACTTGTACTGTACATTATTGCAAGTAAAGAGGAGACAGAGAGAGTACTTGATCGTTTTTATTCAAAAAGATACAGCAAATGCAGTGTACAATTAAAAATCTTCAGATGGGATTAAATTGTGATACTTCTATGACAATGAATTCACAATATTATAACAGTGAAATGAAAATGCCTTGCAGACACGGGAATATATATATATATATATATATATATATATATATATATATATATATAGATAGAGAGAGAGAGAGAGAGAGAGAGAGAAAGTTCAGATCCAAAAAAAGTCGCTCTAAGAGATCACTTTTATGCATTTATCAAATATGTGTAAATAGCCTGAAATATCAGATAATTATGCACTGATCACTTTTACCTTACATTTAAATGCATGGGTGAAAAATGTTTCTTACAGGACTTTAAGTCATTCAGTTGGACCTGTACATGTGTGATGAGAAGCATGTCTATCAAAACAGTAAGGTGCACACCTTACTAATCACTGATGCTGATTCTAATGTATTGAGTTCACCTCCTCTGCCAGAGAGAAAACTGCACAATGTAGTTAATCCTCATTTCATACTGCAACTCTGTATTTAAAATAGGTATATGTATCGATAAACAAGCATCTCTCACATACATTTCTTCATGGACGTGGGATATTAAGAGTAATAGAATATAAAATATCACTGTCTTTATATTTCCACATCTGTCTTTCTCTCATTCCTAATCTTGACTGAATACAATTAATACATCTGCTGAGAAAGGATGATTCACTCTCTACCTCCCTCATTCCCCATTTCCTTTCATAAATGTTTTCATCTCTCTCAGTCTATCTGCCCATATTTTATGTATCGATCTGTCTCCTGTCTATCTCCAAGGGCATCGGAGCTGGGGCAGCAAAGGTTTTTATGACTTCCAAAAATGTTTTCTCAAGTACACTCGGGACTCTTTACTAAGCAGTTCTCTAAAATGCAGTCTCCTATGTAAGGTATATACATCGCTCCCAAATTTTCTTCAGTACTTTGTAAGAAAAATGTTGAGAAAGGGACATTATATTTTTAAGGGAAAATCTTAGCTAAGTTATAATATGCACTCAAACAAGAGTTCATTCTACTTATAAAATGTTCAAATTCTGAGCACAACATTGATCCACCAGTTACTAAGAAATCAGTCCAATAATTTTTCAATTTTCCTGACACAGGAGGTTCACTTTTTAGTCGCAGATTGCAATGCATTTTTGACATATAACTAGTATGTCCTTTAATTACCATGTTTGCAATGTCAGTTGCATATTGAACCTGACTTGGTTGTCTTGTGTATATGAGAGAGAGAGAGAGAGAATACATGTGTATATTAGTATTGCAATTGCTAGTGAATGAACCATATCAGTTTAAATGAGAAGAAAAAAAACGTGTGTAAAGAATGAACAATTTCTATTCACAAATTAATTTAATGTAATTCATAAGGCCTACAATCATTACAAACTTAAGTCTACCCAAGGGTTTACAAATTGTGCAAATCCATGGTTGTCCCTGCACAACCAGCTTTGAAAATCTGGTTGCCAAGCAGATTTTTCTTATTGTAAAATACTGCAATTGTCCCCAACATTGCTGTAATCAAAATTATTCAGCAACTTTTGTCATATATATATATATATATATATATATATGTGTATATATATATATATATATATATATATATATATATATATATATATATATATATATATATATATATATATATATATATATATATATATATATATATATATTTATATATACACAGTTAGTCCTAATTGCACATACTTCTAACTCACCATCAGCCCTGCTAATGGAAAGTGTCGCACACATTTACATGCAATCTGTTTGAGATCAGCAAATAAAAATATCAAAGATAATCAAACAATTTCATTTTTTCACAGTATCTTGTTGCCCATCAGCTTTCAAGTAGATGGCCATCCCTGACCAGAAACTTATCCATATTTTATGTTTATCTGAGTTTACATCATTAAGGTTCACGTTATAGTTAATCCGATATTATTAATCCTGTGTCTAAATAGCCTGTAACTGTAAGCTTTCAACATGGGATTTTTATTTAGCCATTACCCAACAAGTCAATATAGTATAAAACAACAATTGTGATTGGTTTAATTTATTTAAACTTGCTCTATTTTAGCCAAAGTTAGCAAACAGAAGCAACTGTTACATGCTCTACAGCTATTGTCCATTTCTTCAACAGACCCATGAGAAAGCATGATACTAGATCATCAATATATTCAGTGTATCAAGCCAAAGATGAAAGAAACCACTATCATATGTTGGTTGACAAAAGAGAAACAGTCATGAGTCTTTTTTCTTTAAAGGCTCGCCATGAGGGCTGGTACTATGAAATTGTATTACTTACCGGTAATCAGATAATGAGTATCTGACACATGTGAATTAGTGTGGCTTCTTACAGACAGCTGTCACCCAACACTCAACTACAAAATTATACGGAGATAATTCAGGCACCCTACTGTAGGTACCCAGAGGGGCAATATAAGGATCAAATGTTTGACACTGGAAAATATATAAAATTCCGTTATAATCTTTAAACTGATAAGTTTTATTAATATTTTCTGGTTGCCCAATCATTTGGTAAAAAAGGTTGCTCGGCTTAACTTTCTAGTTATCCCAGGCTCCTGGGCAATGGATTTTTCTACTCCTGCTACCACATGCTGAGAACATATGGTCTGTCCTTGATCAATCTGCTGACCAGAATTTTGCAATTTGATTCAACACACTAACTAGTAAAACAAATAAAATTCATATAAAAATGTAGGATTAAAATAGCATTTGCATATTTTAGTATTAGCCCATTTTTCATGTATGCATGAACTTAACTTCTTCTCAGTTTCTATTTTGTTTAATCTGGCTCTTGACTGAGATAGATGGTTTGTTCTCTCCTGTTTTTATATAAATTATATGAAGACGAACTGATTTACCACTTATATTCATAAAATATCTGTTGTATTTAATATCCATCTTAATGTATATATGTGCAAAAATTTAGCAGATACAAAACTAGAGATGTTAATGAGGAATAAAGAGACTCATATGAAAGTGTGTATATTCAAATATTCATTTACCAGAGAGAGAGATGTGCCGGTGTGAGGTCACTGGACGAGAAACAGAGTTAATTCAATTGGTCTCTGTGTACCTGTACAGAGATAATATGGCACAGTCCTGTGCTAATTCAATTTCAACATATATCTTGCTTATTTGATTAACAGAACATTTGAAAATTGGTACAATAGCTTAGCATTATATAATGGTTTTCAGCATGCTATTAAACAAGCACCTAATGTTTCAGCTTTTAAGAAATAATACCTCCACAAATATTTTAATGAGCAATCCTGATTTTATGACTGCATAACATTTGTACATGGTAGCTGTTATATAACTATGTGATAACAGTATGTTAAACTTGTATAATTTGTAGTAACTTATGTTATATTTGTATTATTTTATGCAGTGGATATTAACCTTGTCCAGTTTTTACTAATTTCTTGTTCATTTGTTTTAATTGCAGGGCCATGTTATAAACTAACTGTAAGCTAATTATGTTACTCTGGATAAATAAAGATTATTATTAATATTATTACTAATATTATTATTATTATTATTATTATTATTATTCAATGACAATTAATACAGTATAACAAGTATGAAGGCAGAAATTTTTATATAAGTAAACAGTATGTTTCTCCTACGTTTTCCATTTGGAAAAACATGTTTTTCATCCTATAACCTCTGAGCATTTACATGTATGCTACCTGTTTACTCTATATGAGCAGCTATTCAAACCTTTCAATTGATTCATTTATCAGTGTCCATGAAAGTTTTTACACATGGCATGCTTTGATTAACTTCTATTGTCTCTTTGTGATTAACTCCCCTGCTAAACAATTTCACTCTCTATGACATGGTAATGAACTGTGATCAAGCAATTAACACCCGTATTCATCAGTGAAAGCAAGCAAATGTGGTTGAAACAATACCGTAAAGGTGTTTTTTCTTCAATCATAAGCCCACAATTAATGACCACTTCCATGATGAGTACCATTTTGACACAAGTGCGGTTAGTTGTACAGCATCATAAATCCACCCTGGTTTAAGTTTAAATCACATTTAGTGCAACTTGAACTTTAATCTATGCAGTACTATTATCTTGGCCAACAAAACACAGAATAGGGAATGAAAGAAAATAAACTTGATAATCAATCAAACTGAATCAGGAAATTATAAATGGAGGTGCATTTATATACTTACACTTTCAATATGGCTTCCAAAACAACAGAGAGCACTATGTACAAACTGTTTTCTGCAGGTTTTGATAAATTTTATGTATGTATGTCAAAAGGGATGGAACCTATTTTGTTCTTTATTTTCAAAACATCATTGCTTTAATCACCATAATCAATCTTTGCCTATTGCATTAGTGATCAATTATGACTATAACTCAATAAAGAGTGGGGTGGGGAAACATGGAGTTTGCAGCTTTAATTATCAAATAACGTGGTTTTGAGGTCTCAATAACTTGTGAATTAGCTTATTGACTCCCGACTGCAGCATAATAAAGAGTCCCGAGTGTAGTGAATGCATAGTTTGATGGCTGCGCCACCCATTCTAAAAAAAAAATCCAAGCCTCATATGAGCCAACCCACTTGAAATATGACGCCCAAGTGGACGTCCGATCGCTCACCAAGCTAACATTTTTCTGATAATCAAATCCAAGAGCAGTTGGCCAATAGATCTGGGTCAGTATAATGTTTTCTGTAGACATATTTTCTGGTGCTGTTGATGGAATATGTTATGAAAACAATTGTGTCAAGGTTTCTCTGTTATTTGTATGTTCATCCATATTTGATGGCACATCAACATAATTTGTCCAATATTGCAAGGTTTTTCATGCCAAAATGCTTTCTGTCATGGCTGGTCACTTTCTGTTAAGCAGTTTTTTTCCGATAAGTTGCCAAATGTTTTTCTATTTATATTAATGGCAGCCATAACTGAAGACAGAGCGGCACCATTTTTGTCAGTCTGACAGGCCCTCAAGCTAGTATGCTTTCTGTCAAATTTGGTCAAATTCTATTGATAGGTTTTTGATAAGAAGTCATTGAAAGGTTTTTCTATTTTTAATAATGGTGGCCATATTTGATGGTGGATCTGCATCATTTATATAAATTTTAAAAATGTCTGTAGAAGAATTCTTTCTGCTAATTTGGTCAAATTCTGGAGCGGTTTTTGGAAAGTGTTTTTCTATTGTTAGAAATGTTGGCCATATTTTGATGGCAGATCAGCATTTTGTAAAAATCAAAAAGCCAGGTTTGGTTTAGGGATGTTAATATCGGTTTTTTTCCAAAACCGATTATCGTTTGTAGAAATCCGATTTTAAACCGATTATCGGTTTTTGTCCTACACTGAAATTACAAGAAATATATTCTTATAATGCAAGTTAGTGAATGCCTCTTGCGAATAAAAGATGTTCATTACATACCATAACGTATAGACACGCATCGTCTGACGGCATGGAGGACGATGTTGTGGCTCCACCGAATAAATATTTCTTTATAAAGGTGTTGTTCATTTTTCTTTATAAATTACCTTTAATTTCTGGATAAAATATCTTGAAAAGATCGTAAAAACAAACATTATTCCACGAGGTATCAGTACTCTTAACATGTGTATCGCTAAACGCATTGTGTATTACGTCACTGTTTTTTTTTTTTTTTTTTGATTTGGATACATTCTAGTTTTATTGTTTGTTCAAAATGAATGAGATTTCTTTTATTAAAAAAGATAACATTCATATCGAAAAACGACAACTATCACTAGATAGATTAGATAGATAGATAGATAGATAGATAGATAGATAGATAGATAGATTGTACAAAATAAATTCACAAAGATAAACCATATACCAACTATGAATTTAATGTATCTAAACGTCAGACATGTAAAAAAAAAATATTAAAATAAATAAATAAATAAATCATCCGATAGAATAGACCAGCCTCATCACAATGATAAACTTGGTCGTCTGTATATCCATCACGGGTCAGTATCCCTCGGAGTTGGTTGGGATAACTAGATGCAGCCGCCTGATTTGCTGCGTGTATCTCTCCCGACAACGAATTTTGTTTTATTCCATGTCGGCGCTGGAATCTCCAAAACCATTCATGACTTGCCATGAAATCTGAATCAGTATCCATAGTTTGGGCCATTTTCTCTGCCTGGGCCTTGAGAATTGTTCCTGAAATCGGAACACAACCAGGTGTACACAGCATCATCTAAATCTGTGTCGTTTGCAGTGCGTGCCCGTTTCCGTTTAAATCCATCATCAGAATCAACTTCATGCAAATAACCCCGAAATTTCTGCTCATCCTTGAGCCAACCTCTGAGTGTTCACTCGGCAATTTTAAGTTCACTACAAACTTTTGATCTTGATTCACCATTACAAACTCTCTGTATGACAGTAAGCTTTTCATTCACCGAGTACGACTTTCGCTTGATTCCCTTGCTCTCCATGCTCACATTTATAAATGATTAGGATAAATTACTGATTAATGTATACTTTAATGACAATAAGTATATACTATTTGAAACCATGTTCGATTGGTCCAATTAATTTCACTGATGTTGAGACAAGATATTGACGACAAGAGTTTATGCATGTAGGATTTGCATTCCTTTGAACTTTTGTATTAAACGTCTTTTATCTGATTTGATACAAAAGACCGACTTAACGTGATAAAACAAAGCAGGTTTATTTTAATTGATTTTTACAATGCAACAATCAATAAACAAACCATAGATAAAAATTGTCCACAGATAATAAAAAAAAGTAAGTCAAACTAGTAAATCCAAATTAGTTTACATATCGAACAAGTCCTGGTTCTTATTCAAAAAAACTAACGACTCTGCATGTTCTGGAAGGAGCCGATTACGTTGATCGCTTATCAAACGTCCAGTGGCTGAAAATAATCTCTCTGATTGTACCGACGTCGCCGGAATACACAAGAATTTCCTGGCAAGATTGGCTGTTTTCGGAAACAGTTTCTCATTATGTTTCCACCACTCCAGTGCTGTTTCCGTTGAAGTCGTCGTCCATGGCGATTTGATATAATGTTCAAAGTCACAGTCATTCAATGCCTGCTGTGATGCACTATCACCCAGCAGAAACATAACTGATGCATGATTTGGTCGAGATCGTTTTGTTGGCGGTTCAGAGCTGGTTGCATCACCACTAGTCGAAGGCTGTTCAAGGTCAGCTGGCATCTGTCTGAGTAGATGGCGGACATTATCATACGCCAGTTTCTTGAAGTTGTCATCAAATCCGGGAAGATGTTTGTACATTGGATCGAGGATTGATGCAACGATGCATTCATTTGTTGCTGTTTCGTCGCGTTCCATGCCAAACCGTTGTGAAATATTCTTAGCAACGTAAGTCTTGAATTCTCCCAAAGTCTTAGAATCTTCTTCTTTAAGGATTAGATGATTCTTGATGAGACCCCATAACATCGGAAAAACACAAGAGGCTGAAGGTTGGTTTTCGGCTGACAAGACGGAGGTCATGATCTGCAACGCCTTCAAGACCGGGAGTAGTTCGCTAATCAGTTGCCAATGTTCCTCCTTCATATCCAGTGTTTTGGCATCGTTCATTTTTGTCAAGCTTCTGTCACTAAGAACTGCCACAACAGGCCATCTGAGTTGTGAGAGCCTTTCAAACATGTCAAAGACACTGTTCCAGCGGGTCTTGCAGTACTGAATCAGTTTGAGTGGTGTCTTGTCCTTGTCCATGGACACCTGTCGTTTCATAAGCTCACCCTCCACCATTGGGCTATGTGAGAAATGTCCAACTAAACGTGATGCAGCGGATACACACTTGGAAATTTGATGATTCGTGACGGCATGGGTGCCCATTGCATGATTAATGCAAAGTTGCAATTTATGTGCCGCACAATGAACATCCAACCATCCATTCACGCTACTGACATCTTTAACATTGGAAGCACCATCATGGACACATGCAACAACTTTACCTTTTATAGCCCATTCTTCAGACACAGTTCCCAGATGTTCAGCGATGATGGCTTGCGTGTGGCGGTCATTCATTGGAATTGTTGCAAGAATGGGTGTCTTCATAGTCCAGTCTGGATCAATGTAGCTGGCAGTGAAGCTCAGGTATGCTTCGTTGGTTACACTAGTCCATATGTCGGTGGTAACGGCAATATCCTTGACATTTTCTTCTAGATGTGTCTGCATTTTCGCCATTAGCGTCTTCTTCATTGTAGTCATTCGTGACATCATCGTCTGACGGCATGGAGGACGATATTGTGGCTCCAACAAAGCCATCAAATCACGGAAGGAATTGGATTCAACAATCGAAATTGGTAGCATGTTTTCAGCGACAAACTTAGCTACAGCAGCAGTAACTTTTTCTTGATGACTATCAGGACAGTTTCTTTGTGTTCCAATAAATGTTGTTATTCGTGGCTGAACATTTGAAGGAGCCGCAAATCCGGGATGTTTGCTACGCAAATGTGCATGCAATCCAGTAGTAGTACCACCGCTCCGACTTATTTGTTGTGAACATAGTTTACAGCGAGCCATGCTTGATGAAATTTTTTCAAAGTTTTCCCATACATCAGATTTATTTATACGACCAGCCATATTTGTAAACTTGAAAAGACACGACCAGCAGAGACCAATCCTCAACAACAGAAGCTGTAGCTATTAACAGTCTATTGTTGTCAATTTCGGACATCAAAGAACTTAGCGACCGGTCGGTCGACTAACTATTGACATCCTTCAACAATAAATGTATTCATTTACAAACATGCTGCATGGAGCGCTCACAAATTTTAAACAAACACATCTTCTTATCTGCTGGCCATATTGTATTAAAATGTAAACACTAAACAAATGCATGAATGAATTTTTTTCTGGCATTTTTTAAAATTTTCACTACAAAAATGGTAAAAAATATTGAATTCGATTATCGTTTTGTAAAAACAAAAACCGATTATCGTTTTCAAAACCAATAATCGGATTTCCGATTTTCGTTTAACAACCCTAGTTTGGTTAAAACTGGACCCATCATTCATGTTGAGTAGTTTAAAGAAGCTAAAATTGATAGA
This sequence comes from Margaritifera margaritifera, assembly GCA_029931535.1. NCBI lineage: Eukaryota > Metazoa > Mollusca > Bivalvia > Unionida > Margaritiferidae > Margaritifera > Margaritifera margaritifera. Next base: position 1,476,888 of record JAQPZY010001293.1, read on the forward strand.
TGCACAATTAATGATGGAAAACAGATTCAGGGCCATGCCATACGTGCACATGGCATTACGATCAGGTGAGCCAGAAACTGATGCACTATTCTCTATAAGTCTGTTTTTATCTCTGACTCTCTGTTAATCCATTCATCTCTTTCTCTCTCCCCACCCCCCTCTCTCTCTCATACTTACATTTGTATAAGTGATGGCACATTCAGAGCTAATGGATAAGATGTCAAACTATTATGTGAAAGGTAAATGTTAGACACAGTCAAATTGGCAAAAGCATCTACACTGATTGCTCTGAGTCCATTGTTTTGAAGGTCTAGATATCCCTGTATAGTGGACCCTGGTCCAAACATTGGTCGTGTTATGGTGGTCAGTTGATTATTATTCAAGAATCTGGAAGAAAACAAGAGAGATACAGCATTCTCCCATGATACACATGAAAATGTTTGAAGATAGGGTTGGTGTTATCTGCTAAAAGTTTCCTAAGTAAGGGATGGGCTTATCATTGAGCAAAGGCTTGTCATTGAGCATGAGCTTATCAATGAGCATGAGCTTATCATTGAGCATAAGCTTATCAATGAGAATGGGTTTATCATTCAGCATGAGCTTATCAATGAGAATGGGTTTATCACACAGCATGAGTTTATCAATGAGAATGGGTTTATCATTCAGCATGAGCTTATCAATGAGAATGGGCTTATCATTCATCATGAGCTTATCATTCATCATGAGCTTATCAATGAGCATGAGTTTATCACTGAGCATGAGCTTATCAATGAGAATGAGTTTATCATTCAGCATGAGCTAATCAATGAGAATGGGTTTATCACTCAGCACGAATTTATCAGTGAGAATGGGTTTATCATTCAGCATGAGCTTATCAATGAGAATGAGCTTTTCATTCAGCATGAGTTTATCATTGAGCATGGGTTTATCATTCAGCATGAGCTTATCAATGAGAATGGGCTTATCATTCAGCATGAGCTTATCAATGAGAATGGGTTTGTCACTCAGCATGAGCTTATCAATGGAATAGGTTTATCATTCAGCATGAGCTTATCATTGAGAATGGATTTATCATTCAGCATGAGCTTATCAAGGAAATAGGTTTATCATTCAGCATGAGCTTATCATTGAGCATGGGTTTATCATTGAGCATGAGCTTATCATTCAGCATGAGCTTATCATTGAGCATGAGCTTATCATTGAGCATAGGTTTATCATTCAGCATGAGATTATCAATGAGAATGGGTTTATCATTCAGCATGAGCTTATCAATGAGAATGGGTTTATTACTGAGTATGAGCTTATCAATGAGAATAGGTTTATCATTCAGCATGAGCTTATCAGTGAGAATGGGCTTATCATTCAGCACGAGTTTATCATTGAGCATGAGGTTATCAATGAGACAATGAGAATGGTTTTATCATTCAGCATGAGCTTATCAATGAGAATGGGTCATATATCATTCAGCATGAGCTTATCAATGAGTGGGTTTATCATTCAGTATGGGCTTATCATTCAGCATGAGCTTATCAATGAGAATGGGCTTATCATTCAGCATGAGCTTATCACTGAGCATGAGCTTATTAATGAGAATGGGTTTATCATTCAGAGTGAGCCTATCATTCAGCATAAGCTTATCACTGAGCATGGGTTTATCATTGAGCATGGGTTTATCATAGAAAATTGACTGAATTATGATTGTCATTTTAAACTATTATACATTGCTGTCATTAATTTACTGTTGTTAATTTCCATAATCATACAATTCACTGTAGTATGATTACATTCATTACTGATATATTATAATCTTTTTTTTAAATTTCTAACTTATTTATAATTTTCCAAATGACAAACTGTGCAGATGTTGTAAAGTTATGATAATGAGCTTCTGGTCAAGTTAACATCAATGTAAAGTTATCACTGCAAAATGATTAAGTTGTAAATGATAGACTTGAAACTGTACATCAGATTAAGAATTAACTAGATATTCAATTTAACTATAATAATAATAATAATAATAATAATATGGCAAATATAATGGTATAATATTGAACTAAAAGTGGATAGAGATATACTTTCATACTGAAATGAAATCATAACAATCATAAGTATAATCAAATGGTTTTGTCATAAGCTACACAACATGCAGTTTATAATCATATATCATGCTATATTTCATTTTTGTTCTAACAATAATCTCAGGCAAAGAGGCATTCATTTAATATCTGTCAAAACAATCACATTAAAGAGAAAATGATTTAAAAAGCCCTAAGTTGCCTCTTATGTTTGTAAATTTTACATCAATTTATTATTTTAGATTTTGCAGGACCTCTGACAATTTTTGTCAGTTTTTGTCAGAGCCTGAATTTATATTTGCGAGACCCAGTAGCTCCATTGGTAGGACATCAGACTCATAATCCAAGGGTCACAGGCTTGATACCCAACTAAGCCAGCCCAGGTTGGCTGCCTTGGTGTGTCCCTGGGAAAGGCACTTAACTCTCATTTCCTCTGCATGATATAGCCAATAATGTGATAAAAGTGTCAATAAAACCAATGAAAACAAAACAAAACTGAATTAATTTTCTTTAAATAATCTCACAATATTTAGTTCAAATGCTACTGAAAGAAGATACAAATACTTACATGTTATTTCCCACAAAAACATTACTAAAGGCTTCCTTCTTTATTATACTCAAAGGTCCATTATTAAGGTATAAGGATTGAGAAATTATCAGGTTATTGAAAGCATAGCTGGACAAGGTGGTGATTAAGTGATTTCCCATGTTGATATTCCTAAATCTGGAGGAATTAAAGGCATATGTCTCTAGCCGCTGAATCAGGTTATTCGTCAATCTGATGTCCAATGCAGTAACAGAGCTGAAGGCCCCAGATCTGATTGTAGCAATATTGTTTCCCTCTAAAATTCTGAAGGAAAAAAAAAGCTTTTTATGTAAATGATGTAGATGAGGTGAAAATTAACAACTAGAATAGTTCACATTTATTCGTGTGGTAACAAGTTTTGCTGATTTTGTGGATGCTGCAAAACACAAATTTTAAATGCTAACTGTAGCACTTCTGCAATTTCATATCATTACAAATAGTAATGCCTATTTGTTAAATTGTTCTTGAATTTCATTCCTAAAAGAATCTGTACTCAATGCCATGTGGTATTGTGAACACAGTTTTAACCCACTATTACAATAAACTGATTTAAAAGTTTATTCCAAAGTATACCTTGTCAGGGATTATTTTACTGCTGTAAATGTTTAGAAAATAGTGGTAAAAACCAATGATTTACCATATATACTTGCATATAAGATGGGTCCAAATCCAAACAACATAGACCCTGATCTGCTGTCGCATAATGTGCTGGCAGATCAGGGTCTATGTTGTTTGTTCTACAGATTAGTCCTTACAAACTGCATAGACTAGATCTGCTGGTGCATTATGCGACTGCAGATCTGGGTCTATGCAGTTTGCAGTTGGTATCGGGTTATACATGTGTATATATGGTAATTGTTATGTGTTTATGTATCATTGATGAAGAGATCAAGTAGTGATGGACTATGATGCATAGAAATGTTTATGTATTACTATTTTATGAAAAGACAATATGTGTAAAAATTAGTCGTGTGAAAAAAAAGAGGGAGGTTATATGTTTAATCCAACAAATCTAATGGGAATGGTTTGTGTCAAAACTAGACACTAGAACAGAATATTTGTAAAGATTAGACTTGCTTTACTGTGATACCAAGACTGAATGACTTACATATCAAAAGTCACGCTTAAATCCTTGAAGACTCCAGTTGGCAGCTCCACCAGCCTGTTGTTTTGCAAGTTGAAATAGGTCAAAGACAGCCCATTAAAGTCCCCTCCATTTGGAAGTGTGTACAACTGGTTGTTAGACAAGTCTCTGAAATGCATAACATATACAATGGATCATTTGTCTTGTAAAGCAATGGTACAACAAATTATTAGTATAGTAAATTAACTAAGAAATAAACAGTAGAAATTACAACAGAGTATATGTTGAGCATATCTATATTGACTGTTTCATTACAATTTAACTGACAAGTGTAGATCAAAAATGGTAGTCATAATTAATCTTATATACATTGAGTATATTCTGTTATTATGCTATTTATTATACTCAAAACATAATGGACATTCAACAATACTGTAAATGCCATATCTCAGTTTGTGCCATCTGTTGTAGGTACCATACTTTGTGTAATTTTCGTACCCTGTAATTTGTTTCTATACAGTCAATCCAGAATAATCATAAATTATTTTTAGAAATAATTTCTTTTTCAGACAGAGAAGTCTCTTTTATATATATTTTTCTTTACAAATGAAGTCTGTAATTAGAAGATCTTAGTGTTGAAGATACATGTGAATATTCTACAAAACAACAGAAAAACAGAAAAATTACTGAAAAATGTCTTGTATGCTTCACTTATTTATTGCCTATCATTTGTAGGCTTATTTATTTTGAGAATTTTCCTCAAAATCAAGTGTGTAAAAGAACCTACTAGCTATATTTGATCGAATGCATATTAAACTAGAATTGTTACAAGAAGTTTGACTGTTTTGTACATCTAATTCATCAGCTATTGATCGTTCTAATCATATTAAAATAATACATGCCAGTGTCCTTCGTACAGAGGGAAATTTGGATGAAGTGTTTACAAATATTTAAGAAATGCATTTTATTTAGTAAATCCTAATGCAAATCCTAATGAAATAGTCTCCATTATCTAAAGCAAGTTAAACAGTCTCTTTTGTTCAAAACAATGTGATAGAAACAGTCTCTACATTAGAAATTCTATGTGATGATTCTTCACACATCAGCTTTGAGTTACAGAAATAAACCCCATTACAAGTAAAAACAATCAGAGAAACAATCAAGACTTAATGAACTAGACTACTTCTCAGCTATGTTCCATTAGAATGGTGATTATTTTGTGTAAATATCTAAAGCTTGTGAAAATTCATTGTGACATCACATCTGTGAAGTGTCCAAAAAATTAAATAATTTCTCTATAGAGAGCAGCCTTAATATCTCACCCTTCTTCCTAAAAGTAATTAGGCAATTACCACTATCTAGATAATATTATTTATTTTGAATAACTGTTTTGAACACGTGCTGCATGATATATATTTTTAATATTTCTTTGTTTAGTGTTGATGAGGTACTGTGCATGCCAGGTGCAACTCTTGTAAGTTCCATAACAGTTTAGTGACACCTTTGTAAAGCTACAGCTTTGTATAAGTGGAGGTGAGAGATACAATACCCACAAATGAAGGATATATGGGAAGTGTACATGCACTAATTGATCATCCTTCTTTGGTTGGAAGGTAGACATTGTTTTAACATACAGAGAAAACAACACAGTATTTTAAATGCAATGGTGACTAATTCTGCGGCATATATCAAATCTTTCTGGGATTTAAAATGAATGGAGTGATTTAGATATAAATATATAAATATCACAAATATTTAAAATGAACAAAGTGCATATGGATATATATATACATGTATCACAGATATTTAAAATCCAAAATATATATCTCTGCAGCAGAAGGAGTATGCAATAAATTTTTTTTTTAATTCCATTTACTATTTTATTTCTGTTTTCTTAGTTACAAGAGCATCAGCTAAATTGGGACATTTAAATGTAAAATATATTGAGCAAAATAACATGAAAAAAAGGCTAAAATCTTTCTCTTTCTCAGTCTCTCTCAAAAAAACCCTAAACAAACAAACTACATTCACCCATTTCGAATAAAGTTCCACTGAGTCATAATTTATGTGGATGACAAGGTGCCAGAAACAAATGATAATTAATTTGTAAACACATTTTTTTGCATACTTTATTGTTTACATAATGTGGCAAGGTATAAAACAAACATTCATGCAACTCCAAATCCTGTCTCTCAGCTTTTTTGTTTTACATTTCAGTGTTACGTATCTATTCATATGGTGTCAGAAAAAAAGGTGTAATGATAGAGTACTGATTTCTTTATGATAATTATTCATTTTCAAACCTATCTCATGCAATACATATCAGCAAATTGAGACAACATATTCTACTAGTACATAATGCTTTAGAGCAATTATACTGGGTGCACATGAATTTAATATTGACAATCATTTCGATGTTTCGGAGTCCTCCTTTATGTTGGGTCATTTATTGCTTCAATACCCAACAATAGTAAATAATTTGTATACACAATAGTTTTCATTCTTTGAAAAAAAATTTGTACATAACATTACATAAAATATGGCAAGATATAAATGAAATATTCATTTGCTCAAAATAAAGTCTGACTTGGCTTTTTTTAAAATATGTTTTACATTTCATTGTCATGTATCAATATACATACAGTTGCTTTCAAGATATAAATTAAATATTCATTTGTTCACAACAAAGTCTGACTCAGCTTTTTTAATGTTTTACATTTCAGGGTTATATATCTATATACATACAGTTGCTGCATCGAAGTGATATTGATTTTGCAATTAAAATTACAAAAAATATGTCAATATATAAATGAAGCATTATTTTGCTCATAATCATAGCTGTTACTCAGGTTTTATGTTGTATATTTCAGTGTTATATATCTATATACATACATCATGTACGCTGAGGTGATATGATCAAAAGTGCCATCTTCAATCCAGCCAATTTCATTATTCTGCAGTGACACAGAGCCAGTTAATGGACAATTTTTGAAATGGCTTTTAAGGATCTGTGGTATCCGATTACTGTACAGATATCTGAAAAATAAAAAGGATTATATGATTTGATGTAAATATTCCGAGTAAGTTGATCTAATAGTATTCATGTTTCTGCTTAATCAGCATTCTAAGAGTATTCAAGTATGCTAGAAAGCTATATTTTTTGTACAGAGATGTGGATTACTGAGGATATAAATTTTCTCAAATAAATAAATGTGAATTCACTATTTTTCATGTAGTACCTATTTCCATGGATTTTGTTGTTGCTACAAATAATGCATTTAAAGACCCAATGAAAAATGATTCTTCTGTGGAAACAACAGGTCCCCCTCAATCATTGAATTTAAGTACTGACAAAAATGTCAGTTTCAACAAAACCACCAAAACTGATACCCACAACAGCAAAATAAATGAATTTACGCAAAAACACATGTGTTCTGTGTTCAGTTCATGGATTTTTTAAATCAGTCTTGTGGAAATCAGTGGGATAAAATAATCACACAGACAAAAGGTAGTTATAGCTTTTATATATGAATGGTTTTAGTGTATAAGTCAGTTCAATATAAGGAAAATAACTAAAAATAATTGGCCCATATCCCCAAATCATCAACTAAAAAGTTATCATTGGCTGCAGCAGCATCAAAATCAGTGGCAGTAGTGACCCCAGCAGCTAAGCAGAGCAGTCAGCCACTACAGCAGTACTGGTAGTTCAAGTCAATCTTCATTTTGAGCAGTAGAAAATTTTCTAATTTTTTTCTGCTTTTTATTTGGAAAGGAAATTTTTAACATAAATTATGTTTTTTTTGAGAATACTTACCAGATCACACTTGTGTCTGGATTTTTACTTCTGCTACCACCCATATCCAGCCCTCTCCCACCCCCCCCCACCCCCCACCCCCCCAAAAATTAATTTATCAGTCTAAGCTATACATCAATGAGGATGCTTGCATTTACAGGTTAGTGTGGGAGGGTTAAATTGAAGTGTGATTGGGTAAATATTCTTGGAAAAACATAATTACAATAAAAAATGTTTTCAAATTTTCCATCAAATAGAATACCTGATCACATTTTCATTAGGAAAATAGATAAGAGGAGGAGGCAATGCAACCAACCGTTACCCTGGTAACTCACCAAAGGACATGAGGATAGGGATCCTCATATGATGGTAAGACTCTTCTCTTAACAAAAGAGGCAGCACAAATGAGGGATAACTTTGAAATCGAGAAACTCATGATCGCTTTGAACCTTTACCAGACGGCAAAGAGAAATGTATGCCATTTCCTTGCTGAAGAATTTTTTTGGGTGAATCCAGCAAAATCTTTAAATTAATGCATGGCATCAGCAAGGTCTGATGGATGTCTGGGCAACTGCTACTGTGCCCACCAGATTCAGCTCCTTTCTCTGAGAGGCTAAATACCAAAGGTAAAAAGCAGAAAGTAGATTGTGCATGCTAGCTGACAGCTTCAATAATGTCCCAAATAGAACAGCTGCAATTGAATACAAGGTTCACATAGGCAGCACTTATCTATGTGCTGATATCTTTGAGAGATGTAGCTGATACGTAGAGATATGCAAATTTGCCAAATGAATAACCCACTTAAGCCAAGAGGCCAAAGTTTGGGAAATTATAGTCCCTCCTTTACTGGCTTGAAAAATCTTGGATGGCCATGACAAAGATTTTCAGTGGGTTTAATTTAGCACCTCAAATTACAAACTGGATCCTGGAGTTTCACCTTTCTAAAAGGATATACAATTGTGAGAGCAAATAATAACCTTCAAATTACCCATAGATGGTAGCCTTTTCTTGGTCACAAACCTCAGCTGCATCATTAAAACAACCAAGAATCTGAGCAGGACTACAACAGACTGAATGGGCATGCAATTCTCTTACTCTGCAAACCAATGCCAAGGCTATGTGGAAGCACATCTTGTATAATGGCTGCTTCAGCGAGGTCTTGGACAAAGGTTCAAACTTTGAGGACTTGAGCCAGTTAAGAACCAATGAAAAATTCAATTTGGGAAACAAGAGGGACAAGTGGTGGACTCGGATCAAAATTGGCCAGTAAATCGGAGAGATCCTTGTCATGGCCTATATCTTCTCTTCATTGTGTCTGAAAGTGTGCTAGCCCATAATAGTAGTTTTTTCTCCTCAAAGATCCAGAGAAGACATTACCCTGTTGTGGAATGGAAGCCTGTTTAGGAACACCGTTGTTGTCCTTGCACCAGTGTGAAAAGACACGTTCCTTTCCCTTGTATGCCTTCAATTGGAAGACCATTTCTAGCTTGTGCAATTCTCTCCATAACTGAAGGTTTGAACCATTTTCTGTACAGGACTTTCATGACAAGAACCAAGTGTAAAGGTAAGGTCTGTCTCGGTAGAGATAGAAGACAAGCATTCTCAATTGTTTGAGCAGGTTGAAAAACACCTTAATCTTCCTGGGAATGTCTATTGCTACATGTAGATCAAGTAGGTTGCAGCAACATACAGTTCTAATCCTTTTTTTAAATGAATCATTCTGGGGTGAAGCACTAACAGAGGGAAAGCAGGGCACCACAGAACCATTTGCAAAGGCCACATGAACATCCAGCCCAGATGAAGGTCTGTGGCTGCACTGAAGAGTCTGAGGAGTAGCAGAAACTGTCACATGGAAATCATTTCTTTAAGACCAACTTGGTGATTTTGATAATCCACACAATGTGTTTTGAAGGAAGACACACTATATTGCACTGAGTCAAAACTCCATGCCAAAATGGATGAAATGTTGGCAGGATACAGGTCTGACTTCTCATTGTTTGCAAATAAAAACCAGCCAGGAAAGATGAGTTAGCAACCAATTCATATCTTGTACCAGAACTGAACTTACCATGTGTTTCTGCATGATGTCATTCAAGTGTGTTGCCACTGCCATTGTCGAGGTCAACTAAATGTGGAAGATGAGGCAGTTAATTGTCTTGGTGAATGACCATGGACTAAGGCTGATATCGAAAGGAAGCACAAAAAACTGAAGAAAGATTCCACAGAATGTGAACCTGAGGAACCTGCAAGATGAAAGGTGACTAGGGATGTGAAAGGTATGTCAGACTGACAGTGAACTCGTCTATTCTTAGAGAAAGGCTTATCAAACGGGCTGTCTCCATCCTAAACTTAGGTGCAGCTATGAACTTACTGAGCTGGCTCAAATCAATCACTGGTTGAAGCTTTCCATTTGCTTTTGGCACCAGAAAAAAAGTAGAATAGAACCCCAGAGAGTCTGGCTGGTGAAGAATCCCCGCCACCCACTCGGTGAGCAAAATAAGAATCTACTTCTCCAATAGGGGTGCCTTCTCTCGGTCAGTTGGGACCTACGTCATAGAAGGGGAATATGAAACAGGAGGTAATGAATGAATACAATTCCTAATCCCTCCTAAACAATTTGGATCACTCATTTATTGTCTGCAAATAGATCTGTTCAAGCCTGTAGAAGGTGAAGTCTGATGCCTACTGAGATATCGTCTGCTGGCGGCGAGGGCAACAAGTCATTGTTGTTTGCTTGAAGGCTTGGGAGAGGAAAAACTGGGTTTCCACTCTCCTTTATTTGATGACTTCCTGTTCTGAAAAGACTGCTGTGGTCTACACTGCTTTTGCAGTCAAAACAACCAATGCTGATTAGAAAATGTTTGCTACTCCTTCTGATGATGTTCATCTCGACTTTGGGACTGAGTTTGACCCTGATGAAAGGAGGAGGAAGAAAACAGGAAAGTTGCAGAGGGAATTCCTGTGCAGTCTGCTTGCTAACATCTTCAATACCACTTCCTAATAGTAGGGGAGACCCGAACAGCAACAAACATCAAGTCAAAGTCACAGAGCAGTGTGGCTTGAGTGATGACAAATGCAGAAAGATAGTTTGTCTCACAAAGTCAAGATTACATGAATCAGGATGCTACACCATAGTGTGGTAAGCTGTCCTATTAATAACTTTGGCAATGTGGCATGTAGACTCTAATGCATGCTTGTTACCTGCTTTCCCTGCAAGTCTAAACATATCCGCAAAGCTAAATTCAACAAGTATGAAACCGCCGCTATATTCCTAACTAGCTTTGAGGTTGCATAGTACACTTGGTTATCCATCTTGTAAAAAGATGGGGCCTACATGTTCACCACTGCTATATCCTTATCTAGTTTGTGGCTTCCGTGTCATTTAAGCAGAAAGAAACTACCAGCTGGTTTTCTGTCAAAAGGGCTTTGGAATTACCAGTGTCCTGGCAGCTGATTCCAACAAATAGTTTACAATCTTTCTAATCTTAGGAGACTGAGGCTGTCATCTTCGTCATTAGCATATACTGATGCCTTGACATGGTATACCTGACCCGATTCTACATTCTACTGCCACCCCACCACCCACTCTGTGAGCAAAATAAGAATCTACTTCTCCAATATGGGTGCCTTCTCTCGGTCAGTTGGGATGCAACTTGCGCTCATTCGCAGGTTTGAACGTTTCTGTTGACAAAATCCAGGGATGCTGAAGTCGAGTAACATGATCAAAGCACTGGACACTTTTAAATGATCGAATGAGTGGAAGTCACTTTGGATTGGTTGCTGTATCTGTATATAACAGCAGTACATAGCCATGAACTTAGAAATGACCACCGGAGGTAGGGTTGTGTTATTCTACATGGATTTACAAGCTGTCAAACATAGGATTTGAGCTGGAAATATTCTGTATATATCGCTGAAAAGACCCTTCAGCCAGCCGTAACTCAAGAGCAACGAGAAATACCAGTAAGTGTCTAAAATGTACACCGACGTGTTGCTGAAACATTTGTCTGCATCAGTTGCACGATTTAATGAATAGGTGACATCATACCCAAAAACCATCCATCAGTATCAGCACAGATTTTGGCAGCTGATGTATTGGACTAGATAATCAAACCAAATGTGTACCCTTAACCATGGTCATAAGAAGTCCTTATGGCGACCACCTAAGGTCAGGGATATTAACATATTTAAGCCTTGAGACCACCCCAAATTAAGACCACTTTTCATCAGTTCCAGGATTAATCTAAATTGGGAGGTTTTACTATAATTGAAAATTTCCAAATTTGTAGTGTTATATACTGGCATTTTCATTTTCATGAGGCTTACCTTGTCCTGTAATGTCATAAAAGCAATTTTTAAGTAAATTATGTTTCTCCAAGAATACTTACCCGATTACATCATGGTTAGAAAAACAAATTCTGCTTCCTCCTGAATCCAGCCATCCCAAAAAGATGAAAAAATTAGTCTTTTCCATCTATATACCATACAGACAAAGGAACACGTTCTTACCCATCATCAACCCTTACCACTGCTAGACTGCTAGGCTGCTACCCATCAACTGGATGTTTACCAGTTTTAAGCAAAGTAACGCATCGACAACGATGCTCACATTTGTGGGGAGGATTTTATAGTAATGTGATCAGGTAAGTATTCTCATAGAAACATAATTTATTAAAAACAATTATATTTTGAATTCAGTCCTTGATCATATTACCATTAGGAAAATAGGTAATAGGAAAAGGAAATGCAGAGCATCCTACCTCTACCATGGGTACGTACAGAGTGAAGAATGGCTGGATTCCTTACATGAATGATAACCCGCTCTCCTAACATGAGAGCAGCACACCCAATGGTCATGTAATTCGTAACGTCCATACTAGAAAAGAAGAAAATAATGTATTCTTCTTACCAATAAAATTCTGGGTGAATTCAGTAAAAGCACTAAACCCACGCCCATGAGGAGGTTATGCTGACATCAACAGGGCCTGGTGGTCATCTGGGCCACAGCCATTAGACCCACCAGTTTCAATTCTTGTCTCTGCAAAGCTAGATCATAGAGATAAAAACTAGAGAAAGTTGACTGTGCATGCCAGCCAACAGCTTCTATTACATCTCGGATTGAAACGTTACTTTCAAACATGAAGCTAGCACAGATTCCTCTAATCTCATGAATTGAAATCTCCATGAGGCATATCTCATCTTTTGATACTTTAGAGTATGAATGTATTATCCACTTCAGCCGTGATGCTAGGTCTTGGACTGTTATATCCTCTTTCCCAGCCTCCACTGGAAGAAAAATATGTTGTCATGCCCTGCACCTTTTCTCCGTGCACTTCAGGTAATGTTTGAGAACACAGACAGGGGTTTGATCATGGCCTCTCTTGACATATTGATTGAAGAGGGAGAACACTCTTTGACTGCCCGTTGATGGTAACCTATTCATCGCTACAAGGCCTGATTGCATCATTAGGACCACTGAACCATCCAATCTGAACTGGAGATAGTTCAGATCCACTGAAAGGGCATCCAACTCACTCACTCTGCAAGCTGAAGCTAAATCTATCAGAAAGCATGTCTTGTATGATAGCAGCTTCAGCGAGGTTCCAGCTAAAGACTCAAAAGTGAACCAAGTTGTGCCATGTCAAAACCCACAAACGTTCCATTTAGGAAACAGGATGAGAGATTTTGGCCTATTAAAGTCAAAACTGGCTGGCAGGTCTAATATATATTTATCATGACCAATATATCCTGCACCATGATGCCTGAAAGTGTCGGATATCATGGAGTAGTAGCCTTTTATAGTAATTGGTGCAAACTCTTTCTTCTCAAAAAACCAGAGGACAAAAAGTCAGCCAACTGCGTGATTGAGGCACTAAAAGAGACGATGCTGTTGACCTTGTACCAGTCCCTGAAAAATTACCAAATTACTTTCCCTTGTAAGCCCTCAAAGTGGAGGGCCTTCTAGCTCGTGAGTTTCTCTCCATAACTGAATACTGAAATTCCTTTCTTTGCAAGGCTCTCTCAACAAGAGCCAAGCATGAAGGAGAAGCCTGTCCGGGCAGGGATGAAACACCATAGACCATGTATGTTTGAGCAGATTCTGCCTTACCAGTATTTTCCTGAAAATGTCTATTACTAGATCAAGCAGTTCATCTACCCAGGAATTGTTCTACCTGAGATTGGTTATCAGAATCACTTTTCAGTTCTGACCCCTCCATTTCTGTATTATTTTGGTATGAAAACATGGAGGGGTAGGCACAGGCCCAAAATGTCTCCCAGTAAGTCATTCCACCTTATCACAGAAAGGTTTATTATTGGATGCCTCCAAAACGCACAAATCTGATGAAAGACCAACTGATCAATGGACCACTTGGTGTGAAGGGTCTGACCCTTCTTCACAGCAGGTGGGCCAGGACACTGAGTCTGCTGGAACTGTGTCTAATCTGGATGGTTATCTTAAGGTGGGACAGATAGAGAGAGAGAGAGGTTGTTTGGCCACCAATATATATGTCCCTAGCATGTAGTCGGTATAAACAGTAAACAGTCCTGCTTAGATCCCATGTAAAACTATCCTCTGGGCAGTTTATACAATAGCTAGATTATCATAGAGGCAATTAAAGGTAATGTGGTTGCACATAAGCAAACACCATTTCACAAATTACTTAATAGGCTGAGAATAGCAAGTGTGAAGCCATGATAAATCCTTTGAAGACTGCTGTGGAAGAGCCCATTAAGCTAATTTGCATAGGTAAAGTGGAACAATCCAATTCGTTTGAAGTTATAGGAAATCAAGAGATGTGTATTGAAAAACTCAAGTTATTACACATCATTGCCTTGAATAAAAACGTTTAAGCCGTTCTTTCTGAAAGATTATTGACAAGTTCATGATAAGTGGCAATGTTTCTTTGCACTCATATTTCTCATATATATATATATATATATATATATATATATATATATATATATATATATATATATATATATATATATTGCAAAACACAATTATTTCTGTAGTCAGAATAGTGTACAAGTTTGATTTATTTTTAAGGCAAAATGTTGCAGCTGTGATTCACGAATTAATGAGCCCTCAGCAAAGCAAGTAAAGCCCAGCAAAATTAAATTTCAGAAATTCTGGACCGAGTTTGCCTTTGTCAAGCTCAGCAGCAAGGGGGAGCATTTAATTTTTTGCACATACCACAAACACCATATTGACATCAGTAATTCTGAAGTGTACAATATTCGTTGACATAGCAACACCACCCAGCATATTGGACACTTCCTCACAGCAATGCAGATGCAGAAAGATCCTTTTCTATTCTGAGAAAAATTCAGCAAGATCTTCAGGGAAGTTTAAATAACAGTACCATCCAGTCTCTAATGAGTGCAAATATGAACACAAATCACACCTGTATTACCTTCAAACCCCATACTGTACTATTGAAAGCAGCAAAGACTGCATCTTAATTAGGAAAATATTCCACAGTGTCCAATGGATTTTAAACACAAAAACTTGGTAAATTTTTTTATTTTGTTAATGTCTCTCTGGTTGTGATTATATGAGTGTTGGCACGCCTGTGTATGTGTGTGGTAATGGTACTGGACAGTGATAAATCTGCCAACTATTTGTTATTGTAAATGTATTAAATGCTTAAAAAAAACAGATATGTTATTTTCTTTTTTTATCAAGTTGGAATTTCATGTAAATTTCTATAAGCTTTTATATTAAAAGATAACTTATTCTCAATTGGACGATGCTGCTTTTTTTGCCATGCACACTGACCCCCTTGGGACCTCAAAACACGCTTTTTGAGCCTACAACACACACACATACCCAACACTGTCTGGGAATATGGCAGGTATGTTACCAGCCCAAGTTGTTCAACATGATAAGGACTACTTTCCCATTGAGTTGATCCTTCCAGAAATGAAAAGCACTGACTATATCCTTCATTTCCAGAACATTGATTGAATTGAAGAGGTAACTCCTTAGTAACCACTTGCCACTTACCATGAAAAAGCATGGCAACACGTGGGCTCCCCAAATGTATGAACTCACGTCAGTACATATCATAACTTCTTGTTGGGGCTTTTCCAGAGGGATTCCTGTCACGAGCCAATGTTTGTTGCACCATTAACTCGTGAATAACACTACTTTGGTTGTGATTATAGCTCGCCGATCAAGTGACCCAAAGTGTGTAGACCAGAGAGCCAAGGGATGATGTAGCTTGAGTTATCTCGCCTCACTAATGTAAGTTAGCTGAAGTCATCAGGGTGTTAGCCATTGAAAAGTGTACGACCTGTTCATGAGTTTTGCAATCCTGCCCATAGACTTCCATGCATGATCGCTGCCTGATTGTTCAGCAAGTCAGAAAATGGCTAGCAATGCTAGAGCTAACATGGAAGATGTTATACACAAGCTTAGAGGTTGCATGAAAAAACATTCTTATCCGCTCTGTAAAACAACAGGGACACCATATTCCCAGACACCAATATTTCGATCTAATATCAGAAACTTAGTGGTAAATGCCTCTTAATGTGTTCAATACCAATGTGATGGAAACATCGCTGGTAGCCGGCTTGAAAAAAAGACAACTTTAGAATTGCCCCGATCATGGATCTTATCCTACACTGTCTGATATTTCTTTTATTTTTGTCAACTGCGGCAGTAGATGGAAGGAGAGATGATCATCCTCATCTTCCAAGTCTACTGAAGCCTTCACTTTATAAGCTTCGCTGTGGTGGGCATTTCAAAGTGGGCAACACACAATATATTCCTCAACAGCCACTTTAAAACTGAACTCAGTCCATTCCATTGTGGGAGCTGAGTATGCTTAGTCAAGGTTATCCCCACACTCGCTGTAGGGGTTGTCCTCATGAATTACTGCATAGAACATTCTTGGCAGCATGGACGAGGCATTGCCTTCATCTCTAAAGTGTCTCGCTGTATTTCTTCATCGGATAAACCGTAACAAATGACTCGCCAGTTGTATAAGCAGCAGGGCAAATGCTACGGCTTATCTTGCTAGTATGGGTGGCCTTAGAGTGTGCTGGATGGCCAGCTGGATGGTTGGCTCAGTTGCCAGTTGAACGTTATGCACAGCTGTCAGCTGGATGGCCGGCTGGATGGTTGGCTCAGTTGCCAGTTGAACGTTATGCACAGCTGTCAGCTGGATGGCCGGCTGGATGGTTGGCTCAGTTGCCAGTTGAACGTTATGCACAGCTGTCAGCTGGATGGCCGGCTGGATGGTTGGCTCAGTTGCCAGTTGAACGTTATGCACAGCTGTCAGCTGGATGGCCGGCTGGATGGTTGGCTCAGTTGCCAGTTGAACGTTATGCACAGCTGTCAGCTGGATGGTTGGCTCAGTTGCCAGTTGAACATTATGCACAGCTGTCAGCTGGATGGCCGGCTCAGTTGCCAGTTGAACGTTATGCACAGCTGTCAGCTGGATGGCCGGCTAAACAGTTGACTCTGGAACTGCTCATGCAAAATTTGCAGCGAAATGGACAGATTTTCTCAACCGATCCCATACAACTCCACATACTACGGAAAAGCCGTCCTGTATGCAGCAAGGCTCACCAATGTGACAGACCTTGGTCTCCTGTCAACAGGTACTGTTGACCAGACAGCTGGACTGGCAGGTTGGCAGCCAGATTGGCAGCAAACAGCCCCATGTGCCCGGATTTACAGGACCAAAGGTCATGCTTGGGGATGCTGGGAGAATTATCCCCACTCGGCTACTGAAATAAAGAAGGATACTCTCCCTTTAGTTCCAAGCCACTATTGGATGTTATGTCATTTTCTGTCTCTTGAAGCTTTTTCGCAAAACTGTGGACCAAATCCCTTCTGACCACTTTGCATACACACTGCAGTTAGAAGTCAATGAACACTTTGCGCAAGTGAGGCACGGAGCATGTCCTTGTTGACTTTGGTAAATAATGTCATCATTGTTTAATCGGAAATGACAAGAAACACAAAAATATTGGAAAAAAGAACCTGAAAGTGTTGACATGAAACAATAACAACACTAGAAGAACACTTTGTGCAGGAGAGACATGAATTATATGTGCCTTCATTAACTTTTTGCAAATAATGTCATCATTATTAACCTGAAATGACAAGAACTATGAAAATATCAGAAAATAACAACCCAAAAGTGTTCAAATATAACAATCGTCACACTTGTTACTTAAACAAGCAAAAGCTAAATGCAGTGTGTGCAACTAACCAACAAACAACGAGCACCAAACAAGACCATGTTGGAGCACAAGATCAGAATAAACGAAGACCATAACTGCGAAACAATTCACATAAACATTGATCAAAAATAAAAAATAATTGTTGCATATATAGCAATTACATTAAAATGCAATACTATAATGACTTTCTAAACAGATGGGTTGAAATCGCTAAAATATTCAAGGATTTCAGGAGACCTTGTGGTACTATGTTGATAATACCGAGTGAAAACTTAAAACTGGTAAACATCCATTTGATGGGTAGCCAATTAGCGGTGGGTGGTAATAGGAAGTAATGCGTACAAGTTTCTTCCCTTTGTCTATATGGTATATAGGTGGAAAAGATTAATTTTTTCGTCTTTTCAGAAGGGCTGGATTCGGGAGGTAGTGGAGCTTATTTTTCTAATGTTAATGTGATCAGAGAATGTATTCAAAGAAGAAATGCCAATTTATGAAACAATTATTCATGACCACAATTTATAAGCAAACAAAGCAAAGGAAACGGCTTAGCTTATTTCTGTTGACTATGATGGTGTTCAGCTAGTAAAACAAAAGTTTATTTGCCAGTTTTTTAAAGAAGTCATCATGTAGATGCATGTTAGAACAGTCATATACATTTAATTATCACATCATGTTCATAATTATTCTACAGTGTTTTGTGTGCCACACACTTCTAATTATTATCTAGTGTATTGTGTGCCACACCCTCATAATTATTACAGTATTGTGTGCCACAACCTTCTAATTATTATGCAGTTTATTGTGTGCCACACAATTCCAATTATTATAGTGTATTGTGTTCCACATCCTCCTAATTATTATAGTGTATTGTGTGCCACACCACTCTTCTAATTATTATACAGTGGATTGTGTCACACCCTTCTTATTATTATGCTGTTTATTGTCTGCCACACTTCCAATTATTATAGTGTAATGTGTTCCACATCCTCCTAATTATTATAGTGTATTAGGTGCCACACCCTTTTCATTATTATACAGTGTATTGTATGTCACACCCTTCTAATTATTATACAGTGTATTGTGTGCCACACCCTTCTTGTACATTAAGTAACTGTACAAAAAAAATGTCAGAAAGTAGTGAAGAAGTGCAGTTTTGTGAAACATATCATCTCAGACTCGCACTCATTGGATATAAAACTTACAAAACTCATTCAAAAAGGCAATACCAATTTCAGCAAGTAGCTCTTTTACTTCATCTGAAGATCCTTTATTCATTGACCATAAGTGTACTTGACAGAAATATTTCACTGTACATGTATTCTTTAAAAAAAATCTACCATATTTCACTCTTTCTTCTTTTAATGATTTGTCTGAATTTATGCCAATTTGCTAACACAGTGGTCCTTCACTATAAATGTCACAATTCTATCATGAAAATAAAGGATAAAACAATCATGGATATGCTGATATATATCCTTCTAGCTTGGTGTACATACTCTGAATCCCCTTCAGTCAGCCTCCTAGTTCTCAATACATGGTCCTTACAGTCATTTATTTCTAGACTAATGGAGGGGTTTTATTCTGTGCATCTACTGACAGATAGGAGCCTGTGAAAGTATTCAACTAATGTACGGCTCTTGTTATGTATATTGAATTCATAATATGTGTCCATGAGGTAGGTTGTACTTTAGTCATTTTGTATAAAACATATTTACTGCATTTGAGTTCAAGGTCAAACTTGTTTACATAGCATTTAGTACTTAGATTGGAATTTTCCATGGCTTGTGTAAAAAGAAGTCACATATGCAGAGGGAATTTTCCATCAAAGTTACTCATATTCTAGAACATTCTGTCATGTGACTTATGTTTATATAGAGATTTTAGTGGACAATATTTCATTCTTGTTCAAATGGTCAGTCTATGAAGAATCATTTTATTAATCAGATGTTTATAGTTGTGTTGTGAAAATTCAGAGCAAATTCAGAGAGGAATTATTTATTTGAAATATTCATTGGAATTACCAAAAGTGCTCATTCTCATATTGGATTAATACTTTACTTTGGGATTTTTGTGAATTTATTCAAAGATATTTTGGATTACATCATTCAGGCATATCAGGACATTCAAGGCTACAGGAATTCATTCGGAACATTCTTTATTTAGGACTTGTGATTAGGACACTTTGGATTATTGGATAATTTGGATTTTAATTCACATTACTGTAAGTGTCTTTTGAATTTTCACTTTAATTGTATAGAAATAAATTGCTTGTTGATTTTATTTACATTGTTGGTTTCACTTTCTTTCTGTTACATTATTTTAAGACCTAGAGTCGTAACACTCTACTCACACAACACACAAAAATCTAATGGAAATTAAAATTACTTTGAAAGTTCTTACTTATTACATTTTTGACAAACAGTTACTTAAATACAGAAAAGTGATCAAATGATCATAAGGTAATACATATTCTCTTAGAACAACCCATATGGATGTACATACTGATGACTAATAATACAATTCTTAAGAAGCTAGAAATCATAAGTACATAATTCAACTGACTATATGAAACTAACACATTTAACAAGTGATATACTTAATTACAAGTGAATTACTGCAGTGAAAGGCCTGTCCATAAGCTGTGAAGAACATGAATTTAAATTTTCTTTCTTAGAAAAGTTTTTATGGACCACCTGATCAATTCTCCTTAAAACTGAAATTTTACCAACTCAGTTCTACACTACAATTAGTCATTAAATTTAAAAGGTCTTTTCACAATTCTTCCATTGGAAATTCTAATAACATTGTTTGCCTTGGAATTATTTGATTTATTAGTACCATTTGTTACCTGTGGTGAGTGAGGTGACTGAGGGCTCAATTTTACTTGTAATTACTTTTTCTCAATCGGGAGAAGTTGAATGTTTCTGTGGAGGTGTTATATAATGTAGATGCATGCAGTTATGAGTGTATATACTTTGGAGTACTGACAATGCATTATCTATAATCCACATCTGCAATTGATACGTGCCATTTCTTGTCATTGTCTTAATCCACATGGCTTTAGATCAGGTAAGATGCTCATGCTGTTTTGAACATCGAAAATTTGTAACTTTGTTTTGCTGTATCATCCCTTTCTTTAATGGTGGTGCATTTCAGCCAGTTTGGTTGCAATAGTGTATACTGGTGTAGGTACATTCATAACAATATTGCATCCAAGATCAATTGCACAGGAGAATCTGCTTGCTGCAGTTGGCATACTATGATATGATTAAGTGCAGCAAATACATCGTCATGATTCAATACTCGCTTTCGAATTCTAAAGCCAGCTTCAACCGCTCCATTACCCTGCAGACAGTGAGGGCACATGAATGTTTGTTTAAAGTTGCATTTGTTGGCAAATTCTTTCAAGCTTCCTACACATTTTGAAATAAAAATTTCCTGTTTTTTTCTCGGTTGTTTCTTGGATGAAATTGATTTTTCAAGGTTCACTTATGACTCTTACTGAATGTATTCAAAAACATTTTGGCTTAGAAAATGTGTATTTTAAAAATCAGATGCTGTTTTTATTGTGAGACTTTCCCATAACAACTGAATTAGACATATGACTATGTAATAAACCACTGGAAGTATCACCAGAACAAGTATAACAATTAAAATTGATATAAATCTACATGTAACTCATTTAAATTTACTGAATAAAAATGTTAACTAAATTCTGCCTAACCATATATTATGGTATGAAGAAAGTTCTTTTGAGAAGGGTTGTTTTAAATTTGACAAAAAGCCCTTACAAATTATATACTCTGTATAAAAATGGACTGATTTTTTTAAAATCCACTTATGTCTGGTTGGTGCCCTTAAACATCTACTTTCAATATAATCCCACTATGAACTGTATATTGAATTCAGTCATTGTCAAAGGTGCCCAAAGCATGGGATTCTGCACTGAAAATTGCACCAGTGGTCGGTAGATTTCTATCTATTTAGCAAAGTCTGATAGTAATGGCGATTTGGGGATGGAAGTGTTGGTGAAGGTTACTATTGACGATAACGCTTAACACCATGTTCTCAGTGCGAACTACCAAATAATGAGCCAAGATTTATCACAATACATTTTTTTAAACTTTACATATCAAAAGAGGAACTGGGGAAGATAAGCTTTATTATTTTTATCATAAACGTTCAGAAATCGTATGTCACAGACAATATGTTGGCACAATTGACTGCCGAAAACTCTGGTAAGAACTCAATAAATTTAACTTACAATCAATTATATACTCTTTCTGTGATAAAGTGGTGGCTGAAAATTCCAGGTTTTTCCTAGACTCTGATCAATATTGCAAACTTAAATGTCTTTTCCTTGTCGGGAACAAACCTATTTTTTCTACCAATTTTTATCCAGATTTCCTGGTAGCATGGGAACCCTGTTCTTTGAACTCAGACTAGGTAAACAGCATACCATTATCAATAACCAATTCCATTGGGTCACTCCAGTGCACAAACATGTGAATGACTTACACATACCACAAGTGATAATATGTCACTACCATATAGAAAGTGTTTGCTATTTGACTCACAAAGATCTGATGCTATTTTATGCCATGGCCAACCTGAAGACTAATCGTTTAAAGTGGTTCTTTTCTTTGCACATATTTGTGAATCTGGCAACATGAACATTGTTCAATCAAATTCTTAAGATCTTTCGCGATTATTGGCCACCACACACACAGACTGGCACACTCACAAAATTTTTTAATGCCTTGATGCCCTCTGTGAAGACTGTTTAGAGTCTCTGCCTGCAAACTCTGCTGATTACTATTTTGTATGGTATATTAACAGACTCTTTAATAGTTCACTATGAACAGCAAAGAATTTCAGGATTTCTTCAGGAACTGATTTTTCTCCTTCTGGCCATCCAAACCTCTTCTTTAAATTATTGAAAATTGGATTCTTGCTCAAGTTTTATGTCTGAAACACATCTTATTCTTTCAACTAAATCTACGAATAACCACACTTCATCTGCAATTATCTCATCATTTTCTGTCAACGGTGCTTGTATCTGGAATGACAATGTTCTTTATTGTGATATACTCTGTATACACAATAAATCTTAGAGCAAGTGCATGAGCAAACATTGGCACTTTATTGGTGCTTAGTCAAGGTCCTGGGAATTTATGAGTGGTACCAGCTGCTCATAATCCTTAAATGACTCAAAGCCGATTAGCTATCACATAAACTTTTTGCATACCAAAACAGCTTCAAGGCATCCTTTTATGTGTATCCATTTCATTTCTCTGTCAGAAGAGTTCTGAAACAAAATGCTATTGGTCTGAGCTCCCCTTTGCAATAAAGCTGCACCAAGCCCATAGCTACTAGCATCTGCACTAACCACAATCAGCTTAGATTTGTCATGATATGTTAGCACTGGCGCTAACATCATCACTTCTTTAACTCAGTCAAAAGCCGATTTATGTTCTGACCCCCAAGACCAAACATTGTTGGATCAGCAAATCAGTCACTGGTTTCATGACACTAGACAAATTTTTTAAGAAGCTACCCCAATATTTTACCATGCTAATGATTCTGGCAACTCTTTCACATATTCAGGAGATTTCAACTCCTTCTCAGCCAGTACCTTTACGGATTCAGACTTATTCCTGCCTCACTAATGACATGCCTGATATATTTAAAGCACTATTTTATAAATTCACACTTTCTTTGTTTAGTTTCAGACCTGCTGATTTTGATTTTTTGTAAGTATATGCTCTAAGTGTGAATCATCTTCCTCTGATGTTCGGCCATATGCCAAAATATTGTCCATTATGGTGTTTGATCCATCCATACCATTGGATTGGACATCATATGTTGAAAGATTTCTGGTACTGATGTAATCCCATATGAAGCACAATTAAATCTGAAGTTTCCAAATGGAGTAACAAATATACTAAGTCTCAAACTGCAAAATCCAATGGAGTTTATAAAATGCACTCAACGCATCCACTTTTGTGAAGACTTTTGATCCCACAAGTTTTAAACTCTTGCACTTTACTGCCTCAGTAAGTTCCATGATTTTTTCAATGATGCCTTTGTGAATCATCCTTTCCAAATACATTTATTCCTTGACCTTTCTTAGAAGTGGAAATGGAACTTAGCAGAAAGTACCCACAGTATATGTATATGGTAATATCATGTCTTCTTTGAGTTAAATCTTTATTGGCCAACATTTCAGCAGGCAGCTGTGTCTAAATATATTGATGTGAATTTCTCCAATATTCTTAATCAGTCCAAGAGAATGTGCCATGCCATGACCCAGCAAAGTTTTCTTTGGTTGTTTGCGTGCAATGATGAAAATTTTAAATCTGTACCGTTTTTCTAGGTGTACCACCTCAGCAATAAAAATTCGCCTTTCCAATTTATCGCACCTAAACTTGTAAGGATCATCAATGATTTATGCAACTGTGGCTAAACACAAAGGCAATGGTATGTCACCTCTGACATCAGTACCTGTATCAATTTTAAATGTGACCTCAGCTAATTTTTGTATTCCACATTTCCTCAGAATCATCACATTGCACAGATCATTAGACAGAAAGCATAGTTACATACACTTGCTCCTGGTCAGTCAAGATCGAATTCAACTTCATGGACAGTCTTGCCATTGCTCTGATCTGGTTTAGACTGGCAGCATATTGCAATGTATCTATTCTTAAAGCATTTTCTGCAATTTTTCCCTATTGCTGCTCACTTTGCTTTTAATCTGTGTTACTGATTACATCGTGAACATCATGGGTCTGGGTTCGCTCTTTAGATGGAGGATTACTATTTGATGTACATGACCCATATTTTGACATGCTCCACTGATCTCATCAAGTTTCTTATTAGTTTGCATTTTAACTTGCCATTTTAGCATTCGACTTTGCTCAGCCATGGAGAAAATAGCAGTACTTTGATCTAGATCTGCATGAAGTTGCCGTTTCTTGGAAAGTTCTTTATCAACAAGGCCTATTACAATTCTGTCTCTCATATGTTCATCCTTAGTATTTTCACAAAGTTAGATTTCCAGATAGTTCATACAAATGTCTTATAAGAGGTTCAACTTACTCACCCTGGCGTCGTTGCCGCTGATGAAATCTGACCCTCCGTAAATTACATTTGTTTTTTGCCATGAAATGTTCACAAAATTTATTGAGTTCAAATTCATAATTTTCTAATCTTCCTCAAACAATTTTATTAATAATCTAAAAATGTTCTCTGTTTCTATGCCAACTGAGTTTAATCAAAGAAGAAACATGTACTTCTTCATCATTTTTATCTAGTTTCATTGCCACTCAAAATCTAGCGAATCTTTGTTCCATTCTGGCCACTCATTTGACAAAGAAAAGTCTAAACTTTCAGGCAGCCATGGGAATTTAGGCACTGTATCCATTTTCCTCAGAATTTCTCTTCACAAAGGTTTAAAAATAGCCAACATTACATTGTCCTTAGATTGTCATCCGTCTGTGATCCCATTGTGTCATTATCCAACTGTGAGAATAAGGATAAAACAAATCAAGGACAAGCTGATATCTGTAATGCATCCTTCTTAAGCTTGATGTACACACTCTGATGGACCCTTACAGTCAGCCTACTAATTCTGGACACATGGTCATAATGTAAACAGTCATTTATTTCTAATGGGGTTTTATTCAGTCACATCTACTGTCATGGCTCGGACCCTGGGAAAGTAGCATGCTAACATGTAGCTCTATTCACAATTAAGTAGCCCACCCCCACCCCCAGTATACCGCTGCCCCACTTATAAATTGGGTGCAGTCATGAATTCCATTAAATTGTTCAAATTTTGTTTCATCACTGTAAATTTATTTCACTTTATTTTTCTTCTTAGTTCATGACCACCAATTATATGTGATTTCACATTATTAAATACCGGTACTCCATTTTTGTGTTTTAATGCACAATCAGGATACAACCTTGTTGGAACATCATTCATTATAATACTCTCTGACTTACATAATGAGTCTGGCTCCCATGAACATTATTATAAAGAGCACCAGCCTCAGAGCACTGTATTTACAATTAGCTGATGATACCAAAACAGCTGTATTGTACTAGCACACAAAACATAACACAATCATCATATCAATCTGCAGACTTTATGTTTTCTTTCAGAAAGAGTTATAATGGTATGATTCTAGGCTTACATGGTCTGAAGTGATGTGCAGTTCTCAAAAGCATCTGGTGGCAAATATTCTATCTCATTGCTGTACAATGCCAGGTATGTGAGTTTGGTTAGATTACTGAAAGGGTGTTTGTGAAGAAAGTGGTAGTCATTCCCTCCAAGGTCCCTGAAAGAATTGAAAAAGATCATTGTAATTTTTCCTTCCCTCCAATATGTGGTCTGTATTTGGCAAATTATTTTTCTCTTTCCAATGAAAAATTAACATATTCATTTATCAGAGACTTGTTGGTAATCATATCATGGTGGTATCTGGATCAGAACTTTTTTTTTATTTCTTGAGCTTGCAACAAAAAAAGGCAGAGCAAGTTCGTATTGATGTCACTGGCTCATTTGTAATGAAGAGTTACACTTAAAAAAAAACTTGATGATGTGACTGTACTCAAAATGGCCTCTGTCTTTTCTGTTTCATGCTAGAAAAACCTCAGACGTAAATAGTGGCCATTTTGAACTGCCCTCAACCCTGTGGTTATTATTTCATCATAATAATCGTACTGTTGTCACTCGATTATGTGTCATCACTAACAGTAACATAAACAATGGTTTTGAAGATACTGTAATCTAATTTTGTTTTCAATTTTTCATTACAAAGTTGTAGGAATAACATTAAATATTAAAAGTGCAGGTATTTCATCAATGGTTGAAACATTGTCAAGTGTTATTTTCAACATCTATCTGTTTTATCTATTCTTTCTACATTAGCTGCATGTTCTTAAGACAAAAACTTACCAATTTTGGAAGTATCATTACTATTACCTTCAAGTTCTTTTTGAGCTTTGAAGTTATTCAACATGCATTGAAAAGAGATGAGGATGTTTCGAATGGATGTGATTGCTGTAGCTGCTTCCCTTAGCATGATCAAAACTTTGACACTGGCAATCACATCAAAACATACATGGAAATTTCCATATAATATCTGAGAATAATATAATTATTACTAAAACAATACACATACAAGATATATAGAACAACAATAGGCCTGAGTGGGCCTGACATCACTTATCTGGCTTACATAACGTAACAGTGCCCATTCCATTAAGTGGGATTATATAGTACTGGAAGAACACATCCTAGGTAAACTATCTCTCAAACTTTATAACATGTTGATTCTACCTATTTTACTATAGTGTGATACAAATTCTTTCCAAAGATAAACTGACATAATTAATATGCAAAGCCTCTTGCTAATAACCAAAGTCATCTAAGATCTTGATGATATAAACCTATTTACCAAGTTTTATCAAAACTGGATGAGAAATATAGTCTCTAGATCTAGAAAATGTAATAGGTTCAGTTAATCTGATGCAAGATTACATGAGCTGATCTCACTTATTATATAACCTGTCTAAGAAATGATAATATAAGCTTATTTACCAAACTGAAACAAAATATGAGTGAACTTCAGTCTCCAGAATGATAACAAGCTCAACCAATCAGATGCAAGATTGTTTCATTAATATGTGTCGATCTTGCTCATAATCAAACTCATTCAACATCTTCATAATATAAGACCATTTAACAAAATCTGATCAGAAATATTGTTGCTCGAGTGTTGACAACCTTAGCCAATCACATGCATGATCACATCTGTAATATCCGTGATTCTCGCTCATAATCATGCTCAACCGATATCTTCATCATACAATCTTATTTACGAAGTTAGATCAAAATTCTATCAGAAATACAGTCTCTAGATGCAACATCATATCATAAACATGGATAGGCTTTACTCGTAATAAAAGTCATCCAACATCTTGATGATATTAGCCTAATTACCAAGTATTATTAAAATTGGGTCAGAAATATTGTCTCTTGAGTGGTAAAAAGCTCAGCCAAATAAAACTCATTGGATACCTTAGTGATCTAAGCATATTTACCAAGTTTGATAAAAATCTGATAGAAATGCAGCTTCTAGGGTGGTAGCAAACTCAGCCAATCACATGCAAAATCACCTCATTAATATGTGTGCCCCCCCTCCCCCACCCCCATTATCAAACTCATGTGAGATCTTGGTTATTCCATGTCATGGCGTGCCACACAAAAAACATAATTTTTTTTAACTCCCAAACCTCAGACATGGTCATGTTTATAAAAACATGATTTCCAATAGATCTTTTGAAAAAATAGAGACCTTTTCGACACTGTGATATACCCCTAATCTGTATCCTGTATGAGCAGTAAAAAGTCACATGATTTCACATTTAATCCTTATGGAATACTACAACCCCTGGAAAGTTTATATAAGTAATTTTCATAGAGGCGATTAAAAGATAAAGGTGGTCAGAGATAAACAGGCACCATTTCACAGATTACTTAATGATTTGACAATAGTCAGGGTGATTTGTGTTGCCAGTCATGCTGTGGGAGAGCCCATTAGGATAACTGTCATAGGTACAGTACACAATGTGGAACAACCCAATTCGTGGGAAGTTAGGTAAATCAGAGATGTGTTTTTAAAGAAATAATAACTATTACACTTCATTGCCATGCATGAGACAGTTAATACATCTTTGTTAAAGTTTATTGGTTAGATCATGATCAGTGGAAAATATTCTTTGAGTTCGATTTTACTCCAAACATGTAATCATGAAAAAGTAAAGCAAAGCTAGGAGCAATATGAAAGTGGGATTCCTTTTTGAAGGCACAAAACTGCAGTGTTGAAATGCAGCTGTCAGCTACCAACAGGAATGCCAAGATTTGACATGATAACTACAATGGTCATTACATATTTGACACTCCCTCCAAGCAATGCAGGTGCAAAAAGATAAATTTTGTTACTCAGCAAAATTCAAAAAGATCTCCGCAGAAGTATGAATAACAGTAGACTATCATCCAGTCGCTACTGAGTGCGAAAGTGAACACTAATAAAACTTGCATCATCTTCAAATCCTCCAATGAGTTATCAAGAGCTGCAAAGTCTGCATCTACAAGTTATTGCTGTACTCTATTGTCCAACAAATACTGCCAATTCAGAGTAATTCGTGACTAAATCATTCATGATGGAAAGTGGATACTAATTTCATGAATTCTAATTTTGTTTGATAATGGATTTTAAAAACAAACTTCTGACATTTTTATGCCCCACCATAAGTCGGTAAGGGGCATATAGTTGACCCTTGTCCATCTGTCTGTTTGTCCATCCATCACACATTGGTTAAGATTTGTGTTTAGACCATTTCATTCACAGTGGTGTGGCATATGTGTTCCATGAACACATTTCAAGTTTTATTTAATGCCTGTGTGGTTGTGATTGTGTGTGTTTGTGTGTGATTGGTGATGGTATATGAAAATGATACGTTTACCAGCTAGTTTTGTTTAGAAGTGTATTTAATTCTTTGAAGAAAACTGGTATTTTATTTTGTTTAATTCAAAATTGAATTTCCAGTATTTTCTACAGGTTTGTTGAACAAGTAGACAACTTATTCACAATTGTTTAATGTCACTTACTTTGATCATTCACACTGACCGCCTTTAGAACCAGAAAACCCACCTCATTAGGATGTATACATCTTTTGCATTATTGAACTTCTCTGATATAAGCCCATATGCCCACATTCCAAGTTTGATCAAAGTCTAATCAGAAATATGGCCTCTGGAGTGGAAACAGGCAAATGTTGATGGTTGTATTATGGGCAACATGCAATACATGAAGGGCACACCATAAGGTCACTTGGCCTTATGTCCAGGTGAAATATAAAAAAAACAACTCATTTTAATTTTCTTGATCATTCTATTCACCACAGATACAGTGGGAGGGCTTTTGGACTCAAGCCTCACTAGCTGCGCTGTCAATAATTTTACTTCTCAATTTATTTGATACAAACTTAAATTACAAACGTTTTCTGAAATGTTGATATCCAGCAGGTTTGGACGGTTTGATCTGTGTCTGTTCTTGTTTACCATATTTATGCTTGTCAAACACACTGCAGACAAAAACATCCAACTAACAACAGTTAAAAAAAAATTAAAACAAGAGTCCCTTAAAGGGACTGATGTTCTACTGGCTGAAAAGAATTTACAGGAATCCAAGATAAGACAGTTTCTTCGTTGTAACTGCTGAGTGCTAAAACTATCTCTGATATTCTTCAGCAATAATAAGATTTTCAAATTAGCTGCTGTGGCAACCATATTGGATGTAATCAGCATGATTTTCATTTAGGACTGACTGGTGATAATTAGAGGTCTTTTGGTGAAAACCTCATGTCAATATGACCATCCATTCAGGAGAAGTAGCGAAAACAAGATTTTAAGTATGGCCATCATCACAGCCATATTGGATGTAAGATTGGCCCCATTTTTCATCTAGGACCAACTAGATATAATAAAAAGTCTATTGATGAACACCCAATGTTGATATGGCCATCTATTCAGGAGGAGTACTGATAACAAGATGGTGGCCATATTGGATGTTAGATCAACATCATTTTCATTTAGCACAAATTAGACATCATAAGAAGTCTTCTGGTGAAAAAGCCCACATCAATATGAATTTCTGTTCAGAAGTAGTGATAACAAGATTTTCAAGTTGGCTGCCAGTGGCCATATTGGATGTCAGATCAGCACCATTTTCATTTAGGACCAACTAGATATCACAAAAAGTCTTTTAGTGAAAACCCCATGTTAATATATCCAGGAGGAATGATGAAAACAAGATTGTCAAGCTGGCCATTGTGACAGTCATATTGGATCTCCAAAAAGCACCATTTTTATTCAGAACCAAATAGACGTCATAAGAAGTCTTGTGATGAAAATCCCATGTCAATATGATTTTCCATTCATGAGGGGTAGCTAGATCAAGATTTACAAGATGGCCACTATGGAGGTCGTATTGGATGTCTGAGGCACCATTTTCATTCAGGCACTCTGTTCAGCTTATTTAAGTTTGGGAACACCAATATTAAGTACGTTTTAAAAGGTTTCTATTTTGGGGGTGCAACTTATGAAGTTTCAGCATTCAGAGATCGACGAATATCATATTTGAGGCACTAAAATTGATGACAACTACATGTACATCCATTACTGTGTTCTTAACAGCATGGAAAATAAAGTTACTGATTATGATTCTTTGTGGTTTTTGTTTATTCAGCAGAATATTCCTCATGTTCAATATTTTTAAAACAATGCCATCCATGTTTTCTGTCACCACATGACAATACCTATTCCACTAACTGCTTAATAACTCAGGCAAAGGATTATATTAGCTTTATTTCAGGGATAATTAAGATCCATTTGTTCTGCACTGAAGTGTCACAGGGATAACTATCAATCTCTCTAAGGTGTTAAGTTTCCTTGTACAAAGCACCCTGACAGAAAGCACATGTTGCCAGATTTCTGGTCTGTCTAAATCATGGCTGGGACAAAGAACCATTTTCAAGATGCATGGTACCAAATTAGGTATCACAAAACAAATCACTTTCAGTATTTTTTAATGTAAGAGAAAATAAAATTAACATGAACCCACTGTGTATTTCATCCTATGTAAATTTTAAAACGAAATATTATCATTCTCATTGACCTGTTTCATTTGTCTCAAAACCAGCACATAACTACTGAGTAAATTTCTTCTTGTAGGATCTATAATAATAAAAAACTGAGCAGTGGCTTACGAAGTTGATATGATGTTTCTTTGTAATATATAGTTGCTCATATGTTGTTGAACATCCTTTTCCAAAAGGTATATTATATAATTCAAAGAATACTTTTGAATTAGCATTATTGGTAAATCAACCTGATACACTGTTTAATGCATGGTATGTCAAAGTCTTGTCAACTTCGGCTTTACTTAGTGATGCCAAAATTCAATATGAAAATCATCCATCAAGAAAGAAAGAATTAACAGGAAACAAACCTACTAAATGGTCATCTTAAGCAGAAATTTTGGAAACAGATCACTTGGTATACCATAATTTTACACTTTTTTCTGATTAAGCTAGAAAATTTAGAAATTTGGGAGCACATATATTAAAGGAAATTTCTACAAGTTCAAATGGAAAGGTGCCAACTTTGAAGTGGTGCCCAAATTAGAATAAATATGGTCATTAATTTGCTGTATCTAAGATTTTTACACCAGGAAAATTTAATCTATATTCTAGTTTGTTTCCTGTACATTTAGTATACTCAAAATTTTTTTCTTTAAAATTTTGGTTTTTATAGAAAAGAAAATGAGAACGAACCATAATTCCTCAAAGTGAAAGCAACAGATTCAAAACATTTGTCAATTAAGCCTTAAAATAACTTACAGTATTGCTAGCTGTAGTGGAAAAGCACCATTCTCAATGGCCAAAATTTTGTTGGAGACCAGGTACCTGTTGTGAAAAAAACGAAAGGTTAATAATGTTGAAACATAAGGTACCATGATGTGTGATTGATCTGAATGACATCATCCTTGTTGAAATTTAACTTACAACTAAATCATCCTAAAAGGGGGATTCTAGAGTGCACTTAAATTGTCTTGAATAACACTATTATGATTTATAATACACTACTTTTTAAAAACTATAAACTAGAAATATATCCATGCCATGGATGCCTCCATCAATATGATGCAATTAAAGGGTAAAGGTATAAGTCAAACATAATTCTATAACATTTTCCCAGAAAACCGTAACAGGAGGCCTAAGTGGGCCTACAATCACTCAACTAGCCGACATCTGCCTAATAGCCAAATGCGAGAGCACTTGCACAATAAATCTGGGTCAGTAGGATGCTTTCTATTGAAATTTCTTCCTACGCTCTTGATTGCATATGTTATGAACACAATTGTTTCATGGTTTCTCCAGTTTTTGTATCTTCATCCATATTAGATGGCACATCAGCATATTTGTCCAATATCGAAAGACCCATGTGAAAGAACGCTTTGTGTCAAAGTTCATCAAATTCTGCTGAACTGCTTCTTTTTTTTTATAAAGCTATGGAATTGGGTTTTTTGGGGGGGCGGGTTGTATAAAATAAAATAAGTGGTTCAAGTGTTCAAGCTAGTACACTTTCTGTCAAATTTTATCAGCCTGGTAAGTGTTTATTTGGGAGAAGTTATTAATAGGTTTTTCTATTTTTAGTAACAGCTGGCTCATTTGATGGCAGATTGGCATGATTTTTATAAATTAAAAGCTCTTCATGCCAAAATGCTTTCTGTAAAATTTGATCAATTTCTGTTCAGTGGGTTTTGAGACGTTGTTTAAATGGTTTTCCAGGAGAAAAAGTAAGTTTGTTCTCTTTTTAGTTATTCTGGTTATATCTGATTGGAGATCAACATCATTTGTATAAATATGAAAGCCCTTTATGCCTGGATGCTCTCTGACAAATTTGGCCACAATTGCTCCAGTGGTCTTTGAAAAGAAGTTTACAACAGCACTTGTTGACAGATGTATCATGCACGACAGATGCAGGGCTATTCCATAAGTTCACTTGGCTATATGGCCAGGTGGGCAACAAATAAACACAACCTAGGTCTTTCTAACATAAAACCTCATACCAAATTTGGTTTAAATCCATTACTCCTTTAAAGGTTATTGAGTGCAAACTGAAAGGCAGAGTTCTAATTCAAACAGAGGCCATAACTCCTTAAAATCTTGCCAAAAATAGTGAAAATCAAACATGACCTAGATTTTCTTAATGTAAAGATATATTACCAAATTCTATTTCAATGCAAGAAGTTCTCAAAAGTTAGTGAAACTGAAAGGAAAAGTTCCAAATCAAACAGAGGCCATCACTCAATACATGAGTAAACAGCAAAGTTTTAAGTCACACATTGGGCCATAACTCAATACAGTTTTGCCTTAAACCAGTAAGAATTGAACCTGAATCTAGGTCTTTTTAATGTAAAGCCTCATACCAAATCTGATTTAAATGCATGAAGTCCTTAACAAGTTAATGAACAAAAAGGAAGTAAAGAGTAAAGAGAAAAATTCTAAGTCAAACAAGGGACATAATTCCCAAAATATGTTGCCATAATATGGTGAAAATGTGATTTAAATCCATAAAATCCTCAAAAGATATTCAGCAGAAACAAAACTGAAGGGCAAAGTTCTTAGTCAAACAGGGGCCATTACTGAATACAGTTTATCTAGAAAATGGTGAAAATCAAACTTGACCTAGGTTATTTAATATAAAGCTTCATGTAAAATTTCATTTCAATGCATGAAGTGCTTACAAAGTTATTGAGCAGAAATAAAATTTGTGACGTGGCATGATGGGCTGGATGGACATGGGCAACACTAAATACCTCTTTCATAGACATGACAGGGCCATCAAAAAAGCAATCAATGAGCACTTTTAAAATCTGAGTTACTTGTTGAAAGAAAAGAAAAAGACTCAGGACCCCTCAGTGGGCAATGCTTGTAATAAGTACAAATAATGGTGCTTATTCCGTAACATAAAGTCTCTTTTGATCCTCGACCACCCTTAGTAAAATCTACTTTTCTCCTCGGACATCCCCAAGGACTTGACATTCATGAATGATCATTCTGCAACAAAGGTTGTGAAAAATAATCATCTACAATGTATTTATCATATATTATGACATGTGATCATATGCAACCTTATATCTTCAACCTTGTGTTCCATTTCTTAAACATAAGATTTCTATGAGGAGGGGTTTCGAACATGTTATGCAAACTCTTCAGATTCTGTACCAAAGACACAAAAGAGCAAAACCCAAAGTAAATACAATCCAAATTAAGTGTCATAAAATTATCAGAGAGCATGGTTTTCTCTAGATGGCATCTTACCGCCAAATTTACAGTAGTGTAGCAAGGGGAGTGGGTGGGTCACCGTGGGTATCCTACCAAGAGCAGGTAACCCAATGTGAGGAGTGTGTTATGATTTGTGTATCAGCCATTCAGCCCAACAGGAATGTCACTCATACCTTCCTGTGAACTGCAATGGATTCATGAGGTCATAAAGTGTAACCACAAAAACTTCAGGACAAATCCACAAATGTTCACCTAAACTCCATCAAAAATCAACATTTCAAAACATTCATAAATTTTGCTGGAAGTGAAATTAATTTTTTTGACAATAGAGGTGAAAGGCGATTCTGAAGCACTAAACCTTACATGAAAGCTGGCATTATCTACATGTACTTAATTATCTACATGAACTTAATTATCACAATGTACATGTAATTCGAATCAAACCACAAAGACCTTACATTTTTACATTTACCGACAGAAAGCTCAGAGAAATTTCATCGATAGCAAAGAAATTCCACAAATTTCAAAAATGCCAAGAAAAATCCATAAAATTGTAATTTTCCACTGCAAATCCACAAACTCTGTAAAAGAAATCTGCACTTTGCAGAAACATATGCAGGTGTGGTCACCTTGGTAAAAAGTCCTGATGTCTATCTGAGCTAAAACTCCATTACTAAGTAAACTTGGCAATACCAATGTTTGAGAATATCATTTCGAGAATTTTACAGAATTTAATAAAAATCAATCTGGTTGAACATTTATACTAGTTATATGAAAAAGGAATACTCACAATGCATTAAGAGTGGTGAGGTTTGAAAAATGTCCTTCATCAACAAAAGTCAGTAGGTTGCCTGTCAGAGAAAGTGTCAAAATGGATGGTAGACTGGTACTAGTCTTCACTGCAGCTGGCAAATACTGGATCCTGTTGTTATCTAGATATCTGTGGAAACAATAGATAACCTTTCAAAATTTTGGCAAAGGTTGTTTTAATCTCATTGATTCTTTGTGCTTCTATTCCAAGTTCATTAAAACTGAATGGTTGTCTTTCCTTTTTACATTAATACATTTTAAAGAAACATAGCAAATAACTCACAATTAATGCCCTGTATATTTAAATTATCATCATTGTTATCTCATGAATAATACAGGTGCATTCCTTCAAATACATAGAGAAAAAGCACAAACATATTATTCAGATTCAAATTTATAAAATGTTCTCTTAATATGCCATTAAATGAAAATGTGAAAGAATAATTGAACAAAGCATATGCAATGGTTTGGGTAAGGGAAATCCCACTTGAGAACTAGCATTTTGTAGTTTATAAATTGGAGAAAAATAAATCTCATACATTAAACAGAAAATATTCCCAACCCAGCAGTGAAAATTGATGTGTCAGCCCTCAACACCACCGAAACTGCACCCCTTGGGTTCTGGGGATAGGTTTAAATTTTATACCAGTTTGCACATCTCAAAGAATAAAACAATCACATCCTAAATTATGCAGTATCACTGAAATCGTATACAAAGAATTACACAACACTACTTGTTATTTTGCAAGAACTAGAGCACATCACTTTTTTCGTTATGTACCAATAATACCATACTGATGGATTTAGTGTTGCTACAAACCATGAATTTAAAGAGCCAATGAACAATGATCCTTCTATGGAATTTTCAATTCAAACCCTTCCCCAATCCACAAATTTAAGTACCAATGAAAATACGTTTTTCACACAACCACCAAAATCAATGGTCATAAAAGCAAATGAATCCACATACATGTACATGATGTGAACCACATTATACAGTGGTCCATCAATACAATGTGTGTTGTGATATAGGTCAGGTTGCCTTATACTAGGGTACATTATATGGAAAATATAATTCAACCAGCATAATGGGATCCATGACTATACATGTGTTATATCAGTGACAGTGTTATACTGATGTGATTTATAATGAGTCACCACTGTAATTAGTATTCATCAGCCAAATTGATCCCTATGCTGAGCTTCCATCAAGGCACACTTTACAAAAATTGATTCTTCCTTATCTGTATATACGATAACATTCTTGCCTCCCTAAACTGTGCAACAGCCATCTTTGTTGGTGCTTGTTATATGTATTTGTATCGACCATGCCAGCATTTCAATCATAAAAAGGTTAGAGTATTCTTTACAAAATTTTACCTATAAAATAGCAACAAAACAAATTATGTTAGATAAATAAATTTAAACTTACAGAACTTGTAGTGTTGGGATGCATGCAAAAGCCTCTGGGTCAATGTTGCTGTCATAAATTACATTAATTGATAAATATAAGTTTCGTATGGATGTAAGGTTGCAATAGTCTGTAGCACGAATATGAGTTATTCTGTTACTGCTTAAATACCTGCAAATAAAAGGAAAGAAAACAAACTTTTATCTTAATAATGATAATCTGAAAAGAAAAGGATGAAAAAAAATAGTTGAAAATTATGGGCCATTAAAAGTTCAGGACACTGCAACAGTGATAGTTGAAAATTATGGGCCATTACAAGCTCAGGACATTGCAACAGTGATGGTTGAAAATTATGGGCCATTAAAAGTTCAGGACACTGCAACAGTGATGGTTGAAAATTATGGGCCATTACAAGTTCATGACACTATAACAGTGATAGCTGAAAATTATGGGCCATTAAAAGTTCAGGACACTGCAACAGTGATAGTTGAAAATTATGGGCCATTAAAAGTTCAGGACACTGCAACAGTGATAGTTGAAAATTATGGGCCATTACAAGCTCAGGACA
Organism: Margaritifera margaritifera; assembly: GCA_029931535.1. Lineage (NCBI taxonomy): Eukaryota > Metazoa > Mollusca > Bivalvia > Unionida > Margaritiferidae > Margaritifera > Margaritifera margaritifera. The sequence continues at coordinate 1,514,338 of JAQPZY010001293.1, forward strand.
TTGCAACAGTGATGGTTGAAAATTATGGGCCATTAAAAGTTCAGGACACCGCAACAGTGATGGTTGAAAATTATGGGCCATTACAAGTTCATGACACTATAACAGTGATAGCTGAAAATTATGGGCCATTAAAAGTTCAGGACACTGCAACAGTGACGGTTGACAGTGCTGGGACAGTGATTGTTGAGAATATTGGGACACTCATATGCCACAAAGAATAAGGTCCTGACATCAAAATTCAATATAAATCTATTTCTCCAAAAATCTATATTTATAATAGGCAGTTAAACAAATTACCTAACTATAAAGGAGAGGTCATATAAAAGTGAGAGTGGCCACATATTAACTGTCACAGTCTGTAGGCCTACACAATAAATATAACATGTTAATTGATTCATTAATAAGAAAGTTATGCACAATTAACCGAATTGCTTAACAATAAAGGAGAGATGATATGAAGGTGGTAGTGGTCTCATGTTAACTATCACAGTCGGTAGGCTTGCAAAAGAAAATAACATGTTAATAGATTATAACATTTTAATTAATTAATTACAAGCTTAATTAGTTTTTTCCACTATTACCCATGAAGTGGATCCTTCCGGATGTGGATATGGTCTGATTTATGTATAACTTGTCGATACAGTCTAATTTCATTTATCCAACTTCTGTTTTAATCTAAATCAAGACCTATGTCCCAATGATGTCAGGCATGTAAACAAATTTCACAATTAAACAAGACTTACCAAATTTGCAATTTGATTGGGATTTTATAAATCTGTAAGTGCCTGTGGAATCACATGAGATGGAAATGGCCACATGATGAGTCAGTCTTAAGAGCAAGATCAGCTTGGATGTTTCAAAGAAACACAGCAGGGTGAGATATGCATACAGCTAATATTTTATGCAGATGGTTGTGCATATGTGATCCCTCAGGCACTTACCGGTTCATAAAATCACAATCAAACTGCGACTTTAGTAAGTCTGTTCAATTGTGCCTTGGGACCCTATGTGGTCTACAGCTAGCTGCGTTTTCACTAATGGGTGTTGCTTGTGAGGGTCTTGAGGCAGGGTCACCAGGCTGCAAAACCAGGTAGGAATGTATGACCACTAAGCAATTTGTCTCAACATGCAGTGAAACCATGCCTGTATTGTCCACAATGGTACAACATGAATCACTTCTGCACTGTCAACTGCTATCTTCTGAATAACATGTCCCACCGGACTGACACTGCGGGAACATCATTCTATAAAATGACACATGACCAAGTCATTCAGAAAGCATTAATAGCAAAATCATTTCAATCTGGTCTATATGACACATATTTGTGAATTTGATGAGTCAGTCTAGAGGCAAACATGTCAAAATCAATATGTCCAAATAGTGCATGAATCATGTCAAAGATATGTTTAACATCCAATCTGTATTGTTATTGAAATTCCTAGATTATAATCTGGTTCTAAATTATTCTTGCCAGGAAGATGGCAAGAATTCAACCAAATATTTCTCTCAATACACCAGAACCATATATCACTATCTGACCTAGTACTGTGTTTTACCTCTCATTTTATTGATGTAGCTAACAGCTACATGTAGTATCATTCATACAATTTATATTCTAATGTGTAATGTATATTTTTGTTGACAAAGAGACTTGAATGTGAGAAAACAGACTTGTAATTCTAAAACATTGATGTTTCTCATTTTCTCTGCCCTACTCCAGCAAGCACCAGACTTTATATTGTCATTTTTATTTAGACCTCCCCATCCCATAAGAGAACTGTTTCTTTTTAGCACCACATCTGGATTACGTCTATAAATAGGTTTAAAACTGATTTTAATTTTTTGGGTAGACTATTTCATTCTTTTTGTTTTTAGCATGGCTGGAAAGAGACACTGACGCATCCAAATTTCCTCTCAAGTTTCAGTAATTTGTCTTTTTCTCTTTCTGAAAGTTTATAGTAGATGCCAGTTCATTTGGTAGGTGGGTGTTTTGTTACAATTTGCCTTCCCAGAGAAAACATAAATATCCATGGTAGTTAACATCAATAGGAACACAATAATAAGCATCTTTAAGGCCTACTGAAGCAAACTATTTCTTTGCAAACCATGGATAATAAAGTTTTTAATGTCTCTATTTTGAAATGGTGATGTACATCATGTGCATTGAAAGCATGCAAGTTGAGTATAACCCTGATATCCCTTTCAAGCTTTTCTCTAATGAAAATATTTTATAAGTACTTTACATACTTTAAATAATTATTCTCTCAATGACTCCCTTATTCAGCAATTTATCAATTTCTGTTGTAATCAAGACAAAGTCTTTGTCAGAAAAATGAATATGTTGGGGATGAAATTTTGGACTGGATTGCTATCAAGTTCACGCCTATGAACTTTCAAAGTAGATTAACCCATGTATCATAAGTTATCTTCTGCCATTTTTTACCACAATATTCCAAACCAGCAACAACAAAAAAATGTGGTGTGTTATGTACATGTAATAGTATAGAAAAGGAGGAAACTGTCCATGTGAATAGGAAAACTGTTACATTTCGGGTGCAAAAGAATGTCACACCCTATGTTCATAAGTCTTACTGGGGGTGGGGAGTGATGGTATTACTGTTGTTGTAATTTCTCCTCTTTTTGAGTTTTTGGGGGTCCTCCTTGGGTACTTTTGTTATTGGTGTTTCTTGCACTGTTTGAGAAGTGAAACTTCCCTGACACGTTATTCTCCATCTTTGAAGTATCTGTTGCTATTCTTGACTTCTAAGCCAAATTATCTACAAACATGAGGTCAGTGATCTTATTTTGGGGTCCACATAGAGATTCATATCTGAAATGGAAATCAGTTTTGATTAGATCTTTCCTTTCTTGCCACATGTCACAAAACCCAAAGGAAAGCGTCAGCATATCACATGCCTCGGCAAGCAGCTATTTTGTATAGGTGTGCCATTATTTTTGTTTGCAACAGTTCATCATTAGGCTAAGAAGGATAAACAAGCTTTTGTGACATTTCTCTGAACCATCTGGAACTTTGCTTCCAGCTGTTTGGTGGATTTTATAAAAAAATTTCCTAAATCCCGGGGTTAACTTTGGGTACACCCAAATTTTGGCACTTGTGTGGCCTAAGTATTTTTCACTCAAGTCCTTAAATTTATATTGAGAGTCTTATGCATATTAGTTCTGATAACTTCGACAAACTCTCCTGAATGGTTGGCCCACATCTTTCTTCCACACAATAAAACTAGGAAAGCTCTCTGAAGATGTCATTTCCTTCACGAAATTCCATGATCAAAATCATCTACATCATTATCATTGATATCACCACTTGAAGAACATTTTTTCTCCTTCTCTGTTTCTTCCAGGGCACGTTCCTGCTGGGTATTTGGTGCCAAGTTTGTCAACTTGCAACTTCAAATTTTGCACAGCTGCTGACAAATTTGTCGGCAATTCAAGCTGTTGATCCCACATCACTTGATTGTGGATCATTTGTCATTTAAGCAAATGTTCTGCTGGGTGCCGCTATTGTTCTCTCGCAACCCCTCACATGAAATCAAAGGGTTGTCACGTGACATTCATGCCATTCAAGTGATCATAAAATGGCACCCATACTCTCTCTGCAAACTCAGAATTTCTCCTTGATTTAGGAGCCACTATAGGGCGATGATTTTGCGCTGTTGTTTTACATTTGGGAACCATTGCATTCTGCTTCATGTATGATTTCCAATATTGTTAAACAAATGAGAAATTCTGGTACAATATGGTATTGTATTCCTGATGAATAAACTGTGTAAACTCAAACTTCTGAAAAGTATTGCCATTGGAAACTTAACTTATTACTCCACTAATGACACAAAGAGATTGAAAGGTTATCCTAATAACTTTATTCCATATGGAGAAAAACTGAAAATAATACTGATGACAGTCTGACTTAATAGAGGCAAAACACTGGGCAAAACACAGTCAATTAAAATACAGGGTCCACTGGGATAAAGATACTTAATATCTGTGGTGTCTTAAATGTTATCACAATACACGGTATGTTTTTGCATTAGGTTGAATACATATGCAGTGATACAGTCATCACCAAATGCCAGGTCTTTGGATTCTTCATAGTGCAGCCATGACCAAACTTTGAACCACTGTGGCTAAAATGATCTGTGAACTGGATTTTTATGCCCCCCAAAAAACTTTGGAAATTTAAAAATGTGCAGGTTGGTTAGGAACCCTATTATGGCACATGACACACCTTCAGGTTATGATGTATGAATATAAACAATTTCCTCCATTAATCTCAAATGGCTCAAAAAGTATAGAACATAAGGGATAGTGTGATGGAAATCTTAAAATATTGTGCTGTTACCTTGTGCTTGAAGGTAGTACCCCAATGTGGTATGTGACACAGCTTCTAGTGATTATGTACATGTATACCGAGTTTAATACATCATTCTCAAACAGCTTTAAAGTTTTTAGCAGAAGAGAAAGGGTGATGCAAAGCTTGAAATACAGAGCTGTGACCTTGACCCTTAAGATAGGACCCCCAAATTGGTATGTGAAACACCTTCTGAATCACACATGGCTTTAACCCTTAAAGTGCTTGTTGCAGCATAAGTCGCACCATCAGTAGAGGTCATGTTACAAGTGCTTGTCGCGGCATATGCTGCTTTTCACCTGGTAACCAACTGTTTACACATCTAGGTGCTTCAGCTTAACATGAATGGTTGTGAAACTAAATTTGATTGGTACATTAGGCCCTGGAACAAGCATTCTGTCATAGTTTTACCATGCATGTAGCAAAGATGATGGTTAAAACACGTGCTACCTTGATAATTCAAAATGGCTGACTCCCAACACAGTTCATCTTCAGATGATGATTTAATTTGGCAAATACTGGCTGATGATAGCGATGATGACAATGATTTTGAAAGTTTTGAAGTAGATGAGATTACTGAAGATGGAAAGTGTTACTGAAAAGATAAATGAATGATTCTCAGCCTAAAATTGATGCTGAATATGAGTCCAATGTACATGCAGGCTAGACAAAATCAGACACCATGCTGGTCAACCTCTATGTATAACTGGAGAATATAAAGCCTATAGACTATTTAAGGCTATTCTTCAATGAGGATTTCTTGCATTTGATCATAGATCAAATGAATCTTTATGCAGATCAGAGAGTTAATGGGGCAGACTTGATTGACAACAGTCACATAACAAAATGGAAGTCTGTCACACCTGACGAATTGAAACTTTTTCCTGCATTGGTTATGACCATGGGTTTGGATTGGTGCATACATCGCATGTTGATTTTTACTGGGCAGCTAAATATATATCAATTACCCAAACATCAGCACACAAAAATTGACTTGGGACATATTTCTTTATATTCTAAACAAGTAACACCTGAACAGGTAATGAACTCTACAGGTGACTCTGTAAGCTTATAAGTGGACATGAGATGACAGCCATGTACCAGAATAAATAACAAGAAAAACTGCCAACTTTTGTGAACATTTATTACAGACTTTAGGGGGTGGAAACTTACCTGTGGTATTCCTTGACTGGATATTTATTACAGACTTTGGGGGGGGGGGAACTTACCTGTGGTATTCCTTGACTGGATATTTATTACAGACTTTAGGTGGTGGAAACTTACCTGTGGTATTCCTTGACTGGACATTTATTAACTTTTACCTATTCTACACCTTGGATATAGAGTTGTAACAGACATACATGTATATGGTTGAACCCCAAGAGAACAGAGTACTTTTTTCACATATTTGAACTTTTTTATTAAAAAAGAAACAAAATTACAGATGAAATGCAAATGTAATTTGTAATTTTACCTGTATTTGCATCTGTAAGTGCAAATATGATAAAGTTACATATGTGACTTCATGCTTATAACAAAGTTTAGACTTCAGCAATCATGTTTCATATAGGGTTTTTGTATCTATTACATAAAGTAATTAAAATACAGGCAATTTAAAAGCAGTGTAAAATTTTCATTTCTTTTCTCCAACAATTCAGCACCGAGGGATCCTGTACTACAAAATGATATAGCACTCTAATGGCTGATGTCATAGAGTGGAAACAAAAGTGTAAAAAACTGATGGAAACACAGTTACTATGTCCCTTGCTTTTGTAAGAAATAGAATAAAATAAAGCACACATCTAATCATATGAGATGTTATTTATACTAAAAGGAAATGATAAAAAGCTATCTTATTGATTTTTTTTTCTTTCTTTCAAAATATTATTTTTTGGCAAAAGAGTGGCAAGGCCATAGCCATAACCACCGTACCAAAATGTAACAACCTTGAAATAGTCATTCTATTCATCTTCATGTTACAAAGATTCACTGCCACAAATTTGTATGTTTAATGAATCAAATAGCTCAATGCATTTGAGTATGTTTTTGAAAATTATTTTTATTGCATCAACAATAGCTACTATATACTGAAAGTCATTACAATGTATTTAATTCATGAATTACTCACAGGGTCTGCAGTGCAGGATAGGTTGAAAAAGGCATGAAGGTGGACTTCTTCCTCAGATAGATGGATCTCTGACTTGCAGGAAAAGCTTCTTCTCCATATTCAACAACATCTGAGATCATATTGTTATCTGCATATCTGAAATCAGATGAATAAAATGTGCATTTGTCATTTATAAATGATGTGCAGTCAAATGCCGTTCAGTTGGACTTTGGGAAGATGTTGAGTCGGTCTTTGGGAAAATATTGAAAAAACAAGAGTCCCTCAAAGGGACTGATGCTCTACTGTCCAAAAAGAATTTCCAGGAATTCAAGATTAGACCACTCCTTCCTTTAACTACTGAGTGTTGAAACCATCTCTGATATTCTTCAGAATATATAACAAGATTTTCATATTAGCTGCTGTGATGGACATACTGGATGTCAGATTGGCACCATTTTTATTTAGGACCAACAAGACATATAAGAAGTCTTCTGGTAGAAACCCCATTTTGATATGAATATCTGTTTTTGGAAAAGTAACGATAACGAGATTTTCAAAATGGCTGCTATGGTGGCCATATTGGATATTAAATTGGCACCACTTCCATTTAGAACCAGCTAAACAGCATAAGAAGTCTTTTGGTGAAAGCACAATATATTAGATATCAGACTGGCACCAATTCCATTTAAGATTAACTAGATATCATAAGAAGTCTTTTGGTGCAAGCTTAATATCAATATGATCAGCTATCTAGGAGAAGTAACAATAACAAGATCTTCAAGATGGCGATTGTGGTGGCCATATTGGACATCAGATCAGCACCGTTTTCATTTAGGACCAACTAGACATTAAGTCTTCTGGTAAAAACCCCATGACAATACTAATTTTCGTTCAGGAGGAGTTTTGATAACAATGACCACTGTTGTGAGCATATTGCTCCTTCCATAAGCACAGTCCATGTTGTATGATGGTGGGTGCGTTCACTTTTGCTCATTATGCTATTGTTTCAAGTTCCAGATTTTTCATGCACATCTGATATGAAAGTATTTGTTCACTAAAACAGAGTCATATAATCAAACACACCCTGAATTAGTCCCAGTCACTACACTGCCTGACACATTAAAATAGGCATCATTAACATCCTGATGATGAAGACCCAGTCTCATAGCACAAGTGTGCATTTTGCAGGGTTTGCAGTGTTCACAAAATATTCATTCAAATTTTTACACGATCTAGTTAGTTTCAAACAAGGGTGTAAAATACCCAGTTTATTAAATTCTTATCTACAGCTTTTTATTAGTAACAGCTATCCAAATCTGATAGGAGACGAATATCATTTCTGGGTTTTCTTCACGATTGCTATGAAAGCTACACCACTGCAAGGGGAGCAACCCTGGACACAACTTTTATAAAGCATGTCCTAGGAAACATTCATACCAAGTTTGATCAAAACTGGTTCAGCCTTTTGGAGGAGGAAGTTGAAAATAGGTTTTCCATATGCTTGCTATGGAAGCCAGACCAATGCTAAGGAAGCAACATCAGACAATTTTGACAAAGTATGTCATCTAAAACACTACTACCAAGTTTAAATGAAACTGACTCAGCTGTGCAAGAGAAGTCAAAAATAATTGTTTTCAACTGGTTGCCAAGGAAACAACTGATTGTTGCTAGGGTAGACACCCTGAACAGTTTTCATAGAGCATCTCCTAAGACATTCATACCAAATTTGATAAAAATGGACTCGGCTTTTATGGAAAAGTGGAAAAATGATTTGACTTGATGGTTGCTACAGAGACCACACCCTTGCTAGGAAAACTACACTGAACAAAATTTTGACAGGGTATATCATAAAAACATTCTTACCAAGTTTGATCACAATTGGCTCAGTCATTCTAATGAAGTCAAAAATAGGTTTTCCAACTGGTTGCTAAGGAAGCTACACTTTCAAGTGGAGTCACACCAGACAAAATGTTAATAGAGCATGTCCTAAACAAGCATTCTAAACAAGTTTGATCAACATTGGCTCAGCCATTCTAAATAAGTCTAAAATAGGTTTTCCATATGGTAGCTAAGGAAGCCACACTGTTGTTAGGGGAGCCATCCCAAATATAATTTTGATAGAACATGTCCTAAGAAACATTCCTACCAAGTTTGATCAAAATTAGTTCAGCTGTTCTGGTGAAGCTGAAAATAGGTTTTCCAAATGGTTGCTATAGAACCCACACCATTGCTGCCGAGCCACACTGAACACAATTTTGATAATGCTTGTTGTAAGAAACAATCCTAACATGTTTGCTCAAAACTGGCTCAGCCATTCTAGAAAAGAAGTCGAAAATAGTTTTTCCACCAGATTGAAAAGAAAGGCTCATCACTGCAACTTGGAGAGGCACAATGGAGAAAATTGTAATAGCACATGTCCTAACAAACATTCTTACCAAGATTGATCAAAATTGGCTCAGCCAAAAAAAAGAAGTCAAAAATTGGTTTTCCAATGGTTCCTATGGAAGTCAAACTGTTGCTAGGGGAGCCATCACAGACATAAGTTTGATAGAGCATGTCCTATTAGAATCATTTGTAACAAGTTTGATAAAAATTGGCTGAACCATTCTAGACTAGAAGTCAAAAATAGATTTTCCATTTTGGTCGCTATGAAACCCACATCATTGCTAGGGAAGCCACCTGAATATGAGTATATCATCCCAATGAACATTCCTACCAAGTTTGATTGAAATTGGCCCAGTGGTTTTAAGAAGAAGCTGAAAATAGCAATATGAACCAATAACATGACAGATGACTGGTAATGAACAACAGACGCAGGATCCTTCAATAAGCTCACCTCCGGGCCTAATGGCCAGGTCAACTAAGAAAGGATGCCATTCATGCTGTGTACACTATTTGTCTCTCCAGAAAAGGTATATTTCTAGCAAAAATGTATATGTAACAATTTTTTCTTCATAATTTTCATAGTCACTACAATATTCATTCTAAAACTTGGTTCACTAATCAAGTTCACTGGTGGGACATGCTGGCACGTGCCCTTGTTCTGGGCCAAGATATGCCACATAAGTAATTTTATTTTTATTACATCTTTTTTAATTGTCCCCAGCAAATGTATATGTATATTTTCAATCTCTGGTGCACTCTTGCCCAAGACACATACATGTACACCGTCCTTTTGTCATAAAGTGCAGCTGAGGACAATCATACATAGCATTGGTTCCATATTGAAAAGTACCCTACAGCGATTTGGCCAGTTTTCTACCTGCTGCTTATTTAATAAATAAAACCATAACACAAACTAATCAACCCTTTTACAGGCCAATAAATGAAAGGGGTTTGTTTTGGATAAACAATTTATCAAGCTAATATGCATGTTTCTGCTGGACAATAATTGTATCATCAAGAAACCAATTATTGAAATAAAAAAAGGTTTCTTTGATAATACTCACCCAATAATAATATTAGGAGTATGGCCACTACCATGTATATCTAGCCCTCTCAAGCTCCTAATTGGCAACAAAAGTGTTAAAGGTCATCTGCCCACCTAGGTGGAAATTAAGCAAGAGTGATCTCTCCTTGGATAGAGGGGTTGGTGCTAAATCCCATCATTACATCAGTTACTACTAGAGTGGATATGCACGCTGTCAGGTTTTAAATGCAATTGCAGGGGAGGCTGGGAGGGTGTGCCTATATTATGATCAGGCAAGTATTATGAAACATATTTTACTTCGAAGATTGGTTTATTTTTCAAATATGTTACCCGATCATAATACATTAGGAAAATATGTTAAAAAGTGAAGCAAGTAATATCCTCTTACCCTAGAGATCACCCAATCTTCAATCACCTAATGTATCTAAAGCAGCTTTCAAATCTTGGGGGCTAGAGTTAGCATCTCAATATGTCCAGATGCAACTTGAAGGGAGCCACCACCACCACCACCATGGCAAATCCAGCATAAAACTGAGTGGATACATCATTGTAAAGCTCTTGAATGACCCAGCAACACAGACTGTTGTACTATACTATAGGTCCCGCCAGTTCGAACTGAGAGTTTGTTATTAAAGCTCTCTGAGAGAATGTCACCTCTGACCTTAACACCATGGCTTGGATAATGTCAAGTTAAGAAACAGTTACACTCAAATGCTATGCTAGTGGCACTGCCCCAACTGCATGAGCCCATATGTGATAGAAACTCATTTGGTCTTGATTTATATGCACATATCCAGAATGATAGATCCTGAGCTGAGATATCATCCTTTCCTTCTTCAGTGAAAGAGATAAACAAAATCTCCCTCTTCTCACTGACTCAGTTTGTTTCAAGTTCCATTTGAAAGCCCTTTTAGGGTCTTGTAGACACCCTTGAAGGGAAGTGTTCAATGAGGAATGAGGTTTCACAAGAAAGGACTGATTATCCATGAGCGGGAGTCTGTTCATAGCAATGAAAGCAGGAGCAGTCATAAGTAAAATTGAACTGTCATCACAGAACTGCGAATAGTTCAAATCAGTTGACAAGGCCTGTCTCTCATCGATTCTCCCTGCTGTAGCTAGAGCAACTAGGAAGCAGGTTTTATATGATAGGTGAGTAAATGAGGCTCTAGACAATGGTTCAAAAGCTGCATTATTCAGCCATGTCAAAACCCACAGAAGATTCCATTTGGACACACGGCCAAAGCCTTAGGTTCAGAAAAATCAAATTTAGCCAAAAGTTTGGAGAGGTCATTGTTTTGGCCTACATCCTCCCTTCCTTGATGATGAAATGTGAGTGAAATTGTAGAATGGTAACCTTTTTTTAGTGATAGGGTCTAACGTCTTTTCTTCAAAGAGCCAAAGGAGAAAGTTAGCTATTTGTGGCACTGAGGCTTTTAATGGAGTGATTTGTTTCTCCTTGTACCACTGAGACAAAAACTTTATACTCCTATTCATGTGCTTCAAAGTAGTGAACTTTCTTGCCCGAGCAAATTCTGTCCACTGGTTGTTCTGAGAATTGTTTTCCCCTGAGGGCTTGCTTGATATGAGCAATGAAACCTCTGCATGTGCAGTTGTTAAAGCAGACAAGGAAAATGAAGATTTTCCTGGCAATTCAGCTTCTTAAAGTCCCAATAGATTATTTATCCATGACTTTTCACACATGAGCAGAGCAATCAGGATCAGACTACACTCTGATTCCCCCGCTTTCTGCAAGACTTCGGGATCAAGGGGATTGAATGGTATTTGTATGCATCTAGACTGTTCCAGTTTATGGATATAGTGCTGACTGCCCAGACCTTTGGACCTGGGACTGGAGAGACAAAGGTTGATAGCTTTGCATCCACACTGTCGCAAATAAAAACATGAGTGGTCAACCCCAACAGGCACAGATTCATCTGAATACCAAGGGGTGAACTGATCATTTAGTTTGAATTAGCTGATTCCATTGGGTAAGTGAGTCCACTAGGACATTGAGCCTGAGCAGGATGTGGCAGACTTGGATGTGGATTTGTCGATTATGACACCATCTGAGAAAATTCCAAACATGATGGCTGAGATTTGGGAATTTGGTTTCCCTTGGCTTCTGATGTAATTATCACAGTGGAGCTGGATTAAACAAGAATGCCCTATTGCAGACACTGTTCCCTGCAAGGATTGAAATGCATTGGCTATGGCCTCTGTCTCCAGGAGACTTAAGTGCAATGAACGCTCTGTAAGGGACCACATCCTGCTGAATTTCTTAAACAAGGGCAAGAGGTGGGCACCCCAGCCTGCTGTGCTGGCATGTATGCAGATCATAATTCCCAGAGGCTAAATCTGCAAGGAAATACCCACCATAAAATATATGAGGTTCTCCCATTTACTGAGATTGGACCTCATGTATCCCAAAAATGGGATCACTTCATCCAGTGGGCAAAGCTTTAGTCGCCACTGGGACAAGAGAATCATTTGCAAGAGTCTCATAAACAGGTGGCCTTAGACGATGAGATCTGCTGATGCACTGAATAGACCTAATAGGCAAATAAATTCCCAGACTAAGATGCAATTCAAGAGAGAATAGAAGATGCCATCAATATGATTCAAGGTATGTTCTTGAGGGAGAGAGACCCTGTTCACATGCAGTATGACTCGTTAAGAAAGTGCATAAAATGTTTAGATGGTACAACAATGCTGACAAGGAATCTAATGCAGAGCAGAAGTGAAACATAGTATTTCATGACTTGACCTAGAATATAACCTACCTGGTGCATTTTGCAGAATGTCATCCTGGGAGTTGGAAGTCATGGACATGGAGGTAGCTCAGAAGAGTCTGTCCATATTTTTCATGAAGACCTAAAGGGAATGTCCCTAACTGGTATATTGTGTCCCTGAATACAAAATCTCCTTCATGAACAGCGTTGAGAACCAATCTCAATATTTCCATCCTGAACCATGCTGCCCAAATGAAAACGTTGAGAGCCAGATCTATAACCAGCCAAAGCGTGATGTTGGCCTTTAGCACCAAGAACTGTCTGGAGTAAAATCCCAGCAAGATTATGCATGAGCAATCTACTCTTTGTAAGGAGAGTGCTGATTCTGCTGCATGACATCCACTTTGTATGGGTCTCTTGAGACGCCTGTAATGATGAGTAATGTTGTAATTTGGTATTGGCATAGAGCATGGTTTGGCAGCCCTCCAAAACAACCTGACGTGTCATTCACAGATCAGTGGGGCATGTTCAATGGATAAGTTGAATTCCTGTCACTGGGATGTCTAAGAAAGGAAGCATAATCATGGATTACTGCTTATGGGATCAAGAGAAAGGGAAGAGATGTTTCCAATTTTGTATTGCCTTACAGGGTCTTTCCTGTTTCTTTGATCTCCCCAAAAAAATGAGGGCATGGCTCTGGGTTGCTGAGCTCATGCGGTTTGTCTCTTAGGTGACTGTTGTGATCTAAAATTGGCTATGTGATGATTCCCCAGATAGTGCACATAAAGAGAAATGCATCTCTTCTGCCAGGTGAAGAATAATCGACATATGGTAATTGGGTGTCTGTTACTACACAAGCCATATTGGAGATTAACTCCCCAGCACGAGTGTCAGTGGGATTCTCAATAAAAGCTTCAAAAAGAAAAGACAGAAAACTAGACTTGAGGTCTGGACATACAGAGATACTCTAATCTCCAGACGATCGTGTATCTGGGACTGCAAATACCAGTTCTTGACGTAAGCAGGGCCAGTGTCAGATCCATTTGGTGTTCCCTGCATAAATCGCTGAAAGTCTAAGAACAGTACAGGGCATCCAGGACTGGCTCTTCGCCATAGCCAGTGATGGGTTGTGATGCAGCCAGGACCAGTGCCGAAGCTGTTTGTGTCCCTTGCACGAATTGTCAATGCTTTGAGAATGGTAAAGGGCATCTGGGACTATATTGTCACCATAGCTGGTACTGGTTTGGCAAACTGTGATGGGCAATGACTGGAGTTGTTGGACACAAGTCCATAATGGCACAGGGCCAGCATGGATCCATAATGGCACTAGACTAACATGGCTCAGTAACTGCACCGGGCTGACATTGGTCCATCATGACACTGGAAAAGCATGGGTCCATAATGGCACTGGACTGACATGGGTCTGTAGTGGTTCCAAGCTTACACAAGTCAGTCATGTCATCAGGCCACTACAGGTCCATAGTGGCATCAGCAAGCTGTTATTGTATAGAGGCCATTCACTCTTCAATGCTGGTGCTGGTTTCATGATACCAGTATTGGGTGAGAAGGAAATATTGATGACTGTACCTGGTCCCTGCAGACATCAGTTGATGCCATGTTGGAGCCAGTACTGACTGTAGCTGATCTACCTTTGATGCCAAAGTCCATCAATGGTCCAGGTAGGCCACTGACTAAGCTGGTACTGGACCTATAGGTACTAGCAAGAAGAGATGTTCTGGTTATGGATAAGGCTGTTAACTGAGGTGGCATTACTGATGGTATCCACATCTAGTTGCTGCACTTCCTTGCTCTCTCATTTGCCAAGTTACTCTATTGACCATGATGGTCACCCATACATTCTCTGACCACTGTGTGCATATGTCACTGGTATGACCCAAATTACATCCCATACAAAAGTCCTGCCCATTGTGTTGACACCTGTAATTACAGAGGGCATATACAGGCTAAATCAGTCTAGTGTCACACGAACTTATCATGATGAGAACCCTGAAGACAATCACAAGTGTCTAAAATAATTACATGGACTTTAAAGTATGTAATACTAGACAATTAGTTGACAGAATTCATATACCAGCTCGAGTACAGATCTTTGAATTGATGTACAATAGATCTTAGTGCGTGCAATTAAAATGTGTATCATAAGAAGAAGTAACAATAGGCCAATAAAGTGTGAAGTCTTTGTCTTGGATGGAATAAAGCAAAAAATATACAGAAATATATCATAAGTATATTTCCCTATGTGAGACAACTCCTTAGAATCGTTCCAAAATGTAAAAAAGGCACAAGCGGTTTTTGCAAGGTCTTGAAAAGAGCATGCTTCTAAGTATGAGCAGAAGTAGTATCTGAAGTATGGATGGAATTTAGTCCCTCTATCCATGGGGGATCATTCTTGTCTGACTCCCACCTAGGTTGGCAGATGCTTTTAAGCATTGATCTTGCTAAAACCAAGCTTGGAAGGGCTGGGCTTGTGAGATGATGGTCATATTCCTAATGTATTATGATCAGGTAATGTATCTGAAGAAGTAACATTTTGATGACTCCTTTAATTCAAGGTGAATTATTTTTTGCTGCTGATGTGAATCTTACAGAAATGAAATTGACAGTTATAAATATGTACCCAGTATTCATCCCAATATGCAAATTAATACAATAAAAGAAGATATGGTGCTAACCGATTGTGACAAATGACATCAAGAAAATTTTACATTTTTTATACTGCTGTTATATGAGCTGCTTTATTTACATTTACACATACTTTTTTAAAAATTTGGATGATGAGATATTAAGTTTTCTTTTTTGTTTTGAGCTTGCTATTATAATGAAGGAATATTATGTATATCGAACGAACAAGAGGTTGTGATTAAATGCAATTATTGTGTGCTGTATGTGATAATTAATTATAGAGTCTGCCACATTTGCCGCAAAGAAGTCTTACTGCATGATCATCATGTATTCCTGACTCTATGCACTACATTTATTTGTGCATTTCAAACGCACTACATTTATTTGTGCATCTCAAACTGGCAGAAGAAATAATTAGCATGCCATGTCAAATACATTTTGTCTCTGCATTTAACAAAAACACTGCAAAGAATCACAAATAAATAACAATTGTACAGTAAACTGATTCCATGCAGCTACTGATGCAAACCCTCCACACTGTGCTAATTTGTTATTGTAAGTGCAAAATCTTACAAGCAAACACAAGTTCTTGCATGCTATTAGTGTTAAAGAACTACACTACCTTTAGTTATTAGGTCTCTATCCATATCTATATATCAAAGCACATACACACGCACATCACTTGATAAGCACTGCAAATCTTTCTTACAAAAGCATCCAACACACAACACATCAGCATGTTTACCAGCTCTAATCCCTGGTCTGGTAACAATTTGTTGTATATCAAAATATTTTAAAAGGATTTTAGAACATCATAACATTGTTGTATTATGCCTTCAAACTACTGTATATCTGTTAATATTCATGTTATTTCCATGATATAAACTGCATTATATTCAGGAAAGAGTGATCTTTTGAAAATACACAAAATCTCAATTGTATTCCCAAAGGGACGTTTTTTCATATCATATATATATATATATATATAACTTAAAGAAGTACTGTGCTATTGAACCAAATGGACAAGTGAACTTGTGTTTACATATAAGATGGTGCATATTAAGAAACAATATGGCAAACAATAAATTGTCAAATATAACACCCAACAATTACATGTATTCATATAATGTTCATTCATTTATAAATAGCAAACGAAAAAATATGAAAACAGTATCACAACAGCCAAAATATTAAAACTGTATCACAACAGCTAAAAACAGTATCACAACAGCAAAATAAAAAAAACAAAAACAAATGTAAATAAATATAACAGTAGCTCAGGAACAGCAGTATGAAAAACTGAAATACTTCCAACTGTCATTTTATTAAAAACAGTTATATCTGTTCTTGTTTCATATTAATCTCTACATTATACAATGACCATAAATTATTTTCAATTTCATTACTTCAAGAGGTCATCAAACTGTTTGTTTGACAATAATTTTGGCATGGCAGAAGCATGCCTGTTGGATTGGTTTACATTATGGGCCCCAGAAAAAATTGATTAGTGTGTGACAACATGGTATTTATTTATCAAACTGTCCAAATTGCCATAGGATACTTCTTAATTTGCAACCATATGTTATACATGATGTCCACTGTATGAAAACAGTACTGTGTATATGTCTTAGGTAGCGGAGATGAAGATGGTTCTCTTTGGGGAAGATATCAATTTTATATATCCCTGTGCCAGACACAATAAAAAAGAATATAAATAAATTAAAATAAATCACTGGTGCGGTGCATATCTCAGCCCAGAGCAGAAGCACATGTCCATGTGTGCCCCTGCACTGAAACAATCTTGGTGAGTATCCAAACTTTTGGTCAATTACACCAACAGTAATTGTCCCCACAACATTTCTAACATATAAAAACGCAGACTCAAATATCAGAACTAATTATTATGTACATAATAAGTTCTGATTATGGTGATAATTAAGATTTTCATGTACTAATCCTGATACTTACATCGTGTTAAGTGTTGGATAGTATCCCTCAGACATTACTTGGTGTGGAAAGGTTGGTAGTTTATTGCTGCTCACAAATCTGAATGAGAAAAATATTGTAACTGAGCTAAGAAACAATGATAATTACTACATTCTCAAGTAAACATTTGTTTGTAATAAAAGACAAAATAAAAGACATTAATTCATCGATAATGGCACACAAAGTCAATTACCATATATACTCGGTTATAAGTTAAGTCCAAGTGCAAACTGCACAGATCCAGATCTGCAGTTGCATGATACACTGGCAGATCCAGGTCTCTGCAGTTTGTTAGAAGTAATCAGTAGAACAAACAACATATACCCTGTTCTGCTGGTCCATTATATAACGGCAGATGAGGATCTAAGTTGTTTGTAGTTGGACTTCACTTATAAACAAGTAAACACGGTATATATTAACAGTATTGGCATAAATATACTTTATGATTATTCCTACATTTAAATTTTTTTTATTAATTTAATGCTGTAACTCTTATTCGAATTTGATATTTCTCAATTGTCTTATGTCAAAATTTAAAATAATTCTAATTATTGAGACAACATACTTATTAAATAGAGTTAAAATTTATAACATTTCCTATTTTGGAACAAATATTCTCCCTTCACTGTGCATATAGAAATGAATAAGACATCATGTTAATATATGTATCACATGGTTTGTGAAGTTCAAACATTTGCTGAAAAATAAGGGAGGATTTTAATCCTTTCTGTAAAGACTAAAGGTTTACATTTTGGTAGGATATTTTAACAAATGTTTGAACCTCACTAACTATGCATGGCTGGTATCCTTACATAATACAAAATTAGATATGTCACAATTAAGTAAAGAAAACGAATTTTCTTCAAACAATCAGCACATTTATCATCTGGCTTGCAATGATGTTGCTGCGACCTAAGTTAAACACATAACCAAACAATCAATCCATGTTACCTTGATTTCAGACCCTCCAACCACCCCATTCTTTTGTTAAACTAATATGTAACAAATGTGATAACAATCCTTGTATAGAAACAGAAGATGTAGACTCTTTCTGTACAGCTCTCAAAAATTTATCCCAAAAAAAACTTAACAATAATTCACTTTATGACGTTGACCATTTCATCCAACATTCTCAAGGATGCTCCACATCTGCTGGTAAATTTGATTTATGGTTTAATGATTATCCATAGACACATGGTATAAGTCTTTGTTAAAACAATAATAATTTAGCCAAGCACTGTTAGCTTGACCTTTGATATATGTTGACTTCTACATTAGTTTCAATATGTTATATCCCTTGTCATATGTCTGATGACTATTCATCCATGACAACAGCAGATAATACTGCCAGATTCAAAAACTGTTAACCATTGACCACCCACATTCATTGCATGGAAGACCAAAAATAGTTTCCAGCAGGCACATAAAATGTCAATACACTCAATTCATTTATTTTTGGGGGGTATCAATTTTTGTGGTTTTACAAACAAAATTTTTTTTCATTGGCACTTAAATTCATAGATTGGAGGGGGGAGCCTATTGTTTCCACAGAAAGATCATTGTTTCTTGAGTCTTTAAATTCATCATTTGTAGCAACCACAAAATCCACAACAAATTTTACCACATACAAAATAATATATTTACATTATTTGATACTGTCTGATGTGACATAATTGCACACCTCAAACCATTTTAAACTGGACAGAGTAACATAACAAAGATTGTTCATTTCAAACTCAAATTAAGCAGCAACAACAATAATTTCCAGAATTTGGGTCAGAATCAGAAACAAAATGGATTGTTATCCAACCTACAGCTCATATAATTCATCCCCAATGTTGGACCATGCATCATAAGCTATGGAGGTCATAGGAGTTTTCTGACTGTGAAGTCGAAATTCTGTTAAGCTCTGTAAATTCTGGAAGGAATTACTGGTCAAAGTGGCAAGGTTGTTGTTGTTCAGATCTCTGAAAAATACAAAAATATGCAAGAATAAAAGCTAGTCATCATATTGAATTGAAAAAGAGAAGAAGAAAAAAATATGGCTTTCTCTTAAACTAACTTTATCAGCTAGCTTACCGCTGTACTGTTAAAGGCTTGGATAGGAAAATGATAATACTGTCATTCTGCATATCTGCCATCCTGGGTTTAATGTCCAGTTCTGGAATGTGCAATGCAAAGAAGTCACCAATCAATGGTTGGTGGTTTATTCTAGGTTCTCAGTTTTTTCTGCCTAAAAGGGCACATCAAAGACATGTATATGGGGACTGCCATATGGGGATTTCAAAAGAACATACTTTTATAGACAGGTATTTCCACGATGTAGGGCCAGTATAATTGTTTTCAGAAAAAAATGTGGTGAATAAACACCAGGTTTCATAGATAACAAATATAATCCAGACACATTTTTAAAAATAGAAATGTGTCCATAAGATAAGGATGCCCCCCTGAATATGATACAACTGAAGGACAAGTTCTTAGCCAAATAGGTGCCATACTCCATAAATGTTTGCAAGAAAATTATGTCATTATAAATCTAGATGATCTTTTTAATGTTAAGCCTCATTGAAAATTTGTTTCAATTCAAGAAATCCTAATCAAACATTGATAAGCAGAAATTGAAAGGCAATATTCTAGGACAAACAGGAGCCATGCCTCCATACAAGTTTGCTGGAATATGATGAAAATCAAACCTGACCTAGGTCTTTTTCATTTAAAGCCTCATAACAAATCTGGTTTCAATCCATAAAATCCTTCGAATGTTATTGACTGGAAATTGAAGGGCAACATTCTAGAAAATAGAGGCAATAACACTAAAATATTGCCAGACAACAGTGAAAATCAAATCTGACCTAGGTCTTCTCCAAATCTGACTTTAATCCATGAAATCCTTCAATGGTTATTGAGTGGAAACTGACGAGCAAAGTTCTAAGACAAACAGGTACTATCATTCCATAATGTTTTTCAGAAAACGGTGAACTTGACCTAGGTTTTCCTAATGTAAAGCCTTTTTCAAAATCTGGTTTCAGGCCGTGAAATTCTTCAAAAGTTGTTGAGTGAAACTGAAGGTTAAAGTTACATGTCAAACAGGTGCCATACCTTCATAAGTTTTTGCCAGAAAATGTTGAAAATTTAATTTGATCTAGGTTCTCTGAATGTAAAGCCACATTTCCAATTTGAAAATCCAACAAAAGTTATTAAGCCATACAGAAAGGCAAAGTTATGTCAAACAGGTACCATATATTCATAAACGTTTTCTGTAAAACGACAAAAAATCAAACTTGACCTAGTTCTTTTTAATGTAAAGCCCTATGCCAAATTTCGTTTTAATCAATCCATAAAGTCCTTTAAAAGTTATTGCGTGAAAATGAAATTTGTTATGGATATGAAGCTATGAGACAGGATGTTTCAGGATGTATGGACTGTGTAACACTATATGCCCCTTGACAGATATGGTAAGGGGCATAACAAATTATCTAAAAAATCTAAGATTATAATGTGGTTTTGTTCAGTTAACATATTAAATGTCATTTATTTTTCCTTTCTGTAATTTAAATGTCATTTCACATACATAACTGATACTTACAGATGAAGCAGACTTGGAATGCTGGAAAATGTATTGACAGGAATTGTTGAAATGGAGTTCCGATGAACTTCCCTACAAAAGAATATGAAACTTACCGTATATACTCATGTATAATCCAAGTCCAAATGCAAACAACATAGACCCTGATCTGCTGTTGCATAATGTGCTGGCAGATCAGGGTCTATATTGTTTGTTCTACTGACTAGTCCTTGCAAACTGCATAAACCCAGATCTGCCTGCGCATTATGCGGCGGCAGATCTGTCTATGCAGATTGAAGTGAGTATATACGGTAATAACATGGTCATAGCTATACCACATTAAAATTCAAATAGCCATACCTTTGAAATTACTAAGCCAAATTTCACAAAATTTTACTATAAATACTCAGAATGTTGATCAATTCATATGCAGTAATTAGCATAAGGAAAACTATTAATTTTATATACATCCTATGCTAATGCATAGTTCAAGCTAACTCTTCTCTACAATTGGTCAGTTACATACCTGCCATAACATGATGTGTCACGCAAAAAACACAATTTCATACTCCCAAACCACCCAACACAATCATGTTTCGAATAACAGGATTTTCAGTAACATTAGAAAAAAAATTAAATAATCAAAGAGAGAGAGAGATTTTGACCACCACTATATATGTTCCTACCATGTAGTCTGTATAAACAGTAAACAGTCCTGCTGAGAGCCCATGTAAAACCATCCTCGGGGTAGTTTATACAATAAATAATCATAGAGGCAATTAAAAGGTAAGGTGGTCACATATAAGCAGCCACCACTTCACAGATTACTTAATTGGCTGAGAATAGATAGATTTAAGCTGTGTTAACTCATTTGAAGGCTGCTGTGGGAAAGCCCAATAAGCTAATTTGCATAGGTAAATTGGAATAACCCAGTTCATTTGAAGTTATGTAAATCAAAGAGATGCATGTTGAACAACACAAGTTATTACACATCATTACCTTGAATGAGAATGTTTAAGCCATCATTATTAAAGATTATTGTCAAGTTCATGGTAAGCAGTATAGTTATTTTGAACTCAGATTTCACTCCATATATAAAAGGCAAAACACGATCATTTCGGAAGTTGGAATAGTGTACAAGTGTGATTAATTTTTTAAGGCAAAATGTCAAAATGCAGCTGTGATTCTGGAAAGGATGAGCCATCTGAAAAATGAGCAAAGCCCAGTAAAACAAAATTTCAGAACTCCTGCACTGAGTTTGACTTTGTAAAATGCAGCAGCAAGGGGAAGAATTTTTTTTGCATACACTGCAAACACCATATCAAGATCAGTCATTCTGGAGTGTATAACATCCATTGACATAGCAACACTACCCAGCATATTTGACACTCCCTCACAGCAATGCAGATGCAGAAAGATCACTTTCTGTGCTGAGACAAATTCAACAAGATCTTCGGGAAAGTTTGAACAACAGTACCATCCAGTCTCTAATGAGTGCAAAGATGAACACATATGACACTTGCATTACCTTCAACCCCATCTACTGAACTATTGAGAGCAGCAAAGACTGCATCTAATTAAGAAAATAGTCTACTGTCCAATGGATTTTAAAGACAGAAACTTTGTATCTTTTTATTTATCTAATGTCTGGTTGTGATTATGTGAGTGTTGGCACATGTGTGTGTATGTGTGTGGTGAGGGTATTGGACAATGCTAAATCTACCAGCTATTCTTTGTTTGTAAGTGTATAAATTGCTTCAAAGAAAATAGATATATTATTTTCTTTATTTTATCAAATTTGAGATTCGAGCAATTTCTATAAGCTTATACAAAAAGATAACTTTTATTCTCAATTGAACGATGTCACTTTTTTTAGTTGTTCACACTGCTCCCCCCCCCCCCCTTTTGACCTAAAATCACACTTTTTGAGTCTCCAAAAGCCCCCCAGCACTGTCTGGAAATATGGCAGGTATGCAGTTATATACCAAAGATTTCAGTTTCTTAAACAGAGCTGGAGGGACTGCACATGTACACATACACACATGCTATTATATACATAATCATGCTCATATATGCAATATCACACATTCTTCAATACACAGCAAAACATATGAAAGAAAACTTACAAGATCTTCAGTCCTGGTAGCTGTGCAAATGTTTCTGGTTCTATGAATGTCAGAAGATTGTTGCTAATATTCCTGAAAAGAATGTAATTGAACTCCACATAATGTAAACAAAAGCATTCATTATCATTGAACACTAGTTAAAAAGCAAATTTCTTACAGTGTCTGATATTAAGTTAAAAAATTATCCAGAATCGTGCAAATTTTGTTACTGATATTAGATTTTATCACAAAAAATTAACAACTGATAAGTGTTGCAATGAGTCCTATAAAGAAACCTTATAACATGCCAATAAAAATTGCTAATATAATGCCCATAAGAACCTCAGGTCAGATCATGGACATGCACATGTGCATTTTAACATGCAAATTTGGTGAGAATTCTAAAAGGCTTACATTAGCTTTTACACAATTAACATTTTCTCCTGCGAGCAAACTTTCTCGTGTGAGCTTATTTAGTTCTGAAATGTGAGCAAGTTTTCAATCTGTAACTATAATAAACCTACAAACGGGGGTGGGGAGATCCTATATACAAATTATCAGAAGATTGCCAACTATAATATTGCTAATGTTGACACAAAGCTTGATGATACAAAGGTCAAGTACTGCCAAAATAGACTGGTAGAATTGTGCATACTTTGTCAGCGTTAGTCTAAATAGACTGGTAAAATTCTGTTTAATCTGGCAGTGTTAGTCTAAATAGACTGGTAGAATTGTATATTATCTGACAGGGTTAGTCTAAATAGACTTGTAGAATTGTATATTATCTGACAGGGTTAGTCTAAATAGACTGGTAGAATTCTGTTTAATCTGGCAGGATTAGTCTAAATAGACTGGTAGAATTGTATCTAATCTGGCAGTGTTAGTCTAAATTAAATGTAGGGAATATTAATAATAGAAAAATAATTCATAAAATCTTTTTAATCACATGAAAAATACAACTGATCTTAAATGTATAATATATTACAATTCAGCAATACAAGCAAAACAAATCATCATACAGTGAAACTTCTGAAAACCAGACCCTCCCCAAAATGGAATTCTCTATAAACCGAGCATTTTGGTTTGGAACCGATTTTTTCTTCTAAATTCTTTGCTGTAAAAGCCTCTACACAAACTGGAACTTCTGAATTCTGGATACCGGAGAAATTCTCTGAACCATTCTTGCAAATTTAATGCCGTAAGTTTAAGTGTCAACCTGTTCATCTGATAATTGACAAGTGATGAACAATGTGTCATGTTAATTTTGATGTAAAAGTTAAATATTTGTGCATGAGTGATTTGTCAAATGTTATTGTCTCTTAAAAGCAAAGTTGCTATGATGAGACAGTGGAAAGCAGCTCCTAATTCTTCCCAACAAGAGCTCAATACAGCATTCGGTGTCAGAAAATCTACATCCTCTGATATCCTAAAGCGAAAATCTGAATACATCACAGAATACGAGAACAATGAATGTGGTACCAAATTTTTAAAACTAAATGAACTTGTCTATGACTGGTTTCATCAGCACAATCAAAGCCAATTCCTATTTCGGTTCCAATCATACAGGAGAAGGCACTTGAATTTCCATCTCAGTTTTGTATAATATACGTTATTTAATATTTCTTGTGTAGTAGCTACAATGTAAAAATCAAGATAAATATAGCATCTGCTAGAGAAATATTAAATAACAGTCACACAGGAAAACACTTTATTAACATTTCTAGAGAAGAACTGGATTCTTTACGAACATTATAGCGAGATGAAGGAATTATTATTATTAAAAAAGCTGATAAGTCTAGCATTATAATAATAATGAATAAGGAGGATTATATTGATGAG
This sequence comes from Margaritifera margaritifera, assembly GCA_029931535.1. Lineage (NCBI taxonomy): Eukaryota > Metazoa > Mollusca > Bivalvia > Unionida > Margaritiferidae > Margaritifera > Margaritifera margaritifera. The sequence continues at coordinate 1,539,112 of JAQPZY010001293.1, forward strand.
GTAGAAAGACAATTAAATGATAAAATATATTATACAAAACTTTCTGATAATCCTTCTAAAGAAATTAAAGAAATATAAATCAATGTATTGATGAAATCTCTAGAAATAATTGCTCCATATACGATGAATTTTACTTTTCCCTCAAACAATAGGAACCTTCTGTTTTACATTCTACCTAAAACACATAAGTCCTTTGATAAATCAATACCTTTAAGGTACCCTGGTAGGCCTATAATTTCTGTATGTAAATCACTACCTTTAGGGTACCCTGGTAGGCCTATAATTTCTGTATGTAACTCATATATTGATAATATATCTAAATATTTTGATCATATTTTACAACCTTTAATTACATCTTTTCCTTCATATGTCAAAAACACTTCAGATTTCATTAGCGAATTGAAATCTCTTCCGAAATTATTGGATAAATCTTTCCTAGTTACACTTGATGTTACTTCACTCTACACAAATATACCACACAGTGATGATATTGAAGCTTGTAAATACTATCTTAGTAAAGATGAAGATACTCGTAGACTATCTCAAGAAAACATTTGTGATTTAATCAAACTTGTGCTTGAAAAAAACATTTTTCAATTTGGTGATACAAACTACATTCAAAAGGTAGGTACAGCAATGGGTAGTCCTATGGCTCCTTGTTATGCATCGCTATTCAGGGGAAAATTAGAAAATAACCTCTTGAATAAATGCCTTTTGAAACCAGATGTGTGGCTAAGATTTCTAGATGACATTTTTTTCATCTGGATTCATTCATCAGAAAGCCTCTGCTATTTCATCGACTGTTTCAATAAATTTCATCCTACAAAATTAAATTTAAGTTCAACATGTCTAAAAATAAAATATCATGAAGGTATTCTTCGTGTCATCCAAAATCAGAATACCTTACAGTCATGTGAAAAGATATAGAAGAATTATTTCTGATGATAATGTCTTTAAAACATCTTTGGCAGAATTAGTTCAACATTTTTTAAACAGAAATTATCCAACTGATAATTTTTAATGCTGCTTTCGAAAAGGTATTTTCCCTTACAGAACTTGATTCAATAAATGTAAAATCAGGGACAAAGATGACAAAATATCATTCCTTTCGTGATCGAGTATAATCCAAATTTACCTAATATAGGTAATATTCTCAATCAATATTAGGATCTTTTGCAATTATCTTGCAATGCAAGTATTCAATCACTTCACAAAAGCAGACCTACACTTGCTTATAAAAGAACAAAGAAACTCAAAGATTTCCTTGTTAGTTCTAAATCAAAAAAGAAATTGTTTTTTAAGGGTTCATCAGCTAAATGTAACAGACCCATATGTTCGAACTGTTCCTTCATTAATGAAAATGCTTATTTCAGTAGCAGCAATACCAAAGAAACATTTATGATGTGTTATGATACTAACTGTGCAACATCTGATGTTATTTATTTGATAATCTGTAAAAAGTGTGGCATACAATATGTTGGACAAACCCGTCAGCAAGTATCAAAACACATGAACAAACATAGATTTTACATAAATTGCTTTACAGATCCATCTTTTTCATCGAGAAACTTTAATGACAGCTTTCATAATTTACAAGATTTTTCATTGGGACCAACTTATATTGTTAATTTGGAAATGGAATGCCTGTCAAAAGAAACATATTGGATTCAACGTCTAGAAACTCTCTATCGAAAAGGTCTAAATTCTAAGATTATAAATGAAATTCATTAACAAGTTCATAATATTTGGTCATTATTTTTTTCCATGGTGCTTTATATATATTAAAATTTACCCAACCCATTACACTGGAACTGAACTTTTAAAATTTTATTAATTATTTACATAAAACTGACGATAATATAAACACAAAAGTTTTGTACAACCTAAAAATATATATTTCTTTCTCTTTCTGTAGTCATGTTTGTTTGGTATTAATTTATCATATTATTAGCTATATTGTAATACTAATATTTTTTATTGTTTTAACTTCAAGTTCATGAATTATGACAATATTGAAAACACTATATAATAAAGTGTACAGAAGGACATATTTCAACATTAATTCTGAAATAGAATGTATTTTATTAAAAAAATATATATTGGATCCACTGTTTGGATACTGGCACACGTATCTAAAAAGTTATGTCTAAGATTATTTATAATCTTCATTAATTTATAAATTCGTAATATTTAATAAATTATACATATTTAAAGGGAAATAAAACTGTTTATCTCTATTTCTTTATATATGTTCTACTATTATAGTTTTCAATAGAGATATACATTTTTTAATGATCCAGTTTATGTATCTTTTTAAATGTCATTTTTTCATGCTATTTATACATTTAAGACTAGCTAGAATGTCTCAGAATGATTCAAGCTATGATGTTGCTTTATTTATGTAATTTTGTTTATAACATTAATCTCTTAGAAACCAAAGGGATTTAATGACGTAACCAATATTTTAAATTCAGTCTGATGAAGCAATAAAGCGAAACTGGTCACAGATTTTATGTGTTGATGTTGTTTATTTTTTAATAATTATTGTAATTATTAAATGCAAATTCAGTAACATAAGTTTGCAATATTTGAGTGCAGTAGAATTGAGGAAGAAAACACAAATGGACAATTTAGCTCCAGTGACCTTGATCATTGAACTCTGAGCCCCAAAATCAACAGGGAGGTGCCTATGCCCAACTGTAGACTAACTGTGATGTTTGATGAAAATTGGATCCAGGAAACTTATCAAGTAAAAACCAAACAAAAACTAAACTCTTGTGACCTTGAATTTCTACCTCTCATACTCAGAATCAACAGGGACCTACCCTGGCCGAAGTGCAGTCTACCAATGAAGTTTGATGAAAATTACACCAAAGAAAACTTGACCTAGCATGCAGAAAGGAAATCATATTTTCAGCTCCAGTGACCTTGACCTTGGACCTAGCAGCCGAAAACTCAATAAGCTTCTGCCTCTACCCATGGGTAAAGGACACATGAGGTTAGCAAAATAGACCACAGCAAATCAAAGTTACATTGCAGAAACCACCTTGTCTATGGATGGACTGATGATTTGATGGACAGAGGGATGAATGGACAGATGATTGGACTGACATTGCTATCATTATCTCCACCTGCACCTCTGAGGAGGACATTAAAAAAGTGATACTGACAACTACATGAATATACTCTTAAGGATTAGTCATTTCAAAGACAGAGTTCAAATATGGCGAAAAAACATTTCAAAGTGAATGTTAGATAATAGCAACCAGAAAAACTTACAGATGTACAAATTTTGATGTAGAGGCAAAAGGTTCCAAACTTTTCTTTGAAAGTTTAGTCATCTTATTCCCATCAAGTCCTCTGAAATAAAAAAAATATTCAGTGTACATGGATCAATACTAATGTCTCTAATGAGTTTGAATAAAATTGATTTCAAATGACAAGCACATTACTGAACTGAAATATTGAATGATGTATGCATATTATTTTAAAAGATGAAAAAATAGAATTTTATAATTTTTCTTTATTACAAGAATTTATACAGGATTTTATTATAAAATGGGTCTCTTAATCATTTAACTTTTTGAGGAAATAAATCCAACTTACAAACTGATTTTTAAAAAAATTAATTATAAAGGTATGGTCTGGACTTTATTTTCTGTCTTTATCGTATGTCACATGGAGGCAAAAAAGAAAGGCAAAATAAGTATGGATTGCAATCCATTTGATTTTTCTATCATTCTGTAATTGTTAATAATAACAAGAGACTATCAAAGAGACTGATGCTATACTGGCCAAGAATAATTTATAGGAATCCATGATAAGTAGATTTCTTGTCCTTTTATTCTTTTAATTGCTGAGTACTGAAACCATCTCTGATATTCTTGTGAAACTCCAACACACCAAATTTGGTAACAGAAACAGTTCACAAAATACCTGTATGTGAAGTACAAAATTATTTGTCATGGCCTTTGATCTTGAACCCAATATGATTGATAGAAGATTACTAACCTTAATCATTTAAGAAAATGTCAAGATATATCCACATGCTATGTTTAGTCAAATCTATAATTATTACTTTTGGAAACAAATACAACAATTAATTGAACTGGCATCATTTAGGGTATTCATCTAATATATCCACATGTTGGGTTTGATAAAAATCCATTCATTTTTTTTGTGTGTTATTATGCTCACAAGCCAGTACTGCTAGAGTCTAGACCTATGACCTTGACAACAATGTCAGATTGCTGACTATCAACTAGTTATTGGAATGCAACTAAGTACTATGTGTGGTCAAAATTCATTTCTATATGTACAAGTCACCATGTTCATAAGTTCACTAAAGGACAAAAATGCAAGCAATGACCTTTAACTTCACCCTGAAGTCAATTAGATGTTTTTCAAACTCCTTCACAAAAGTGCAGATATATGCTGGTGGTCAGATCTGCACCATTTTCATTTTCATTCACAACCAATTACATATTGCAAGAAGTGTTTTAATGAAAACCCAATGACAGTGGCACCATTCATGCAAGAGGAGTAATGACAAAACGATGTTCAAGATGGTCACTATGGTGCCATGTTAGAGGTAAGATGAGCACCATTTTCATTCAGAACCAGTTACCTATTTCTAAAATTTTTGTGAAAATCCCATGTCGATATGATCAACCATTCAGGAGAAGTAACTATATCAGGATTTTCTAAATGGCTGTCAAAGCAGCAGTTTGGGAGGTTGGAAAAATAGCATGTCCATTTTATGTTCATCTGTTCAGGAGAAATAGCTGTAATAAGATTTTCCACATTTTGGGAGGTCAGATCGGCATCATTTTCATTTAGGACCAACTATATACAGAGATTTTTTTGTGAAAACTCCAAGTTGATATGACCATACCTTCAAGAAGGCTGCCATTGTGGACTGATCAGCACTGTTTTGTCTCACAAGTCTTAGTGAAAACCCCATGCTGTTACCATATGTTCAGGAGAAGTAGCAATAGCAATATTTTCAAGATGGCTATAATAGCAGCCATAATGGAGGCCTGATCGGCACCATTTTCATTTAGGACCAACTAGACATCATAAAATGTCTTTAAGTGAAAACCCTATGTCAATATGGTCAACTATTTATAAGAAGTGGCTCTAACAAGACTTTCAAGATGGCCACTGTGGCAGCCATGTTGGATGTCAGAATAGTGCCAATTTCATAACAGACCCAACAAGACATCATAAGTCTTTTAGTGAAAACCCCATGTTGATACGACAATCCATTTAGGAGAAGTAGCTAAAACAATCTTTTCAAGATAGCCATCATGGCAGCCATATTGAATGTCACTGTTTGCCACCATTTTCATTCAGAATCAACTTGACATCATAAGAAGGCTTTTAGTGACAACCCCATGTCACTATGGCCATCAGTTTAGAAAAGCAGTGATAACAACATTTTCAAGATGGACACTGTGGCAGCCATGTTGGATGTCAGATGGCACAATTTTCACTGAGAACCAACTAGACTTGATAAGAAGTCTTTAAGTGAAAACTCCATGTCAATACAACTATCCATTAAGGATGAGTAGGGATAAAAAAAATTTCAAAATGGCAACTTTGGTAGCCATACTGGATATCAGAGGGGCATTATTTTCATCTAGGACCAACTAAACATTGGGATGAATGTGTGTATAAAGGTTTGTGGCAATCCTCCCAGTAGTTTAAAAGTAGCAGTAATAAACATGTGTTAATGGATGCATGACAGATGGACAGATGACAGACAATGTGAAACAGCTGTCCATCATATATGCTCATCTGGTCTGTGACCAGTTGAGTTACTGATACAGTGTAGTAATAATAATTACTACTATTATTATTCACAGAAGGTAACTCAATTAATAAATACACCTAATAAATACACCAATTTCAATTGATTTCTTCACAAACAACATAAACAACAACAAGCAAAGAGACATCATTTGATATACATACCTGTATCACACATACTTAACCTGGTGACAACATTCTTAAACACATGCATTTACATTCTGACTATGAATATTCAATATAAGTGGTGCATTTCCTCAAGTACAGGGCCATCACTGGTGAATGAAAAGTGGTATGACCAAAATTAGCAATAAAGTTGCAAAGCAGAGCAGGATGATGGGATGAATTAATGGTGTACAGTGAAACCCCGCTATAACGTGCCCCGCTATAACGCGAATTCGGATATAACGCGATCGTGGCGTGGCTCCCAAAATTTCATATATTCATTCGCACATGAACTTTTTTTTTTTTTTTCAAAGGACGAGAAATAGTGTATAAAATGTGTATATTACAGTATCATTTTGGGGAAGAGATCGCGTAGGAATTCGAGTATAATACGTCTGTGGCGTGGTTCCTGAAATTGTATATACATGTACGTGTATTTTTCTCGTACACAGAATTTTTTATTTTTTTTTTAAGTACGAGAAATAGTGTACAAAAAGTTTATTATCATTTTGGGGAAGAGATCACTTATGAATTCGATTGTGGCGTGGCTTCTGAAATTTAACAATTTCACCAATTTCTTGAAGTGTTATGCCAAAATAAACATTATCGGAAATGTTACTTATTATTGATCCATGAGTAAAGCCAGTAAGTTTTCTTTGTGTTTGTCTTCAATTCATTCTGTATACAATCATTGCTCAAACAATAGCCGACGTGTTTTTCTTCTTTAACTGCATACACAACCGAGCATCAGACAATGTGGTGGTTGATAAAAGATTCTCACGATTTAATAAACATCAAAAACGTAAGCCGCCAACACGTGCGCTGGACTTCAGTTCATCCTGTATACAATCAATGCGGTGGTTGATCAAAGATTGTCATATGTGGGTGCTTATATAGAGACTGAGCTTGGGCGGCAAGATCAAAGATGGTCATATGTGGGTGCTTATGTAGAAACTGAGCTTCGGCGGCAAGATCACAGGGAGTTCAAATAACCACTCTCTGTTACTTGCCACTGAACAAGTACAGCTGTATCAAACTCGTGGCTCAATCAAAGGGTTGTCATGTGGGAAAACAAAGACGGATCGAAACCCCGCTATAACGCGACCCCGCTTTTTCCGCGATCGAATTTTATGGACTCCAAATATCGCGTTATAGCGGGGTTTCACTGTACTTGGTCTTGCAAGGAAGTTTTGTAACTTATCACATCCATGTGCAAATTAACAATTGAATTAAAAGATCTTTTGTGATTTTTTACTGAATTTTTTAAATTGTGGCTGTCTAGAATGTGACATGCATATGGCAGTGATGCAGGAAATAAATAAATTTCAATTTAACTTTCTTAAATTTTATGTTTACTCACTTTGAAAATTATTGTCACATAAAAAAGTGGTATGGACATCTGGTTGTACCAACACTGAGGGGGCTTGAAGTAATACAATTAATATAGATGAAAAGAGGAATCAACCCTTACAAGTAAACCAAGGATGATACGTCTCCAAACACAAGGTGTGATAGTTGAGTGAACTGGTTGTAAGAAAAACTCCTGAAAAAAAAAATAGGATAAAAATTTTTAAAGCAATGATAACAAATTTTATAAAACATACATATTTCTGTACCTAAAGTAGAAACAAACATTTTTTTAACATTAAAATTATCCTTTTGCTTTCTTTAGAAAATAATATTCTTTAAAAGTCGGATTTCATTTAAGCTCACTGCAAAGATGACTTTACTTCTATGTACTTGGGAACAACTACTTAAAATATTAATATACACTGAAACCAGAAGACCACGCAATAGTTTTCATTATGGGCAGATGTCCTATATATACACGTGAACATAAACGTAAAATTAAAAGAGTGATTCATAATGTTGTCCTTTATTAGCAGGTATCACTTATATAGATGTCCCACTGACAGAGATCACTGTACATGTATTTATAATTATTGGAGGTTCATCAACCCATCTTCTATCACCACCAAAGTGTTATATGAAAGACTCAAGGGGCAGAAATGGAGCGGTCTTTGGGAACATGAAGTGGGGAGTCAAGTTCAAAGGGGGTTGGATGCTATTCAAAGCAAAATGATTAGATAAAAGAGGGAAAAGTTACATGGGCCCCTTTAGCTGCCCCCTCCTCATCTTAACAATTAGACTCTTGGCAAGATTTATGTCTAAGACTCTTTCATGTACTCTCATCAATGAACATAAATTGGAAAAATGTAGGTCTTATTTTTACTTCTGACTAATTATATTCCATTGGTTGTTTTTTGTTGGGGTGGGGTTTACATCTGAAAGGGTTCCTATCTATTGTATTTATTTTACCATTTGTTTTAAACTTTACCAGAACACTGATTATTGGCACACTGATCATCCGCATTGTTCACTTTTGCAGATTCCCACACTTTCCTCAACTAAGATTTAAATCCCCAACTGATTATTCTTGAATATCTGGATGACTGATTTTCCATGCAAATTTTTTTATCCCAATGGGTTTGAATAATTAGAATTGTATTGCACTAAAGTCCATTAAAGCATATCTAATTAGGTATACCAAATTAAAACTGATACCTACAAACATAGACAATATGAAAACCCAGATTTCAAACAGGTAAATGAATATCAATTTAAGTTCAAAGTATAATTTATAGCAGATGATGATGGATTCAGAAATTCCTCTACAAATCTGCCATTTTTGCAAGTCATTGTGGGTAATTTTCTGGAAGGTAGTATCTATATGACTGGTATTAGATTTCTTCTTTGCAGAAATTTTCATTACTATTGACGGTGAACTAGTAAAAGTAAAGCACTGTACCAGTTTTACCCACAATGCCTTGCAGAAAATTACCCACAATGACTGGCACAAATGGCCGATTTGATTAGAAATTTCTGCATCTACCACTGACTGCTAATAAATTATACTTGTAATACAAACTTTCATTCATTTACTTCTTCAAAATAACTTAACTGTCAAGATTTGCACTTATCATTTTTAATTTGGTGAAGTATTTTTTCAGAAAAGTGGAAGGGTACACCTATTAGACTGTGCTGAATTGGACTTCAAATTGTAGCATTTCTTGATGTCAAACAACTTTTTGGTAAGATAAGGTTGCTGGATGGAATATGTAAACAGCTGTAAAACAGTCTCTTTGATGTCTTTAAAATATTATGCAATTATTAAAAATGTACTGATTCATTAATAAATAATAAAAGAAAAGTGACAAAGGATTAAATGATAATTTAAAACACTGGAAACTGTAATTTTACATTTGATAAGCCATTTATGACAGAACAAGACATAATTCACATGGTAAGGGCAAAGATATGAAATGGTGATTGATAAATAAATATGCATGGGGACAAATATATTTTTCTACTGGATTGTGTTCATTTAACAATTAATATTATATTTATATACTATTATGAAAAATGTAATCATCAACGCTTTTGGGGGTTGCAAATAAATGTTCTCTGAATCAGGTGTTTAACATAGCAGGGTAAAGGTAGGGTGTTGCCATGGTGATTTATTAATACATAAGCCCAGTGATCTACGTATTTCCTACATAAATTTGTTCATTATTTAATGCTTATTATATTTTTGCATTATCTGATACGATTAAATATTTTTAAACATTTTACACCAGATGGTTTGCCAAATTTCATAACCAATAGTTTGACAGACTGTCTCCCCCTCACCTGCCCCACCCCACCCCATAACAAATAATGCCCATTCCAAGATACCGGTACTTGACAGATGGAAAGAAAAGAAAAAATGTAGCAAGGTGAATTCAATAAAAATTTTAATAGGAGTCTAATAATAGAAAGTTCCTGAATGTTAAGGTCTGGATTTTATGTGATATAGAAAGTCCCTGATTTTTAAAGTCTGGATTTTAGTCTTCCTCTCGTTAGATCGAAACCAGTTTGGAAAATTAAAGTAGTATAGTGAAAGATTGAGCTTTGCAAAAAGTAGGATAAGCTTGACATTTATTTGAAACAGGGACCAGGAGGATGAAAAATAATATAAGAGCATGAGAATCTAATCAGGTCATTTACATATGCATAAAAATAAACATACCAATTTCATTTGTCTATCTTAAGCAGACTTTGTTTAATTGAGCTATCAAGGTTTTGTAAAACAAAAGTCTAAATCCAACAAATTTTAAAATGTGCAAAAATTGACAAATTGCTGTTATGACCTGAAATTCTAATCAGTTTTGCTTTAATAAATATATGAATACAGACATATCAACTGAATTTCATTTATGTATCTAAAGGGGTTTTAAGAAATTGAAAAATAAGGTCAAAGCCTGTTACCATAACCTAATCAAGTCTCGGAACCTACTTAAGGTATTTAGATATTCAATTTGGTCTCTTTTTGATGCAATTTGTTTTAAAACTATCTTGCTTATAAGAAAGTGTTATGGACAGACAGCACCAAACCAATAGGCCTCCTTAATTGAGGTCGACGAGTACCTGAGACCACCTGTACATATTTAAAATAAGTTATTAAAATGAATTAAGATTAACCATTTTCAAGGTTTCATACTAGAGAAATAAAGCTGATGACCTATATTTTTATTTCCATAACTGTATTCTGCATCATACACATTTCAATGTATGAAAAAAATAAGAAAAGATTTAATTACTCTGCCAATTTCCTTCCAGTATCCTTAATTTTGTGAATCTGTCACTGCTGACATGTCTGTTTTGTTAATAATATCTATTTGAGGCTATTTAGCTTCACAAATGCAATCATAACTAAAGCTACACAAAAATGACTAGCACAAAGATTTGTTATTGTAAAACCTGTATACCCCCAATGCAGACACTGCAGACCCAAAAAGTCCATATCCCCAAAAAGTAAAAACTGTAGAAAAATTTGAACAATTGCTATAATGGCATGAAATTCTAATCAAGTCATCTATTTATGCATGCAAACATGCATATCAAATTTCATTTGTCTACGTCACATGATTTTTACTAAAATATGCTCTTAAAGTTTTTGTTAAAAATAAGTCCAAAACATTAACAAATGTTTTTAAAAATGGCCTGAAAATCTAATAAGGTCATCTAAACATGAGTACAAATATGCCTATCAAATTTCTTTTGTCTACCTAAGTAGTCTTTGTTTAATTATGCTAACAAGGCTTTAATAAAAAGTACAATGATCAAAAAAAATGAAAGTGTAAATAATTGAAATATTGTGTAATGGCCTGAAAATCTAATAAATAATTTAAGTATAAATACAAACATACCTACCAAAGTTAATTTGTCTAGCTCAAGTGCTTTTTGCTCTTATTGTGCTAACAAGGTTTTTTGTAAATAAAACATTAGGTCCAAAAAGTTCAAAAATGTGTCAAATTTTAAAAAAATTGCTGCATTGGCCTATAAATCTAATCAAATCATCTACTCACGACCATGATCAAATTTTTCAAATTCATGGCTCAAAATCTAATAGTTTTTGTGCCATAGCACCAAAATATGTTCAGAATGGACACACATGCATACAGATTTATGGATCAATGTATGGACAGCAGCAAAATAATAAACTCCCTTCTGCTATAGCAGTGGGTGCATACAAAAGTTGCATTACAGCATACTTACACAATTCGAAGATTGGGTCCAGATACCCATCCTGATGGAATCCAGTATAACTGATTCCCCATCATAGCTCTAAAACAAGTAGAAAAATACTTATAATGCACAACATATTTGAAAACTAGAAATGTGTCCTGGAAACACAGATTGTCCTGCTAATAATTTATCATTAAAGAAACCTTGGTTCAAGATGCAAGGGGAAACTTCTAAGTCAAACTGGAGATATACAGGATATTTTCTTGTGTAGATTGAATAACTAATATATTTCATAGAGTGGGTGCAAAACTCAGTACATTCATAAGTGGCAAAGGCACAAATGAAAAAACTAGAGTTTTTCACACACAAGATGAAATAGATCTGTTATTCGCTCGGAAAAAGCAAATTTTTTTTTAATGTTATGCTCAAATGTAATGGCTAGCTAAGGTGTATAGCAGATTGAAGTAGCAGACTTCTTACAGTAAAGTCACCTATTTACCGTTTATGTTTTGTGGTGTTTTGTGTATGTCAGCACAGAAAATATAAGCAAAATATTGCTACTTTTTTAATTCAAGGTAAAAAAGTGCATTATTTTGTTTTCAATTGAAGAAAAGAACAATACATTGTGGGATTTGAATGCAGTACTTCTGCGTGACAGGTTGCCATGTTTACCACTAGACCAAGCAATTGACAACATGGCGGATGAAAATCTTTGGTCATAATGTTATTGATGTTTCTTGATGGGAGAGTTAAATTAAAGATGATAATTCACTTCAGTGAATCATCAAAATTATTTCCCTTGGAAAAGCCACTAATTCATGGGCTAGCATAAAATAAAAAACCGTACATTTTAGAATCAAACTTGACTGTATCTTCTGTATCTTCTTCATATAGGGTCCATTCCAAATCTGGTTTATCTGCCTGTAGTCCTTCAAAAGTTATTTGGTAGAAATCAAAATTCATCTTGTAGGGCCAAACTTCTTAGCTCAAAGGTGACAACTCAGACAAAATCTAATGGAAGAAACTGAAAATCTAAACTGATCTAAGATCTTTTAGTTATTAAGCATCATACTAGTTTTGATTTCAACCCATGAAAGAAAATTCAGGATGTAGAGCTTCAGAGCACGTACACATGCGACAAAATGATCATCTGGCTCACCTCCACTGTTTTCCCAACAAAAATGTTGATTAGTACACAACAAGAATATACAAATTTGATACACAGGGTTGCTGAGGGGAGGATTGGACAATTTGCTGGATGACTCGGACAAAAGCACTGCAGTTATCTCCAGCCACATGGAGGTCTTTGGGGATGTTCATTTTTTGGCACAAAATAAAAAAATATAAAATAAAGAAGTAACTATAAGACTCCAGAATTCTTTACACTCTAAAGCATGAATGTGGGAGACTGGAGAGTGCTGCAAAAATGAAGTAACTTAGTATTATGTAATTTTACAATATGATTTATATCTGAATACTTTCTTCCAATACAATCTGTATTGATTTAAATCTGTGCTGTTCATTAATTTATTAAATCCCTTGCCCCTGACTCAAAGGGCAAACTTTTAACTTAAATAGGGCCATATCTCAGTCAAATGTCGATGGACAAAGTTAAGAAGAGTAACATGCCAGCCCTGTGTTTAAGAGTCCTCTAAGTAGGGCATTGATGACTTTAAAGTTTATTGACCAAACGGTATCAGTGACCTTGATCTTGGTCAAGGTATGCAATCTTGAACTAAACTTAATGTGCAAAAACCATTATTTTCTTATTAGACTTACAATGACTGTAATCTTTGAGCTTAAGCCCCAAATCTTCCTTTCCTAAGTGTAAGCCACCCACGTAGTTTGGTTAATCACCTTAGTCTAGAAAAAAGTTATTGTGCAAAACCATTTTTCTTTGAATCAAAATGACTTTGACCTTTTAACTTTTTACCCTCAAATCAATAGGCTTCTTCCGTACTTTAAGTCCAAGCCCTCCACAAACCTTGGTCAAGGCAAGTGGTCTTGAACAAACAAACAATTTTCTTCTTCCATTCACTGACCATGACCTTTAACCTTTTGACTGCAAAGTCAGTGGACTTTGTTCTTACCAAAACTGTAAGCCATCTGCACACTTTGGTGAAAGTTCATGGTCGAGAACTTAAATTTGTGTGCAAAAACCGGTTTTAATTTTTCAGCCTGAGTGTCCTTGAACTTTGACCCAAAAATCAATAAACCTTTTTGTTGCCCAAAGTGAATACCATACATGGTTGAGAATTTAATTTTTTGTGCAGAAACCACTTTTTAGCCCAAGTGATCTTAACCTTGGACCTTTTTGACCCAACAATCAATAGGCTTCTAGCTTACTCCAAGTACAAGATATCCATAGAGTTTAGTCCAGGGCTGTGATGCAAAACCTAAGTTATTCTTCAGAAACCATATTTCTTCTTTCAGTCACAGTGACCTTGACCTTTGGACTCCAAAATGAATACGCTTCTTCCTTACCCAAAGTGCAAGCTATCCACTAGGTTTGGTCCAGGTCTGTTATGTAGAACTAATGTATTGTGTGGAAAGCATTATCCTTCTTACAGTCACAGTGAACTTGATCTTGATCTTTGACCTCAAAATCAATAGGTTTCTACCTCACCCCAGGTGCAAGTTATCCACAAAAGTTGGTCCAGGTTTGAGATGTACAACTAATTTTTCTGCAATAGGTTTCTTCCTTACCCCATATAAAAGACATTTACAAAGTTTGGTAATGGTACATGGAGGAAAACTTTGCTTATTATGTGGAAGCCTAATAGGGAAGAGATGGACATTCAGACAGACAGACAACTTCATAACATGATATGCTCCACCTTATGGCAGGTGTATATGAATCAAGTTTGACCTAATTGTTAAAAAAATCTGAAGCCTCAAATCAAATTTTCTATAAATTGATGAGGTGCTTTTAAAACAGAAAAAAAATTTGTGACAAACGAAACAAACAGATAGACAGACATGGTAGACTATGTGCCCCCTCCATAGAACAAGGTATGGGCAAGAGGCATAATAACCATGGCATGTATCTATCATCAGTAATTCTTGTTCAGTATTTGACATGTTTTGAAGCAGGCTTATCCCCGAGTCAGGCATATTTTCAACTGAAACAATGAGAACAAGATCAATGCACACAAAAAATGGTTTTAGTAAACCAATGCAAAAAAAAAACTGGTGTTGTATACATACATGTACCAAGTAACATGACCCTGTCACCAACTGTACTTGAAAAACTGACCACATACAAAAAATCTTTCTAAAAATCTAGGGTGTTGGACAGAATGATGTATGGATGGACATACTGATGTACAGAAATACACATTGATGCCAAAGTAGTCATATGATGAGCAAAATGTTAAAATTATCACTTACATATGTGTAATTGTGCTCGGCAGTTTCCATCCATTGTAGTTTGATGATGTCATTAGAATCTGATTGTACGCCAGGTTTCTGTCAAAAAAGATTTTGCAAAAAATGTATATAAGCAACACAATTTCATTTCAGAAAAACAAAATTAAAGTTTTATTAGTAACAAGAGGCTCAAATGAGACTGAGATCAGTCATCTGACTGGCTTGGCCAAGAAATCTGGGTCAGTAGGATACTTTCTGTTGAAATGTTTCCAGTGGTGTTGATTCCATACATGCTGACAACAAAAATGTTTCAAGGTTTCTGTACTTTTTGTATCTTCATCCATGTTTGACCACACATCAGCATCATTTGTCCAATACTTAAATCCAGTATGCCAGGATGCTTTGTGTTAAAGTTGATCAAATTCTGTTCACCTTTTTGTTATACATAAAGTTGTTTAAATGTTGTTATTTTACTTTTAGTAATGGCAGCCATATAGCAGAATGCTAACTTTTCTGTAAATCTGAAGGCATTCAAGCTAGGACACTTTCTGCCAAATTTGGTCAAATTCTGTAAAGTGTTTATTTATAAGACCTTTTTGAAAGGTTTTTTATTGTTACATTAACAGCAGCCATATTTGATGGAAGATTGGAATCATTTGTATAAATTTGAAAGGACTTCAGGCCAGGATGCTTTTTTCAAGTTTGATCAAATTCCTTTTAGTAAGATTTTGATAAGAATTTGCTTAAAGGTTTTCCTATTTTTAGTAACACCAGCCATATTTGATGGCAGATCAGCATCATTTGTCCAAAATTTAAAGGTCTTCGTACCAGAATGCCTTCTGCTAAGCATTTAGCATCAAGTCATTTAAAGGTTTTTCTATTTTGAGTAAAAGTGGACATATCTGATGGCAGATTAGAATCATTTGTATAAATGTACAAGATCTTTATATGAGGATGCTATCTGCCAAGTTTGGTCAAATTCTATCAGGCGGTTTTATAGAATAAGTCATTTCAATTTTTATTTTTATTTTTAGTAATGGTGGCTATACCTGATGGTTGATCAGCATTTGTAAAAATATGAAAGCTCTTTATGCAAGGATGCTTTTTGTCAAATTTGATCAAATTTTGTTCTGTGTTTTTTTTTAGAAGCTGTTTAAGGGTTTATCTATTTTTAATAGCAGTGACCATACATGTATTTAATGACAGATCTGCATTATTTGTAAAAATTTAAAAGGTATTCATGCCAGGATGCTTTCTGTCAAGGTTTCAAATTTATTCAGCAATTATGGAGAAGTTATTTACTGTAAAGTATTTTTTATTATATCTTTAGCAATGGTGGCAATATTTGATGGTAGATTGGCATAATTTTTATAAATTTGAAAGTTGCTCTAGCCAGGATGCTTTCTCTAAATGTCATCAAATCCTTTCCACCAGCTTTTGGGAAAAGTCATTTCAAGAATTTTCTAATTTTAGTAATGACAATCATATATGATGGCAGATTGGCATAATTTGTATAACACTGAGAGGCCTTTATGCAAAGGGATGCTCTGTACCAAGTTTGGTTGAAACTGGTCTGGTGGGTTTTGAGAAGTTGAAAATAGCAATTGTTGATGGGAGATGGGTGGGTCTTTCTCTTTTAGTACCTAATGGTTGCCATATTTAATGATGGATCAGCATCATTTTTAAAAACTTAGGTCTTCATGAAATGTTCAGAGATTTTTTAGCAGAAGTCATTTAAATGTTTTTCTAGATCAACATTACTTGTAAAGGTCATCATGACAGGATGTTTTCTGTCAATGTTGGTCAAATTTTATTCAGTGGGTTTGGAGAAGAAGTCACTTAAAGTCTTTTTAAAAATATTTTTAGCACAGGTGGCCATATTTGATGACAGATTGGCATAATTTTTATAAATGTAAAAGCTCTTCAAGCCAGAAAGCTTTCATTCAAATTGGATCAAACTCTGAGAAGAAGTCATTAAAGGTTTTTCTAATTTTAGCAATGGCAACCATATTTGATGGCAAATTGGCATTATTTTTATAAAACTGAAAGAACTTTAATTGTGGGGATGCTCTGTGCCATGTTTAGTTGAAACAGATCTGGTCATTTTTGAGAAGTTTAAAATAGAAATTATTGATGGAAGATGGATGGGTCTTTCTTATTTTAGTAATGATTGTCATATTTAATGATGGATCAGCATCATTTGTGAAAACTTGAAAGGTCCTCATGCAAATTTATCAAATTCTGCACAGCGGTTTTTGAGAAAAAGTCATTGAATGGTTTATCTATTATTTGTGGTGGTGGCCATATTTGATGGCAGATTGGCATTATTTGTAACAATTGGAAAGGTCCTCATGCCAGGATGCTTTCTGTTAAAGTTGGTCAGCAGTCTTGTAGAAGAAGTTGTAAAAAGTTTATATATATATATATGTATGTATGTATGTATGTATATATCGTAACACGCTACCCTCCAATATTTGTCAATTTGTCAGGTCAGGATGGAGGGATGATAGACGTGAAGGATGAATGGATGGATAGGCAGGTGATCAATTAACTGGGTGATATGGGTGATTGCAAAAAGGACTAATATTACACGACTTCAGTAACTAACTATGGGGAATCAAGCAAAGACAAAGATGGGTCTATGATTTCTATTGAATTTATTGAAATGAACTATATCTTAGATCAAATTTGTGAAATATCCTTCAATCAGAGCACCAGAAGAGATAGTTCCCTTTACTGGTGCACATTACTAATAAAATTTTGTAGAAGAACAGGACAAAATTTAATTGATATTTAAAATGTTGAAGCAGAGCTTATTCCATGTACTTCACCATAAATATACAAGACAAACGACACTTTTCTTATACAAGTTTGATAATCCAGATATAAAAGAATATATTCATTTCAATTTTCTTTATTACCTAGCAATATTCAATAAAAAATATAAATTCTGCCTATCTAGTTTCTTTATCTTTGTAAATCTTAATTTTTCATAACTCCATTTACTAGCTTCTGAGAACTTCCTCAATTACACAATAAATTTCTTCAACACTTTTCTTTCTGTGCTGACTATATAACCCATTTCAAATTATTTCTCTGCTTTCTACCAACTTACTATAAAATCTGTATAAATTATCCCTTTTTGTCACGTCTACAACAACTACCCAAATTCCCTTTTCCAATATACACGCCCAGTGAGATTCAGTTCGGTCCGACACTGATCTGACGGAAAAGCGAACGCGCGCGGGTTTTATACTCACAACATATACTGCATGCTCGCTCGCAGTTCTATGGTGGCGCTCTCCAGTTTCGTACTTTGCATATTTTTAGATTTTTAAAGAAAAAGAATTACCCAGGTTTTCCTCACTGGCTGTCCTGGCTATTTAAAAAAGACCTTGTATATCTTGGTATTGTTAAAAGAACTTTGAATTCCCTTTATTTTGGTGTATGATTGATGGGTGAAATTTGGGTTATAGAGTATAGAGCTTGTTCTTACTTAAGATGTGCATCTCTCAAAAAACTGCTAGCTCCGCTTGGTCATTTTCACTTCCTGGACTTCAAAGGTTAATTTTTAAAAAAGAGCCGATAACTTTTTTTACTTTTTAGATATTTTGTAATTCATTCATAGTACTTTCAGAGGCTGGTATTGTCTGCTCTGGCAAAATTCGTTTCCCTATTTTAATAACTGCTGAAAATAGTGCACTTTTGACTAATTCAGACTGATTTTTCGAGTACTTTGGAGCGGCCATTTTGTCAGCTGTGTGCTTAGATCATGTCCAGTTTCCACAAGTACAATATGTAAAGAAATTTCAGCCACAGTACATGAAAGTAACATAGAGGTATGCCAACATTCTCTCCATTGTGCATGTTGCAAATGCAAAATACTTCATCTTACACCTGTCACTCTCTCAGAAGCATGTATTATCTGTAGAGCGCCCCCTATGTGAACTTCACTTAAACTTGTGAGCTACAGACTAAAATACGATTGACACTACAACATAACAACCAAATAGCATATATCCATCTTAAATCATTTGAATAAAACATCTTCAAAATTACTTATTATCATCAATTCTACCAGGAATACAAATTTAACAGCCAGAATTAACATTTTCACTCAAACGACTTTCATCGTGATTTCTAACACACGCGTACCTCATAGATTGCAGTAACACGGTACAGAGGTATACTATTGAGTAAGGTATGAACGTTAATGAGGTCAATGCTAAGGACAAAGGTACCAACGCGGCGTTGTCGAAGCAATCAAATAGTCATTCAAAATTAATGATAATGACATGAAACAAATATCATAATACTGGATGGCTGAAAGTGCAATAATACTATACAATCCAACAACTAAAAAAGGTGAGATTGTAGTTATGCATATAGCATTGACATATATATATATATATATATATATATATATATATATATATATATATATATATATATATATATATATATATATACATGTGTGTGTGTGTGTTTAGTAATGGTGGTCATATTTGATGGCAGATTGGCGTCACTTGTATCAATTTGAAATGTTGCTTAAGCCAGGATGCTTTCTCTAAAATTTTATCAAATTATGTTCAGCGGCTTTGAAAAGAAGACATTTAAAAAGTTTTTCTAATTTTAGTAATGGCAGCATTAACTGATGGCAGATTGGCATCATCTGTATAAAACTGAAAGGTCTTTATGCCCGGGGATGCTCTATGCCAAGTTTGGCAGAAACACTGGGGCTCGTATTGTTGCTTAAAATTTACCTAACAGTCATACTTGTACTATATAAAACTACAAGGGACGACACTTTTCTCCTTTCTCGCGCGACCTATTTAAGAATCGCCGCTGATATTTAAAGCTACACTTCGCATAGCGTAATAAATTCGGTACCGATGTTTAGCTCAGGCATTCGACTTTTTATGCCTACATAAAGTTTGACTTACTACCACACCTGTAAAGAGTTACAGACCACTTTCCCACGCTACGGGTGGATATGGCAATGATCGCGGCCGCTTAATATGCAAGTGCAACGAGCTGAATGGAATACTGCCCTTTCATTGGTCGACCGAAAACGGCGCACTACGACTACTGATAATCTGATTTTCAGTCAACCAATAAGGGGGTAGAATTCCAACAAACCCACTCTTGGAATACAAGTCCAATACTCTACCAACTGAAGCTACTGCAGGTCGCCAGCAGTTTTGAGAAGAAAACATCTTAAAGCTTTATATTTTTATTGTGGTGGACACATTTGATGGCAGATCTGCATCATTTGTACAAATTTGAAATGCCTTTAAATCAGGCTGCTTTGTTCCAAATTTAGTTGAAGTCGGTCAGGAGGTTTTTGAGAATCTGAAAATAACAATATTGACTGACGATGGGCCGCACCATATGCTCACTCAGTGGCGTAGCAAGGCAAAGTGCTACCCAGGGCCAACTACCAAAATTACGCCCCCACTCCATTCGTATTATTTATGATATATACGGCACTCTTACCAAATTGCCGCCCCCTAGAAAGTGCCACCTGGGGCCACCGCCCCCTTCGCCCCCCCCCCTTGCTACGCCACTTTGATCACTTGTACGGCCAGGTGAGCTAAAATGTAATCTGTCTCACAATTATTCACACAATGTGCAAGTTTGATCAGGAGGAGATTCACTTTTGTTTTTACCTCAAGTCTGAATCTGTTTCACAATTTAAAACTCATTGTTTTAATTTTGATGATGATGATGAGAATGATGGTGAGGACGATTATAATGATCATAACATATGTATCTGATTCACAAAACTATTAGCAATGATATGGGCAAGGTTGAGCTGTTGCTATGCCATTTCATATGCAAATAAAAATAGGGGAAAAAACTAAACTGGCAGATTCATGTGCTACATAGCAGTATATCATTTGAAAAAGGCAAATATTGTCACTTACAAGAATTGAAGAGATGTTCTGGCGACATCGGGTACAGATGTGATCCCAGTATCATGGATGATCCTGAAAAAAATTCACTTGTCATAGTATGGAACTAGAAATAAAGTTTAGCGCAGAGAGGACACTTTCTTATGTATTTATTTTACATGAAGCACCAATGAAATGGCTTCAGACTTATTTAAAGCTATATGTATTTTCCTTAAAGATAGCCTCATTTTTTTAACAGTTGTGCAAAAGTACCAAAATCATTGTTCTCTTCATGAAGTATGATCATTCTGAATGCTTGGGAACCCTGAATATTGGATGAATATTGGGAACTGCCTGTTGCTTAATTGATTCATCGGTAAGCTGCTTGTTATTGACAGGGCCACTGACCACTGTGAAGTGTAAAGAACAACATAAAATCTGAGCATGATTAGGACACTTTCTGCTATATGTAAACTATACATGCAATGTGATAATGTTAGATTCATTGTAAATAAAATGCAGAAATATGACTTCAAAATTAATTGAGCAACCCGTAATTCTGACATTTGTTATCTAGATATATTGGAAAATAGTGACCATATCATTCATTTTATTAATTCGTGGATTTATTTAGAGAAATACTGTCTTGTTAAAACATTTTCTCAATTCAAACATGTATGAAATGCAGGAATGTCATAACATCCATGACGAGTCAAGGAAAAGACCAATGAGTTATGGGCATGTGTGGTGGGGTGGTGGAGGTCACTTGCAAACTACAGGATTAATGTTTTCCAAAATCAACTACAAGAAGTACAGTGTATTGTAAATCAACAATTAACAGCTGTGCAAATGGAATTGTTACAGTAACTGCTTTGACCAAAGAAGGCTTCCATGTCAGGGAAAAGTCACAAAAGGTATAGTTCAAAACATTTTAAATACTGGAATACTCATAAAATATTTTAAACATTTTAACTGACCTTTGCTTATGAAAGTATGGAAGAGATACATGAACTGCAATGACAGGTTTTAAATGATTTTAAAATTACCAGTGGTGGATTTAAAGGGGTTACTGTCAAGTTAAAAACAAAAAAACATTTTTGACAAAAACAGGAATTTATCCATTTTAAGTAAATTCAAAGCAGACCTTTTCAAGCTTGAACACTTTTAGTCAAATTTCTGGACACAGTCCACTGGTTACATTGGCAAACAAGAAATATGGATACCCCAGCACAGTACCGGTACTTGACAACGGACCTATTCATACGAAATAGAGAGGCGGAAACCACCTGCCAATGAGACGGAAACCACTTTATTCCATGCGGAATTGAGCAGGAGACGTGATTTCAATAAGATTTCAGTCTGACTTACCCCTCTCATCTGAGGCGTAATTCTACATTTTTCCACTCGGCTAAGGAGGAAAACACTGAGAGCCATCTTTTGAGTCGATATTTTTTCCTTTGAAATGTGTACAAGGCAGAAATTTGGGTTTAAAATGAGGGTGAAATGGACTTTGAAATTTGCTGAAGGTAGAAATTTTGGACTTAGAATTCACAGGTGGAGGATTTCTGTACGAGTTAATAACAAAGAGCTTTTACCAGAGGTAACTAAAAAAAAGTCCTTTAATATTTGGTTTTCCATTTGTAAAGAACTAATTTTGAATATATTCTTTGAATTTGTTAAGCAAAATGAAATATCTGCATTAATTATGAAATTGCAACTGTCATCATTCTAAATTTGCTAAATGCACTGTAAAAATACAAACTGGAATTCTTGTATTCAGGTCTTTTTTTTTTTCTTACTGTTCTCTTCTATGGTGTTTCAGATTCTGTCAACATTGCATTTAGGTTTGTAACACACCCCCCCCCCACCCCCCACCCCCCAGCCCCACCCCCACCCCACCCCAAAAAAAATTAAAACAATTTAATTTAAACAGTAGCGTTCGGTGACTGAGACCGTCAGTATCGAGATAGTAATGCGGTTATTTCCCTTGTTTACATTCTGGAGACTGGGTACTGCAGAACGGGTCCTACTCAACACTGCTAAGCCTGACAAAACCACACAAAACCTGTCAAAGCCACAAAAAGCCTGCCAGAGTCATGCAAAGTCATAATAGAAAAGTGTATTTATATTGTAAATGATACTGATGAATAAAGTAACCAAAACGAAAGACTAGTTTTCAATATAATTATGCCGAATTAAATGACCGAAAATTGGAAGACAAAGTTCGAATTTCGAACAATGACAAAAATTGGAAGACAGAGTTCGAATTCGAGCAATGACAAAGTCATAACAAAGTCTGACAAAATCATATTTGAAATGTTTGTTATTACTTTATAAACTGTTAATTTGACTGATTATGTAATTTTTCAATAAATGTCCTAAAGAGTTATCAATTTTTGCAATTTTGTGCATATTTAATGAAAAAATTGACATTTTCCGATACCTCAAAAGAGATATATGTGGGTTATAGACTAAACACGTGTACGATATGGTCATAATAAACATCCGTTGACGACACGTGACCGACCATTTAAATTGGGGGGAGGGGGAACCTATGATATTCCTTCAGCGAGGATAAATCTTTTTCTTATACCTCAAGATAATTTTGTTAACTAGTATAATGGATATAATAGGTTCTTTTTTAATAAATTGGAGCAAAAATATTGGTTGCAAGCTATTTACGGCCTGAAATCCAGACTCCCCCGCCCCAATGAAATGATCGGCCCCTTACCAACATGTTATATTTTATAACTACCATTAACCATTAATTAAGGTTGCTACAAATGTTAACTAATTTTTCCCACAAAGGTTGATGCCACATATCAAAATGTACAATTGCCATCACGCAGTGAACTTGAACTGAGGCAAGTTCAGAATCAGAGGTCATGTACATGTAGGTATTCTTCTAATTTATATATTTTTCTACTCAGATTGAAAAACATTGAAGTTATTCTTTTCGAAGGTCTTAAGGAATTAAATGAGTAATTTCATTGTGTTTTTTTTTTAAGATGTAAAGTACTGAATGTTTGTCAGATATGATGTCGCTGCCCCTCCGAAATGGATGGTAACTAAAATTTAGGATCTCTTTAAAGGATGGTCATGAATAACACTTAGGTATGTTTCTAAGACTGTGAAGTAATTTTGGAATGTTCATCTAAATTAAATTCTTACGTTGTTTTGCCAAACAGGTAAATAGTCATATTTGTGTCCATGTTATAGAGTATATGTTGCTGTAATCTATTTCAGTGGAAGGTACGGTACCTCAGCCATACAAGAAGCCAGGGAAGATGCAGGACATTTTTATGAGGAGATGTTTAGAAGAGGTGTTTCATTATACTTCAAATGGCTAACATTCTTGTATTTCACCTAAAAGTGCGCTATTTTAACCGGGGGGGGGGGGGCAAACCATCTGACAACATCCTTCACCACCCACCAGCTACCTGGATTTGCTACTGAAGTGAAGAAAAGTCATAAGGAAAGGATATGTGGAGAAAACGGCTATGAGAAATTACTTATACAGAAGAGCTTGCCTTTCTGTAGATTAATCTGGATTTCTGGAATCTTTCTTTAGTAATTCATTGGATATGATCTAAATCACACCCACTAAGTTTCCCTGATTTGCTTTATGTGCAATAAGTTTGCAAGGAAAGCAGAATGTTTCATTTTTTTTAAAAAAAAGACCGAATGTAACAGCTAATGAAATATATTTTGTGTACAAAGGAAAATTGAACATCATATCAGAACATCATAGTACTCTTTTGAGAGGTTTCATTTTAACGAACGTTTAAACGTTATGATAGAAATTACGAATATATTGCATAACTGTGTGAAAGAATGTGTAATTTCAATAAATACTGTTGCAAACAGTTATGAATTTGTATTCATTCCTTCCACTTTGTTTCCTTTGATTTATTCAAGATTTTAGAGGTCCCCAGTGAAATGGCATGATTAATAGCGAGCAAAGCATGAACATTTAGAAAGTGTCCGTATGTAAACCAAAACAGGTTAAAGCTACAATCCCAGCAGTTGGAAAACGGTGGCACTGGAAGTGCATGTAGTCTCTACCATTATCTTCCAGTGTTTTGCACATGCTCCATTACGAAAAGAAAGACAGAACTTCTTCAATTGCAACAACATCAGAATTCTCAATATTTGTATCTACAATCACAAGTACCTAAGAAGTCCAAAGCATGCACGATCCCTATTTTGATACAAAACAGAAGAGTTGTCACACGTTTTGTCATTGCATACCCACGACAATAAATTAGGCGTCCATTTAATTCAAGTCGGTTAAAACTTTTGAAGGTGTTTACCAATAAAATATAAAATTTTAGAATAAAATCAGTTTGTAGTCAATTTTGTCTTTTTTACAACTTGTTGATTGATTTATTTATTTATTTACTTATTTATTTATTATTTAATGGGGGTTCGTCAAAACAAAGAATTTGTTTAATTCCAGGAAGACCTGACTATATCAATCTTCAAATGATGCTCGATAGTGATTTTTTTAAAAGGACGCCCGTCATTTTCCCTAATAATATTCTGTTCCAGTTGTCTTTTGGGAAAGAGGCGGACACCCAAAATATTTTTCCAGATGTCAATCTAACACATTTTTCCAGGTGTCAAGTTAAAGTGTATTTCCAGGCGTCACTAATTTACAAATTTCGCCTCAAATTCCACGCGATTTACATCTCAACTGTACTTGGTTTACGTCTCAGATCAGTTAGTCTTTATTAATTCTCACGCCTGGAATTTAAAAAGAAGCATAATGTACGTTTCAATTACAGGCGAAAATTAACATAAAATACTGAATGTTTACATTTATTATTTACATTCAGTTACATGTTTCCACATAATAGCTATGATATTAGTTTGCCAATTAGTATACATGAAAATTTTGTTTTGGAAATATGTTGACTTCACAATTTTTTTTAAAGCTAAAATGTAATGATTTAAAGTGGATGTATACTTACAGGGTGTGAAGACTGGTGAGATTCTCAAATGTTCTGTCCACTATCAGCTTGAAGTCTGGACAGTTGAGGATTGTACTGAAATTATAGCAGAAGTACACTCTAATCTTGGTAGCTTAAAGTGAACTAGAAGGGATTTGTTTTTGAAAGCAAACACATGTTACCCCTTTCCCAACCATGTGTTTTGTCAAACTCGTGAGTTTCATTTCAGTGTGGGTTCTTAGATCAGTAGTATAAAGGCAAGTTAATGAACCCTGTCATCCCTTCAAATGCAGAAAAGGTGCTTTCCAGACCTGGAACTTAAAATTTAAGTTTATGGGATTGGGATTAGCTACAAATATGCCATGTAATGTAACATAAGAATATCATATTTCATAATTCATAATTATTCAATGGATCAAATACAAGTCTGAAATACATAGATCTGAATTAAATGTATTAATGTCATTTTGAAAATTTGTTTGAAAAGTGTTGCTTATACATAACATTTCCCGATTTTTTTAATAATTTTTTTTTACTTTGATACTTAGCTACGGATGGTCACTGTATTTCTCATTTGCCACGGTAATAGGGCGTTCTCTATAGCTCTCATGGTACTGATTCAGCTCCCATGGTAAACCATTTCAAAAATGATGATATTAAAAATTCAATAACATGAAATTTCTGAATGCTCATGATCAAACCTATATTTATCAGTATAGACATATCCTTGATGAAAGCTGCTCTGTAGAGAAAACCATATGAGCAGCGGCATTTTCTGGATCTGCATGTGTCTGAAACGTGTTTTCAATTCCGCACCAAAGAGTCAGGTGCTAATTTCAGTAATGAGTTTTCCAAACTCAAGTCTGTAAAAGGACTGAAATTCCATCAGAACAAAACGGTCTCTATTTGTTTCAGTTGCAACCTGGATAAACTCTCAAAAGATTTTTTTTTCACGAAAATTTTACTTTCATAATCAGCCAATCCTGGCCAGCCAAACCCATACTCTATTTTATGTTCCATATCATTAGTACCGGGAGTCCTTTAGAGCGCCTCCCATCAGAGGTCACACAACGTTGTTTCTAAACACGGCTGCTTCATGGAAGTATTCTGGTAAACAAAGCGCTATATGGCGAGCATTCCAAATTATCGGCCAGTGAGAAACAACCTTGCCGTGGGAACATGACCGCATGACTGGAATGCACATTGTGATGCCAATTGCATAAATTCATCCATTAACATGCAATATCATCTGTAATTATAAATTTACTCAGATATATGACTGTAATCTTAAACTGTTTGTTCAGGTAATTTTATTTGACAATCTTGTATTGTTGCACAAAAGACTAGAATGGGTAACGAGCATTTGATGTACAAGAAATCATCTTAAATTGACCTCTCTACTATACAAACAATGTGGTGCGACGAAAATCAGCTGATCGGGGGAATACAGAAAGTAGCGGCCACAGGGGCTCGTATCGTTGCTTACAATTGATCTATCAATAATATATAATAATACATTGGAGGACACTTCTTCCATTGCTCCTGCGACCTAGTTAAGAATCGTCACTGATATATCAGGCTACACTTCGCGTAGCATTGAGAGATTCGACTTTTTAGGCCTACATCAAATTTGGCTCACTGCCCCACCTTTAAAGAATGCCAGCCCGTTTTCCGACGTTACCGCTGGACATGGCAATGATCGCGCCCACTTAATATGCAAGTGCAACGTGCTGATTGGAATACTGCCCTCTCATTGGTCGACTCAAAATGAGGTTATCAATATATCTTGGGAAAGAAAATGACCTATTACCATAAAACGGCCAAAATATAACATATGCCAAACCAGGTGGATAGCTGACTAATACTATTACTGGACAGGTGTGAGGTATTATGTAATCAAAGCACAATGAATGACAGGTGTGAGGTATTATGTAATCAAAAGCACAATGAATCACTGGACAGGTGTGAGGTATTATGTCATCAAAGCACAATGAATCACTGGACAGGTGTGAGATATTATGTAATCAAAAGCACAATGAATCACTGGACAGGTATGAGGTATTATGTAATCAAAAGCACAATGAAACTTCTTCGTGCATTCAGGTTTGATGCTTTGACATCTTAGTATTGTCACTTATATATGCAAATTAAAGCGGTCCTAAGATGAATATTCACCAGACATTTTTTAATAGAATTTTCAGTAACAAAATTTCACGTATTCATAAGGGGGATATTGTCAGAATATAAAGTTTTTGACTTTTTTTAAGTTTTCGGCTAACAAGTGGAGTTGTATCTACTCTGATAATAGGCTAATTAAAGAAATGTGTCTGATAAGCTAACATAAAGAGTGGTTGGAGCTGTAAATAGTAGGTCCCTTAAAAAAATGTGTTCAATAGGTTAATCTAATGAGTAGGTGGAGCTGTATCTACTCTGATAATGGGTCCATTCAAGAAATGTGCCTGACAGTCCACACCTAATGAGTATCTGGAGCTATATCTACTCTGATAATAGGTCCATTAAAGAAATGTGTCCTATAGGTGAAACCACACCTAATGAGTAGGTGGAGCCGTATCTAGTCTGATGATAGGTCCATTAAAGAAATGTGTACCACAGGTCACACCTAATGAGTAGGTAGAGCTGTATCAACTCTGATAATAGGTCCATTCAAGAAATGTGCCTGACAGATTAACCAACACCTTGATCTTGTGTGGTGTTGATAATCCAAGTGCTGAAGACAAATAAAGTGATATCCCTAAGCAGGGCCGGATAAATACCTTTAGAGGCCCTAAACACTGAAAAGATTATGGTGCCCCCCCCCCTCATATGTAATTCAAAAATAGAAACAATAAACAATGCTAAACCGTAATTTCTCTTTTTTTTTTCTTTTTTTTTTTTTGGTGTGCCCCTGCTTTGCTGGTGCCTTAAGCACGTGCTTAGTCTGCCTATTGGGTAATCTAGCACTGTCCCTAAGCTTTACTTGCTTTCAGAGAAAAGAGAAAATAAATCTGTACAATGTTTCACCAGCCAAAATACAAATTTGTTAAAGTGTCACAATAATCGGGGCCCAGTAAAAAAAAAACATATTATCAGGTATTAAGATTATTATCTATGAAAGCTTAGGTAATAGATCTGAGTAATTATTCAAATTATTTTGCGTTTTGAGCCTTAGAGTAAGATGAATACATTTTCTGTATACAAATGGTTATCCATAAATGAGTGAAAACTTCACACTGTGAATTTACTATTTCCATAAAGTAGCAATTTTCATGGGTTTCATGGTTGCTGCAAACCCAAAATTTAAAGATCGAATTAAAAATGATCTTCTGTTGACTTTTTTTAGCATCATATAGGTTGTTTCCCTTTCTATCAAAGAGTTACCTTCCCACAGCTGGTATTTTGATAAATAATGCATAGTAAAACATATGAACTCGTATTTATTTGTAGCTAATAACAGTTGTGATAAAAAGTATATGAAAAACAAATGCCATGGTTCTATTTTATATAAATACAATTT
Source organism: Margaritifera margaritifera (assembly GCA_029931535.1). Classification (NCBI taxonomy): domain Eukaryota; kingdom Metazoa; phylum Mollusca; class Bivalvia; order Unionida; family Margaritiferidae; genus Margaritifera; species Margaritifera margaritifera. The sequence goes on from JAQPZY010001293.1 coordinate 1,568,385, forward strand.
TATATGAATTAATTGAAGCCTTTTATTTTCAACCAATTTAAACTCATACAAGTGACCATTCAGATGTATACTTTATAGTACAGTACCTACCATGGGGAGGCAATCACTTGCCAGAAAGGGAGGTAACTTATATAATACACAACTAGGGAATAAGACCACTACCCCAATCCATGAATTTAAGCGCTGACGAAAATGCCAGTTTACACAAACCTTGAAAGTTGATACCAATGAAAATTAATGAATTCACAGTTTTAAATAAATCAGATGCAACAAATACAAAATATGATCTTACATGCTGGTAGTTCCCACATCAAATGTCTTGGAAGAGATGTTAGGAAAGGATTGCAGAACAACCATTCTGTAAAATAAAACACTATCAATAGTGAGAGATAAACAAGGTAGGCTTCTTCTGTGTTTTGTATAAATGGACTTGTATGCACTAGCCAATATGAGTGGTTACAAAAGTGAAATATCATTGATGTAGAGCACCTTTTTTTATTGTGAATCAATATTTTCATTTATTTTAAATGTTGATTCAAGCATATTTACATAGACTTTCACTTAATGATAACAGTTAAGCTGGCTTTAGATTTATCAGTTTACACTGCTAATGACTAGATTAGCCAAAAGGAAAGGAGGAAAGACTATTTTATGTGCACAACTTAATCAAGCCTAAAGTTAATAAGGTACCAACCATTTCATTTTCTGGGGTGCGGCCTGGGATTTTCTTTCAGACCATAATATTTTTTTTTTGTTTTCAACTAATATAATCAGTATAATGTGTTATTTTTTCTACAAATCAGAACAAGAAAAGCTTTTCCAATCTATTTGGGAGCTGGAATTTTTGTCTCAAGAGAATCCCATGCTCTTTCTCCTGCCCCCCCCCCCCCCGAAATTTAAATGGCCGATACCAAATTATATGTGAGCATGAGAAAGTATCGTTTTATAAAAACTACTGTTCAAACTATCTATAGTTTTTGTATATTCATCCATACTTGATCGCACATCAGTATCGTTTATCCAATATTGAAAGGCCTCCTTGCCAAGACATATAGTGCCAAAGTTGGACAGATTCTCTTCAGTGATTTTTTAAAGCAAATAATGTTGGGTAAATGTTTTCCTACGTTTAGTAATTGCAACTATGTTTGATGGTGGAATGGTATCATTGGTATAAATCAGAAAGGCTTTCAAATCTAGGATACTTTTTGTCAAATTTGGTCAAATTTTGTTGAGCAAATATTGATAAGAAATTATTAAAGGTGTTCTTCTTTTAGCAACAACATATTTCATGGCAGATTTGCACCATCTGTACTAAATTAAAAGCCCTTAATACTAGAATGTTTTCTGTCAAATTTTGTCAGATTATGTTTAGGAGGTTTTCAGAAGTAGTTGTTTAAATATTTTTTCTATTTTTAGTAATGGTGGCCATAGTTGATGATGGATTGGCATAATTTGTATAAAAGTGAAAACCCTCTATGTCATGATGTTTCCAGTCAAATTTAGTCAAATTCTAATGAGCGGTTTTTGTGAAAAAGCTAAAGGTTTTTATATTTTTAGTAACGTCGGCCATACTTGACAGCAATTAAGTTTCATTTGCAAAATTTTGAAAAACATCCATGGCAGGATGCTTTCTGTCAAATTTGGTTAAACTTAATCGTTTTCAGTTTTTTTTTCTCCTTCTATTTTTAACTATGGTGCCCATTCTTTGATGGCAGATTGACATAATTTGTGCAGACATGAAAGGTCATATTGCCAAAATGTGCTGTGCCGTGTTTGATCAAATTCTACTCAGTTGTTTTGGAGAAGTCATTTAAAGTTTTCATTTTTAATAATGGTGGCCATAATTGATGGCATTTCAGCACCATTTTTATAAATTTGAAAGGTTTTCATGCCATAATGCGTTCTCTAAAATATGATCAGATTCTGTTAAGCGGAATTTATAAAAGTAATTTGAAAATATTTTCTATTTTTAGTTGCGGCAACCATAATTAATGGCGGATTGCTACCATTTGTTAAAATTTGAAAGCCCCTATGCCAGAAAGCTTTCTGTCAAATTTGGTCAAACTCTATTAAGTGGATTTTAGAAGAAGTTGTTTAAAGTTGTTTCTCTATTTTTAGCAATGGTGGCGGATTTCCCACCATCGTTTGTACAAACTTGAAAGGTTTTCTTGCCAGAATGCTATCTGCCAAGTGTGGTCAATTTCTATTCAGTGTGTCTGGAGAAGTCATTTAATTTTTTTTATATTGGTAGCAATGGCGGCCACATCTGATGAAGATTAGCATAATTCGTACAAACCTGAAAGGTCTTCTTGCCAAAATGCTATATGCCAAGTTTGATCAAATTCTATTTAGTGGTTCTGAAGTAGTCATTTAAAGTTTTTGTTTTAGTAGTGGTACATTGTATGTTTTAGACCGGATAGCTGGAAATAAGTCAGCCCTTCTATACCCCATGACTTTAGTACTTTTGTCTTAGTCGTTACATATTAGTGCATACAATGTGGGTTTACAAAATATAATTCCAGCGGGTAATCGCTACGATTTACATTATTAAGAGTCTCCGGGAATTTTCCAATAAGCGCAGCAATCGCTGAGATTTATACTATCAAGGTTGCTACGGGAATTTCACTCAGCTTAATATCCCAGCTAGCCCAGCGATGTGCATCGAGGGTTATTTACCAATTCCTGTGTTTGGTCGCTAGCGCGGTTCTGTATCTGTGCTGAAGTTGCCGATGGTTTTCCATTTCCGCCAACATAGTCTCGAACTAGGCCATGGTAATCCTTTTACCTTCGATGGCTATCGAATACAGCTTGGCAATCGTATTGTGACTGCTTTGTTTCGATGCGAGAAGTTCCGAATAAACATGTATTCTCGAATGCAGTCGTATTGAAATTAGTTTACCAGCACCGCCTACGACACCGGTTACTATCAATATAGCCCTGACACCAATTCCGATTGTTGCACCTATAATAGTCTCTGTCGTCGTGATTCCTGCAACACCAAGACCAACAATTGCTGCAGCAGTTCCGCTTCAATTATTTTTTCACGCTGGTAACATTGAGGGTCCATTATAATTCTTCTATTAATAACACAATTGCGTAGTATAATTGCTCGACAACCATGCCTAGTTCAGGTGCAACACGCACACACACTTCTAACCATTTACTTTTTTTTTACTGGCGCAATCGCCATACAATTATAGAAAATATCTTCCTGTGGAATACTTAAATCTTCAGCAATTGTGCGTTCTGAGGGTACGGCACCACGTTCATATAGAACCATATTGAATACGCCCTTCATTTGGTGCCTGAAAGAATTGTGCTCGTCTTCGCCCGAGAACTGTTACACGGACAAGTGCGTCCTTGATGAACAACAGTCGAGCTCTTTCTCTCCTCGGTTGAGTTAATGTCTGTTAAACATATTCTTTGGAGAATGTAACTGGTGTGGATTCAGCGGTGAATTCCACTTCATCGTTGTAGAAACAATCCTTGGATGTTTTCACACTTGGCGGTGCGATCAGCGATCGGGTATTTTCACGTGCCAATGCAATGATTCCATTCTGGCTTCGAGTTGGTATTGGTACATTAGGCAGGTGGTCCCAACTATCGATTTCTATCTTACCCTCGTGTAGATTGTATTTAAGCGTATACGAGGGTATGGTAACACCATTTTGAAGCAGATATTCCTCGACATGTGGAACAAAATCACTATCGATGTTGGTATCACTGGTCAGCCGATCTAACACCCCGTCGGTAAATTCCGCAACTTCATCAGCGTTGTCAGAATCCATCACTTATATATAATGATAAGTCTAATCTTAAACACAAACACCAAAGACGGTTAAGTACCCTTTTGGATAGACATTGAGTACTTCGAACTGGATTTCATCTCCGGCGGTTAATGATAATTATGCCATATATATATATATATACAATTTTCTTTAGTCTTGTCTTCTGTAATGCGTGTTATTAATAAATGACGCAGTGAATTATTTATCACTATTGTCATCGTACCCCACATGTCTCTATGTCCGTTTATAATACACAAATACGATCCAGACTCACGCACCTTTAAGATGTGAGATTAAGGTTTATCAAAGCCATCCGCCTTAGGAAAAATAAGTCGACCATGTGCTTTATTATCATCATGTTTTTCAGATCCTTGTTTGCTTAGTATTCCTCTGAAAGCGCCCCCTGAAGTTATTACACCTAATGGTGGGGGCACATCTGCGATCTGTTCATCCACGCATTCGTTGCAGCAGTAGCATTATCAACATAGTCTTTGATAAACGCAACCGAGACACCAGCGTCTCTGATTGCCCGTTTTGCGGGGTCGGTGTTGAGGAAGCTTTGCTTCCCGCGAGTGCATGCAACGCTTCAACAACATGATGACCGCATATTGGCCCGTCTAGCCGAGTTTGCAACAGCAGAGTTGAAGAAAACAGTGGCTGTCGTCCAGCGCCACCACCTCAGGTTAAATAATCAACAACTTCGCGTGGCGGCGCAAGCCCGTACGAGTCAAAATACAAAAAGTGTCGAGGTGTTATCGTATATGCAACCCAATGAGTGTCAGGTCATGTTGTCAAAACCAAATTAACAATTCCGGTTTCCCTCGTGCGGGGAATCATCGATGCAAGTTCATTCCGCAGAAAGACACCTCGAAAATGTTTGACTGATGTTACCATCGCGATTAAATCAAGACTGGTAAGCGGTGAGGCCTTCTGCGAGTTGCACCGAGTAGTCGAAGACCTCTGTCTCAGGGTATTCTGCGAGTTGTCCCGGTAATCAAAGACTTTTTCAATTTTTTTTTTATTTCTTTAAGGGAGCAACCATAGATGTTTCCACCAACTACCTTTTTCAGAGCCATCCCGGATGCAGTTCGGACAGCCCCTAACGCAGCTGCTTTTGTAACCCCCGAGCCGCAGCCGCTAACAACGCTGGAATCGCTGCAAGGAATGGAAATATTCCACCGGATGTTTGTAGCTGTGTCACCTCTGACTTCGATAACGTTAATCTCAGCGAGGTGTTCTTTCGTGTGGCCGCATTAAGCTGATCGAGTTGCGTTTAGGTCAACCACACAGGGACAATTCTAGTTAACTTTGCAGCAAAAGTTTCAGTGTGACCCCACAATCGGTTTCGTATTGCGCTTTTGATTTTCGTAAGCTGGTTTTCGCTAAGGCCAACCTTAACTTCGTGGTAGACATTATTATTTACAAACGTAACAGGTTCAGTTACTAGTTTAGAAACACTTTACTAGTTTTCTACTGGTGCGTCAATAATCCTATAATAATAACAGCAATACATCTGTAATTGAGTGGATCGGGGGCAACATGCGGACGAGTAATATGTGCATGAAAGTGCATATCAACCACAGACTGCTTAACCATGTCCAGATGCTCGAGGTTAAAGTAATAAATCGGGTACAACCCAGAGAGGTCTTTTTAGGAAATCTGCAGACATGTGTCAACGTTTTGAGCCTGGTCCATGAACGATAACAGCTAGTGATATGAACGTGCGACATGATTGTTTTCGAAGTCAAGAATAAAACAATTCTTCGGTGGGTTCCTGATGACTGTTTAATCGTAGAGAAACTTCAGACACTCCTAAATCGTCAGGAATCATTTTATTACGGAGTTGACCATTTACACGCCCCATAGCTTGAAATGCCACAAACACATGTCTTAGTGCGCTGATACCTTGTTGGGTAGTTATTTGCCAAGAAAACTGCTGAACAATGCTTTCTATCGAGTCCGTGGTGAGTGTGTGAAATGACAGCGGTGATGTGTCTCCAGAACTCAAAAACGATAACAAACGTGTTTCTGCAGCCATTTAAGGAATTATCACAGGCATCCACAATATTAATTTTGATAATATAACTTTACCATCAGCAAGACCACCAGCACACCAAATTTCATCATTATTGTTGGGTTTTCGGTATAATGTGACTGTGTGTTTGGCTCCGAAAATAATCTTGCGAACAACTCTACAAAACCCAAATATATGACTGAGAGGAATCGCGCACGAAAATAACAATGAGGGTTCAAAAAGTTGTCCTCGACGCAATGCGAATCCAAGATTGTAAGTCAGGTTTGCACTTCCTAAAGCGGCGCCGCCAACACTAGGTCTGTCAGGCCTACCAGCGGGTTGCGGGTTCACGAAAGCATTTTGCTCAAGTTGATGCCGAAAATACCGAAAATGATCTGCATGTTCATTTGTTTCCTTGTGAAACATCGTGGACGGGCCAGCGGATCTCGCATAATCACCACTGTATCTGGCGAGTCAGATAATGGTCGTAGCAATGTCAATGTTGCTCAAACATGCTTCGATTTCCTTTCCATCGATGGAATAAAGTGCTCCGCTAAACGACGCCATGATACCATTGTTAACAATTCCAACCTTATCACCGCGGTCGTATTCGGTATCAGCGGCAACGTTTTGTACAAATTTTCCATCAATTTCCAAAGCTTCACACGGAAGAAAATACCTATACGTGTCATGGACTTGTAATTATATTCGGTCTTTTTGATTAGGGACCCTAGCCGGGTACGAATAATACTGAAAATCTTTTTTACTTCGATCTACCGTCAAAGGCACCTCTATGTCAAACGCGGAATCGGATACTTCTTTATATTTTTCCATTGTTTACACTTATACATTAATTGGTTCGTCTAATACCTTTTGAGAGACTTCTTTGGTGGCTTCGCCACTCACGTCCGCGTCCAGGTCCAGTCCACAACACAGTAATCCGCTTCCCATTACTGTATTTGCAAGTACTGAATCAGCTAGACATTGTTGAGCAGCTTCATTGATAAGTTTACTCACTGGCGCGGGCATAGTGTCGAGTCACTAAACGTCCTAGCCGATCTCGAATCGATTGAACAGCTGGCAATCCCAGATTTTTTAACCGATTCGCAACAATGTTTTTGATGCTATCAACGACTCTCAATGCAAATTGTTTAGCAATCGGTGCAGCGCGCGAAGACAAGGCCGCAAGTACCTTTGGTGCGCCTGTAAACAGTCCTTGGACAACATCACCAAGACCATTTCCGTAATATGTCATCTAAACAGGTTTTCACAACACGCACTGGTATCACACGTCCACGTACGATTGTCATTATATTTGATTAGGTCGATCTCTAATGTACAGTTGTATCGTTAAGGTCTCATCACACAGATTCAACATGTGCCCATCCTGACCAACAAGGGTGAAACGAATATGTGCCATCTGAGAATTGTGGCATGGAAGATACACCGTTGACGTGGGAATAATTAATGTCAAATCAGCAGGTTCCGCAGTTGGGGAAAACCCAAACAGCATATAACCTTGAGAAACCACACTTGTGGAAGCTCCACTTTCATAACTCCATCTCATGGCGTCACGGGTTCAATTAATTTGAATCGTTGATATCGACAAAGTTCGGCGCGACATGGTATCCCATGCGTAAAAATGTTCTTATTGACGACCGTGCGATGTCAACCGCGTACGATGCAGATTCGATCGCGATGACAGAGCGGAGTGTGGGCTCGTGTTCACGTATAAATATTTGATAGTCTTTGTTGGTCACCAATGTGATTCTCCATCGAATCTCGTCATTCATCGTTTCCACAATATTATTCCAGGTGACGGCACTGTCCGGCGAAAACACAATGAGTTATTCGAGTCAAGACCTCCAAACGGACGTTATCGGATATTAGGCCAACTATAATAAACTCTCAACGATGCAAATGCGATCTCGAGTGAGCGAGATTCCGCCAAGATAATTGGAGTAGAAAAAGTTACATCGAATTGGGGTTTCGTTGACGAGATCGTGATCATCGAGGCAACGCTCAGGGTTGTATTTACAACAACGCGCTGCATCGCGTCATAGATTTCATGTAAAACGCGAAGTGTTTCAACGGAAAATGTTTAAAAACTCATCATAGGTTTGTTCGTCGTACAAATCATCAGTGTCTTCAAAAAATTCATCCATCAACAAACGAAACGTGCCGGATCCATGATATCATTGATGACCAACCGCTGACAAATCGATGCAGCCTTGTTAATGAGTTCTTGTGCATTGTCCGCACAAACTGAGCCCACTAGTGTTTCTAACCGATCCATGACTTCATTTACCGGTTGGTCCACAGACACGCAATCGGTAATAGGCAAACGTTGCACCTTACTCATGCCCTCGCCTTGTTTTGTTTGTATTTCATGTTGTTGTCGTTTATATTTTGCAATATCAAGATTAAATTTATCCCAGCGTTTGCCAGATGCTGAATGCCGATCAAACCTCTCAAGAAATACACACTTGACCCAATTTTTATGTGCCTTAGTTGCAGACTTGTGGTATTTTACCTGCACATATTTGTTTCCAGTCGACGGCGATATCAGCGGCAAAATCTACAGCTTCCTTGACAATATTTTTAAAGCCTGCCTCATTAAATATTATAAACGTTTTTCCCGACTCGAATGGCTGTTGTTCAAGATATGTAATTCTTTCATGCGTGTCCATAATTTGCTCTGGCAACTTTTCAACAGTTCGGGTTGTCCTAACAATCTGGCCATGTTCCCTTTCTGTTCCTATCATCACATCAGTGGTACTTTCTTCACTTGTTTCGCAGTTTCGAGTGTTGGGTTTAATTAACGGTGAAAATGTTTGTTCGAAGCACTCTGTGAGATCTTCCCGTGCGTATTGTCGCGACTTTAACATATCTTGGACACGTTTGCGCGCATCAATATCCTCGCGTAGCAATTCCAGTTGATCGTATGCGGCTTTTCGACGTCGGTCAGCAGCTTCCGCTATGGCATCGCTGGCGGATTTGTCATTTTATATATTCGGTATAGTTGTTAAATTGGTTTATCCAAACTGGCGCGATATTTTCCACCGGAGACCAGTCCACTAGTCAAGTCAATAGGGTCTGAGGTGGCCTCCTCAAACATATTTCTAACTTCCAGCCACGAGTGGTCGGCGAATGAATGTTTGCAAGACCGTGTGCGTCAATACCACGAAAAAATATCATGAACGTGTTATAGATGTCTCGGATTACTTTAGAAACGTGTGCTTATTGTTGTATTAAATAGATCACATCTCTGCTTTTATGCCGACCTCGGGAAAATATTCTCGAGGGATTTTTTTTTTTTTTTTTGGTGTTCAAAAGATCACGTTGCCGTACGCGACAAGATTATTCGCGCTAGAATCAAGATCGTCAATGGTAGGAGCTTCATCGATTGTGGAAAAGAAATCAACGGTGGACGATGAAATCGTCACAGCTTTGCTTCTCGACAATGCCTGAAGCACTTCCGAAAAATCCCTGAGTACATTATAACACTGTTGATCGTCAACCGACTGTGCCATCACGTACAACCGATCCCACGTTAATCGTCGTAAAATTATATTCAGTAACAGTTGAGGTTTTCAAGATCCAGCTGGACCAATAAACAAGGCACGAACCGAGTTTGGAAATAAGTTACCGTGCTTGAGTGGTTTGGGGGCTGCCTGCGCGGAAAAGTCAATGACAGAAAAATCTTTGATTTTTCCCAAAGTATCTTCGATTTTTCCGTTTTTTCCAAAAGCATCTTCGTGTTTTCTTTTTCATGATGCCATGTTAAATGTCAACACAATTGTTGTATAATACAGGAAAAAAGTTCACATTTATTAAAAAACAAATCGGCGGTGATGTCGCTGCCGCATTAGCAAAGTTACCCGAGACATCATGGAGTAAATATCCTGGTAAAAAACACATCCCCGGATACAATTAATGTGAACCTGGTACACGGCTGGATATACGACTTGATTCTAACAACCAACCAGTGACCAGAGAAGCACCCGTAAACCGTGTGGATGCTGCATATTACTGACATGATCTTGCTTGCAAAGCATCAAATGATATCCGTGCGCGTCAACGTGCCGATGTAGATTTTATCCATGACTTTAACACAAATAGTCCTACACTCGGAGAAAGAATCGCTAGATGGATCATCAAATGAGGTATTAAGGCCACGATTGTTTTGGGTGGTGGACAAAGTCCTCGCATTGGAGATAAAATATATTGATATAATAAACAAACATGGTTTCTGAGCGGACTTTAGACAAAATATAATAGTCCTCGCGGTTATTGGAAAGGTGAATCCGCTGTTGAAAAGTTAGCAAACGCGGCAGCGGGCATTCATGGGGTTGCTCGAGAATGGTTAGCTAAGCAAGCGCTGTGGCAAATTTACGTACCTTCGCCAAGAAAGATTTCCCGTGGTTGGTTTTAATTCAAAACACCTAACAAAGTTATCCAGGCTGATCTTTTATATCTCCCACATGGTTGGGTACATGGGTGTACTTACAAATACGTGTTAACCGTTGTAGTTATTGGTAGCAGATGCAAGGAAGCGGAGCCGCTGACTTTCAAATATTCGACTGGTGTCGCAGATACGCTTAAACGTATTTACACACGCGGACCACTAACATTGCCACAGTTACTACAAGTGGATCCAGGTAAAGAATTTCTCGGATCCGTTCCTGTGTTGTTGGCAAAACAACATGTGCGAGTTCGTGTCGGACATTTTAATATACATCGTGACCAAGCTATGGGAGAACGATTTAATCGCTCACTTGCGGAACGATTATTCGGACATCAGTACGCGTAAGAATGTTTAATGAGGCCTCTGATGAAATTCGGCGAAACACTGTCACCGTTGTAAAATCAGTTTCACATCCACCACCGTTTGAATGACACGGAAACAATTTTAAGTGGTAATTCCATTGGGGGATATCCATCATTTGGTGTCCAGCGGTGACAAACTCACCATGGTGCATTGGAGTACACACATGCGATGTTCTTTTTTCCTGATCATGTTGGTTGTATGTGTAAATTCGCGTCGCTCACGCAAACATTCCACATATATCAGATGTGTGAGATCCTTTTTAACAACAACCTGTGCAACTTCTTTTGCCTTTTTTGATGTTCTTTGGTCCGACCACGATCGAGTACATTTTGGGGCGCAGTCCCACGTATTCTTCGATATATCAACCTTGCACTCGTCTTTGAATTTTTCTACGACATTTTGTTGGTGTCGCCAAACAAACGGTTTTCTTTCGGATAATCGCTGTTGTCAAATTCGTTTACAAGTGTCTCTGATGCGATATCCGCGTATCTGCGTACACATCGTCGGTGGTTATATGCATCAGCAGCGAGTCGGTGTCGGTGTAAAGCATCTTAACACGATCGCGGTAAAACGGCTTTATCTTATCATAATAAAACTCATACATGAGCAGCTTCGACAAATCCAACACAGGCGTGTACGTGTGTTTGTATGTCCACATCTACGGGATCTATCCACGAAACCCCATCAACCGGCAGGGGCTGCATCATTGAGCAATCGTAAAGATTGTTATAATCAAGGATACATGATGTAACTGTTTGGGACAGCGGGGTTATATCCACCCACGACTGGGTTATTCACGCGCGCATATCGATGACTCCCCATAGAAATTCCCCCCCCCCCCCCAAATACCACGCTCGATAAACAGTTGTTGATCAATATCAGTGAGCAGTTACAACTCTACTTTTGTCATTAATAGCAATGCATCCCAGGACATTCCCGGTGACGTAAAGTAGTGAGCGGGGTCAAGCTTGTATATTTTCATGGCGGTATCGCGAAACGCTTCAAAGATATCATCGAGCAGCAACACATCGGTGCGCACATACAAATCGTTATAATCACCAAGGTTTTTACATTCGAATGCGGACCAACCCGCGTTTGCGTGTACGTAGTCGTCGGTGGAAATACCGTAGCGAGACAACGACGAATGGAATGCCTCGATCGATGGCAACTGAGTTTCGACAAACTTTTTCCATACACTCATGTACTGGTATGGGTACTCTCCTTTTCGCATTATTAACGTTAACTTGTCAGGGGTGCTACCATATCAACTGCTGATTTTAAAGCTTATTACCGTAAGGTAGCTAACTAGTTTGTCCAATGATGAAGGCACAAACTGTAGCGAATCAATGAACTGCAACTAACCCACTCCAAACGTCACGTATTTTTCCATGTTGTTGGAGATGACGCTTATTGGCGCATTTGATACTGTTGCGATTGCCTGCATAATCAAGTGGCTATCATACCCGCGCAGGTTATGAAACACCACATAAATTTTTATTTTCTTTGGGCAAATCCGCAACTGTATATTGCATGTACGCGCCAGTGATATGACAGTTATCATGAGCTTTTTTCATCAGTTAAACTGAAACCACCATCGCAGATCCAGCAATTGTTGACCGCGATAAACTTATCAATATCATCACCGGTCATGATCTTGTCTTCGGGCGAATAGAGCTGTTTGCGGATCCATTTCCTGGTAACCTCGAGCGATTTAAGAAACACCTCAACCGACTTCTGGCGATACTGTATTGGTGGCTCACGTGTTCCATCACATATAACGACAATGTAGCAAAACCCGCACGGGACTTGTTCCGCAACTTGTGTTTTATTTGCGTTAACCTCAGGAGCGTTCACAGGAACATTCAAAAATTCAAAGTCCGCATAAATGATATACGGTACTTTCATCTTTCGCTGCACCGCGGTGAATTTTAAAATGTTTTTGCCGGGTTCTGGCATAATTGTACGCTGAGGTTTTTCTCTGATTCAACCACAATAAAGGTCATGATTGTCAAGTAGCTGTTGGGAGATAAGTAAATGCAGGCAAAGTCTGGATGGAAACGTTTTTCCCCGTGTGCTTGCTGTGTCGGTTAATCAATCGGGAAAGATCCTTTATCCATACGTAATGAGATAACGATTCTGAACTATTCATGCCGTCTGTCCACTGCAGATCAATCTCGGTCCGTCCATGCGAATTTTTGTTTTGCACATGTGGGGATAGCGCAAGCGGATAAAAGCTTTTGTCCCGAGCGAACACGTTAACGGTGATACTGTGGTTAATTTCTTCAAACTTTTTGAGTATCGCCTTGGTAACCTGTACTGGAAATTCAATGTTGCCAAAATTGAGTTCGTTCAGATATTGTTCGTATTTCCGCGGCTAATCTACGTGATCGCTCGCGGGATGTAACGCGGACGTGAAGGCCCATATGAAACATTCATTGTCGTCGTTTTTTACGTTTATCACTGACCGCGGTGGAACATAGTCTGGGGTTGGCATATAACTGGATCCGCGGAATGGTTCTTACGGGGAATTATATAGTTGAACTTCCGAACGTCTGTCAAGAGTCCATCCTGAACCGGCTTTGCTGAATATTTCCAACGTGTGGAAAACTTTACAGTACCTTTATCAACTGCTTTATTAATATCCTTGGCGTCTTAAGGTTCATGATTATAAGTGCACCACCATGAAGCCACACTGTTTGGCTTTTAAATCCATCTTTGACTGATGAGTTGCGATCACGAGGCATAGTCAAATGCTCATGGACAACAATATCCGCTTTAACTCCGGAAGTGCCAGAGCGTTGTAACGTCGATACGATTTCCGGGTGCATATTCGATAAAAGTTTTATCATGGCCTTGCTTGGCGAGTACGCGTTAGAAATAATCGCACGGTAATCATGATGATCACTCTTACGCTTGTGAGACTTAAACTCGGCGACTTCTTGTTCATGAACATACGCTGCAGCCTGAGCCGCGATAGCAGCTGCGGTACGACGGCAGTCTTTTTCAGGAACATGCTCGACTGCCTCAGCAGCGATAGCGGCTGCGACGCGTCGACGGTTTTGTTCATCTTGGACTATGTTTGCAATTTCCGCAAATATAACTCGTGGAGGAATTTTGATATTAAATTGTGCTATTGTTTCACGAAGCTGTTTCACGGTCTGGCGCGGTTCGGCTACGATACCTTTTAACGTAAGCATGTTAGCTTTTCTTGCGCCTCTTGCTATTCGTATGTTTCGCTCGCGCACGAATTGCCTCAGTTATAGTACTGTTGCTGTTGTGATAACTGGTTGTTGCGGTTGTGGTTCAGTTACGAGTCCTAATAGCGTAAGTATGTAAGCTTTTCGCATACGGCTTGGTATTCGTATTCCACGTTGTTGCGCGAGTTGTTTTAGTTGAATCACAGTCGGCATACTAAAATATATGGGAAAATCTTTGTCTAATTTGTGAATTCCGTCAATAAATTGTTTAAGAATTTTCACTTTACCGGGGTTGGAAACGGCAATTGCCTCAAGCTATTATTTCATTTAGTTCTGTATCGTTTTCATCAACGTCGTCGGGGGTGTTAACGTTGGGTATTTCCGCAATAGCGTCTGCTGCTGTTGCGCAGGCGGATCTTGTAGGGGTGCACGATAATACTCGCGAATAGATCCGCATTGTCGGCAAAGTTGATTACGAGACTTTACTCCGATACCACATTTGAGACATGGTAGAGCACTCGAGCCAACACGTAACGCGAGCAAATGTGATTTACAGCATTCGTAATGACATGTTCTGCCGCAGAGTTCATGTTTTCCACTGCATACACTTTTGCATTGATTTCGTCCCAATGCCATTGAACGTCTTATATATTAACAAATTTTATTCTTTAAATAGGAAATATTGTTTATCTATCCTCTCAATTTATAAATTCATGCTGTTTGTTAATAATAATATCGGCCATCTATCACATTATACTGTTTTGGATAGTAGTTGCTAATCTCCCATTTGCTAATTGAAAATGATGCTGCACCATAAATGGTAAAGTTACAAGGTGAATTTAGTGTCTCGCAAGCAAGATATTTTACCACGCGGCAGTCTGCGAAGTTGGTATCAAAACGATCTTCCTGCGCAAATACAATTTTCTTCAAGCTGGGATTTGGTAAAATCACTGCGCATTTACTGTTGGTATAATGTTTCATGCCATTTCGAAACTCACCATATATTGTGCGCTCACATTCAAGAATTTCAAACGTATTATGGTTCTTATTTTCAAATCTAAAATTCATTATAATTTCCGAGCCGTCCTCGAGTATTGACTGTATGGATTTTGTATCTTCACATCGAAATAATTCTTCACAGAAATGCTGCAATTTCATAGGGTCTTCTATCATTTCCCGATATTCTTTATCATTACAAATAAATTCGTTATTTTGCATATGTTAGAGTGCCATTAGTGTTTTTATATATAATACCCAAAGCATTTCTCTAATTAATTTGTTCTTGATAATCTTCGCTCGATGTTTCGGTGTCGTCGTCATCGTCATCATCAGTACTTTATTTTTTCTTGCACAATGTCAAATAATTTTTTTCAGGCTGCTTGTTATATTTTTCTCCAAGTAGGCATCGCTGTTTTTCCAAGATAATTCCTAAGTTGATTAATTTATCAAGATGTTCCGGATACGTGTTTAAAAAAATCATACAACATCTTTTGACCCTCTTTGATAAATCTGCATGTTTTATTTAATCGAAGCAACGCCTTAATCTTTTGTTTGACGTTACGCACACTCCACTCGATTGGTAGATTAACTCCAGACTCGGATATTTTCTTAAATTCTTTTAGAATACTATATGCGTCAATCTGTGGATTTTCGCCATATATATATATATATATATATATATATATATATATATATATATATATATATATATATATATATATACCAGGGTAAATGTCTAATTTAATATTTTCGCATAAACTCTGCCACAGTCACTGTAAAATATATCTGTGGCAAAATATTTGTATACAGTATACTGCGATCAATAATCCTGCAGTGCCATAGTTGATAGAAAATATAAGCCATAGTCGGTGTAAAATATAGCTACACAATGAAAACAATACAAGCAAAATATTTTATACAGTATACTGCGATCAGTAATCCTACTTTCCACAGTAGGATTTTTAGTCTCACAGAAAAGAAATCGCCACATTGTTGTATAGCCACAATCGATAACATAGGCATGACTGAAAACTTCACGTGTGTGTGTCTGTGTGTGTGTGTGTTGTGGCATTTCCAATAATAGTGGTCGGTTTGTTTACCACGCTAGCCTTGATACAGTAGTGGATTTACAGACAGTGAACATCGAGTAACTGTTTGCATAACAGCCCCCGCGCACACACACACACACACACACACACACACACACACACACACACACACACACACACACACACACACACAACTCTGAGCAGAGATACGGAACCGCGCTAGCGACCAAGCACAGGAATTGGTAAGTAACCCTTGATACACATCGCTGCGCTAGCTGGGATATTTTGCTGAGTGAAATTCCCGTAGCGACCTTGATAGTATAAATCGCAGCGATTGCTACGCTGGCTGAGAAATTCCCTGAGAGGCTTAATAATGTAAATAGTAGCGATTACCCGCTGGAATTATATTTTGTAAACCCACATCGTATCCACTAATATGTAACGACTAAGACAAAAATACTTAAGTCCTAGGGTATAGAAGGACTGACTTATCCCCATGTATCCAGTCTAAAACATACAATGTAACACTACTGTTTTATATTTTCAGCAAAGGTGGCCATAATTTATGGCACATTCTCATTATTTGTATAAATCTGAAAGGTCTTCAAGTCATGATGCTTTCTTTAAAATTTGATTAATTCTATTCAATGGCTTCTAAGAAGAACTCATTGAGAGTTTGTTTGTTTTTTTAATTTTAGTAATGGCAACCATATTTGATGGCAGAATGGAATCATTTGTATAAAACTGAGAGACCTTTATGACGGGATACTAAGTTTGATTGAAAATGATCAGGTGGTTTTTCAGAAGATGAAAATAGCATTTGTTGAAAGAGGATGGATTCGTCTTTCTGTTTTTAATAATGGTTGACACATTTAATGATAGATCTGCATCATTTGTAAAACAAAATATTGAAAGACCTTCATGTCAGAAAGTTTTCTGTCAAATTTGATCAAATTCTGTTCATTAGTTTTGAAGAAGAAGTCATTTAAAGTTTTTTTTTCTATTTTTAGTAATGGTTGTTATTTATGATAGCGGATCGGCATCATTTGTACAAATCAAAAAGAAGAGCAATGATTGATAAAAATTAAAAGACCAACGTTATTTGTTGATATGTGCATCTTCAGGTGATGACGATATATTGAACGAGTTTCATGGCAATCCATCGTGAGCTTTGCGATTATTTGCGCTAACGAGATTGTGTGCGAGAAGGAAATGTAGATGTAGATGGGCTGACAAGAGGATTCCTATATACCCACGGCTCTATAGAGAGGGGGTATAATAAAAAAGAACAAGAATTAAGGCCAGAGAAATGTAAGCAAAGGAAAAACTACTTATACCTCTGCTGCTGGTCCTGTGTCTCATTTTCCCACTTTCGAAAAATGTTCCAATCCCTTCACAAATTCTTCAAAACGACGTTATTTGTGTAGGAAAGTAAAAGTAATGTAAACCTAACAAGGTAGACAAAGCATTGCGTGATTCACAACATTCTTACATGGTTCCAGCACAGTTGGTGAGAGTTTTTTTGGATACGTCACAGGAACATCCTGTACATTGGGGGTTGGAGTAAAGTGAGGCTGATAGGCTGTAGCTGTTCTTCAGTGTTCCATCATGTGACCACAGGCCATTCTCTCGGTCACCTGCAATAAGTCAGAAATTAATGATTTCTAATCCATGTGACGGGGAAATCTTGCGAATTTGCGATACCTACTTTTTTGTATTGTTCTGGTTCTTTAAGTGCGATTCCTTATGGTTATCTTGAATTCCACATGACAGTTTGATGGAATCATAATGTTCAACATGGCTTCCATGTTTACATTTCAATAAAATATAATAAAATACAGATACAATAACTATTTTTTTCTCTCATTTCTATCAGAAGAACAAATGGGTGAGAAAGACAATGTAGAAGTTGGTACTAATTAAGATGAAGAAATCTCATTATGTTGATTATGTTATCTGTATTTTGCTAGGTAGAATCTCCCAGGCAACAAATATTGTACTAACCACTTAACCAGGATTCCTTGTGCTAATTAAAACCCCAACACAGATTCATTATTCCTCCATGTTTGTGACAACACCATTCTTTTTTTAAATCCCTTGCATGTAAAAATACTATTTCATCCTAATGACCAACAGAGAAAAAACTGACTAAAAGTTACCTCTTTTGTCTTCAAATGACATATTTAGACATTCTCGACAAAAAATTAAAACGAGTACCGTCAACGGCACCTTATATCAGACCAATGGGTCTTATAGATCTGGACCTATGATCAAGGTATGCGGACTTAAAGTAAACTTTCTGTGCAGAAAGCATTATTTTCTTATTAGACTTACCATGACCTTTAAATCCCATAATCTATGGGTTGCTGTATTACCTTAAGTGTAAGCCATCCACAAAGTTAAGTCAAGGAACGTAACTGAGAATAAAATAGTAATTCTCATAAACCAATTTTTCATTGAGCCACAATGACTATGACATTTGACTTCAATATCAATAGGCTCTTCCAAACTTTAAGTGGAAGCCGTCCACAAACTTTGGTCAAGGTACATGATCTAGACCTAACATTATTATTCAAGAACTATTGTTTTTCTTTCAGTCACAATGACTTTGACCTTTGACATTTTGACACCAAAATCAATAGACCTCTTTTTTCATTTTTCAGTCACAGTGACCTTGATCTTTGACATTTGGCATTTAAACCCCAAAATCAATAGGCTTCTTCCTTACCTCACGTGCAAATCATCCGCAATGTGATGTAGAACTAATGTTATTATGTGGAAACCATTTTCTTCTTTCTGTCACAGTGACCTTGACCTTTGACCGTTTTACCCCAAAATCAAAATAGGTGTCGTTCTTATCTCAAATGTTAGTCATTTACAAAGTTTGGTCAATATATATAAATGTTATACAATTCAGACTATTGTGTCAAAACTGTTTTAGTCTGTCAGTTCTTGTGGCTTGACCTTTAACCCTTTGAGCCTGATCTCGATATTTGTTTTTCTGTGCCACAAACGCAAGCTACTATAAAATTTGGTAATGGTAGATGGTGGAGATCTGGAGTTATTGTGCAGAAGTGAAATATGGAACAGACGGATGTATGGATGTCATAATATGATATGCTCCACCTTATGCAGTCACATAAAAACCAGAGAATATGTTGGAAGTCAACAAGCCTAGATGGGCAAGCGACCATGTACATACTAAAATAAGTGGATTCAAACCTGGAACTTAAGAGATGTACTATGATTATGTTATCACTGTGTTACCCAGGCATAATCATTTTAAAGATGGGATTTTGAAATTGGGTGGTTGTATCAGTACAGGTGTCAAACAGGTACATAATTGACCAATCACGTACCTATTTAGAGATACCTTTACTACCATAGCCAGGGACAAAATAACACGACTGAGTTAATTCCGCTTTTATAACCCCATTCTTTTTCAAAACAAACAATACCTATTGGTATACCGATCTTGTTTTATGAACTTTTAATAATTTTGGGATGAAATTACTTGCTAACATTTTCTTGTATCTTCTGTGTCAATTTTTTCAAAACTATAGAATGGGAAGGAACCAGTCTATTGTTTTAATTTACTCTGGCAATAATATATGTATAAATTAATGTATGCTGTGCACAGTAATTACAGCACCACTAAGTAAGGTACCGACCATGTAATTTGCCAAGAAGGAGGGGGCTAGCAATTTTTTTCTTTTTAATTTCCAGCCCCCAAATAGCATGAAAACGATAGTATTGCTCTGATGTTGTAGAAGAAAAGAACTATTTATCGCTATTATAATAACTGAAAAAAAATGTATCTCGATGTAAAAGAGAAAAGAAATATTCTGGTTGGAAAGAAAATTCCAACCAGCCAGTGCCCTCCCGCCCTTAAAATTAATTATATCCATTTATATTAGTTGAAAAGAATAAATTATCTTGAGGTACAGAAAAAACATGTTCCGGTTGGATAGAAAATCCTCCGGCCCCGAAAATTAAATGGTTTGTCCCTAAGTCATAAAACATTCTACGAAAAGAACAGAACAAGCAAGAGTTGCATTATCCAATTAAGGGCCCTTTCAGTAGCTACTCGTACTAAACTACACATTCATTCAATAGAAATATAATATAATCCCAAAGGAAATTAAAGATAGAGACTTGCTCACATGATTATATATCATTGGAAATTCGTTTTAAATTGAAAAAGGGAGATAACAGACTAAAACAAATATATCCAGGAGCATTGTTTTGTACCATCCTTCAGACTAATAGCAAACCACTCACCCACCGTTTTTTTTTTTTTGTGCATTTTTTATTTTTTTACATTATTTTTTCTCAACAAACGTGGTTAAGCAGGTAGTTTTCTTAAAATTAGAAAAGTTGTAACATTTCGTACAGATATATTGAAATAAATTTTATCTTTCTTTGGAGTAAAGAGGATATTCAGTGACCAAATGGCATTCATCTTCAACTTTGTGCTGATTCCAAAATGTTTACATTCTTTCTGTTGTATTTAGTGTCATAAAATGGCCCTTCTCGTTTATTTATTATTTGACGTCTGCCACTTTCTGTTCGTAAATGGTGTACACTTACGGGGATGTTAGTAATTATATTTATGTTATGATATGGTGGGAGAGATAAGCATGCTTCACAATTAAAAGTATTGTTAAGTTTGAAGTAAGTGCTTAATTTTCCAGTATTGAGAGATTTATCTTAATATTTTTTTCAAACATTTGTAAAAATCTTGAAGTAGGCCCGGCCTTTAGAATTATTGAGTGGCATTTGTTGATACTGGCATGCTTTAATTTCTCTAGGTTTTGTTTCAGTTTCCCAATAAGGAGTTTAATAGTTGCATACCACGAATAATTGTTATCTTGTATATACAATTGCATACTGCTGAGGAAGTCAGATCTAAGTAAATCAGAGGGGTTATGTTCTAGTATATGCCAGTATAGGACGATAGAAAGTATAATATTAAAGTACAATGTGAAACATCCTAGTTCAGATAGCATAGTAATGTTAGAATTATTTGGCTATTCATTGTAAACATATGACCTGATAGCTTTCAATAACCGTTAAACCCACTAGATTTGTTTGATCCAGGGAGACGACTATGGATCATGGAACTTAAATGGCTAGTCCTGCATACAACCCTACCTAGTGTGCCTTAGGAGGGAAGAAGTGGTGTGGAAAGACGAGTCTACTCCTTGTCACCAGAGGGCCCCACTCTCACCTCTGGCAACCAGAGGAGAGTTTGCCTACCTATGTAAGTCTCTGGAAAGAGTAACCAAGGTGGCAGGTGTTTGGGCGAGAATGTGTAATGAGTTGCACAACCTATATCTGTATCCTGTGTGACCTGTGGGGCTTAGTCGGACTGGTCACCTTTTGTCACCAAAGGGATTCTGGCATGCCTTGTTACCTTAGTTCGTCTCCCTGGATCTGCGGTTGTCTGAGGGGTTTTTTTTCAGAACTAATTAATAGTATATGCTTGTCTAGGTCTGCCAATGTGAAATTTCCCAGAGTTTGAGAAGATTACTCCTTGATATTTATACATTATACACATTCTATCATTTGGCTATTCATTGTAAGCATATAACTTAATAGCTTTTCATTACTGTTAAATAGTATTACTTTAGCTTTGTAAATGCTGGTATTTAAACGTTATTTTTTACAGTATGCATCAAGGGAATTAAGTCTAACTAATGTAAACCATTTACTGTATCGCAGAGGATTACAACGCCGTCAATATAATGTAGACAGTTAACGTGGGTATTCGGTAGATTAATTGGGTTATCGCAGTAAAGAGATTCAAATAAATCATTTAGAAACAGCTTGAATAACGTACTCCAATTGTAAACTGGAATTTTACAGTCAGTATATTACAAATGTTAAATATAGAAGTGTTATTATAATAGATGTCATCTAAAATTTTGTTATATCTATTAATTCCAATTAAGGGTAAGTTTATTCGAAAATTAAGTTCTTTATTTATAACATTGAACACAAGTTATGAAATTGCACCTTGTAGAAAGTCAGCTGACTGTACAAATTGTTTCTACTTATCTGGAGTTTGATACACGTATAATTATCAATTTTTACCAAGCCATTGTAAGAAGCATTTAGATTGGTTAAAATCGCATCATGTGAATCAGACAAACTAGAAGTTATTAGTTTATAACACCTAAAAACAACAACATATGTATTCATACGCCCTTCTTGTGTCCTTTCACGGTATTAGTAAGCAATGGTTAAAATACAGTTATGTTATTTATTTCTTAAGATTCTTATTTTTATAACTATTTGAAATTATAAGAATTGAACATCATATTTTACTGGAGTCATGAAGTCAAGAAGCTTCAAAATCAAGTACATGTTACGCATGAATGGTCTTCGCTTCACTACATTCATTTATGCAGCGTGTACTCAATTTTGTAAGCTTCGAGACTACAGGAATCCTGTAAAATATAAAGTTCAATTCTTTAAAAAGCATTGAATGTTCAACCAATGATGTCTAAAAATTCATGCAAGTGTTGCTAAGCCTTTTGTACAATATTTATATATCAGCAATACTTTTAACAAATGAGCTGTTGAATATACATCAATGCCCAATGAATACATTATTGTACCTTGTGTGTAGGCTATGCCTTTTGAGCCATATCTGCCATTCCAATAGATTTCTGCACTCCACTGTGCATTGCAGCATCCCAGCCATAAAATGGGCAACACGACAGCAGTGATTTCCAGGTAAAAGGAATGCTTCAACATATTAAACAATATGTATACCTCAGCCACAACCTTTCTAAAATGGAAATGAATTGAAATGATTTTAGTATTGTTTAATTTTAATAAAATTTAAAATTTGCATTTTTCTATACACTCGTAGAGATTTCCCCAATTGTTTGCTGTTAAAAATTTGCAGGTGAATGACCCCATCAGGCTGGTTGCTGAAGTCCTCCAACTATACTCCCCCCACATGTCAAGAACTGTCACTATTTATTAGTAGGTGCCAGCACCAGAGGATGGGGCTAGTAATACAACTTGGTATTCAACTGTGTTGAGTTATAACTACAGATAGATTAATCATAATACAAGAGTTGCATTCATGCATTGTCCTCAGATATCTTTAGTTCATGTTTAAAACCATTTAATAGTAAATTCTATGTAAACCTTTGATATTTACTTTTCTCAGAACGAAATTTACAGTTAAAATTTAATAGGCCAAAACTGTCAATACTGGTGATTAATAAGTGCCAGCTGCAGAGGATGGGCCTAGTAATGCCAATGTTCATTGTAATTTCAGAATGTTCCTGTACAATAGAATAAATTATACACATCTGTACAATTATCTATACTGTTTTTTCATATAATTATTATTATATAATTACAAAAATAAATGCAATGCTATGTGCAAGTGAGACTGATTTTTAGGTGACATTTCTTGAACAAACGATTATGATTTAAGCTTGGCAGATAATGCAAATATGCAAGAAAAGGTACGTGAATTTCATGTTTTGATAGTCCCTCCACCTAAATCTACAGCATATATTGCCACTATTTTCTCACAGCAACGTATGAAAATAGGCATTGTTTCCAAGAAAATCAATGCTCATATTTAGAGCAACTATTTCTAATTGCAAAGAAAAGTATTGTACTCTCTTCAATTTATCTAAATGTGCAATTTGTATTGATATCGCCACAAAATGTTTGGTTCGTGACATTTTATAACTGGAGAAATGGCATAAAGTATGCGTGACTTAAAAAAAAGGAAAACAATTTATGAAAAGTGTTACATATTTCAGGACCTACCGTTAAGAAAGTATAACATAAAGGCAGAACTATATAGAATAGTCAACGAAACAAGGACAATTAATGGGAAAGTTTGTTGCAGCATTAAGGCATTTGTGAAATTCGTACTCCATCATTCTAGCGATTTTAATGTATGTAACTAAATTGTGGACAGCATTTTATCCAATTTTTCTTCTGCAAAGGAAATTGCATTGAAATAACCTCCATTGTCTGGTGATATACAAATTGATCCATTTTCTTCGTACAGAACAGGTGGTCAAGACTTTCTGCTTCGCTTGCATCAAGACATTACAAAACAGATTTCTCGGTACCATCTAATTCCTCAAGCAGCCATCATGTTGAAGAAACTAAACTTCACTATATTTACCATCCATACAAGGTCTTTTCCGCAGTAAATTAGTGGCTCAGAATATGTGAATTTTAAAAACACTTTCAATACAACGTTGGTAAAGAGCAAAATGGGGCTGAACTGACATATGCCAGTAACTTACTTCATCAGAAATGTACATTTGCAACGCATGTGTTGTATCTCGAAATCTCGGCAAATACTGGCAAAGCCTGAACAGAACGTGTTGTTCTTTGATAACGAACAGTAAAGCTGTTGCTACTGCAATAGACGGTGTTGTTATAGAAACAGAAATTAGACATCTTCCTGAGTATCTTGAAAACTATCTCTATGCTGCTGTAGAAGACATCAATCAGACAGAAAGTGAACTCCCTGTAAGAACTATACTTTGTGTTGGATGCTGTGAATTGTGCAGAAAGGGAGTTAATGTATTTTATGAACTAGAAGGTGAGCAAACCCCAAAAACATCGTTTTCTGATATGTCCTTGGTTTTCAAAAGTTCCTTGAAAGACCATGTCGATGTACCTGAAATTGTCTGGCTAAATCATGGCACTATTTCTAGAGCTAATGCAGGGGAAACACCTCGTCATATTATAAGAGACCTTTACAATACAAAGGAAATAAACAATAAAATCATTTATGTATACAAATGTGCTTCAGATGAATATAATTTAAACGAAACATTAGATGGAAAACATTGTAAAATCTGTTTCAAGGCACGTGAAAAGAACATAGATAATCCATTAAGAGTGAAGGGATGTGATCAATTACAGGAATGGCAATGGAACGTACCGTTACCATTCCGTTTTCTTCTTGAACATGCGGTTGTCAACGCTGATAGAATCAGAAAATCTGACCAATCAGATCACTTTCATTACCAGCAAGATTAGACGCCTTCAAACAATTTATGATATCATATTTAACACATACAATAAGAAGCATGTTGGCATTACCCAGGAAAAAAATACAACAGACAATCATCATAATGTAGCACGTGTACTTAGTATAACACATGACGTTGGCATTACTCGTTTTATTCATGCAGCTGAAAAGTCGCTAAATCACCTGGCTGAATCGGAGAAATGTTACTTTGAATGTTTTATACGAAAACAGCCCTTGCTATACAAATCAGTGGTCAGTGTTGCTTCTGATCTGCATCTGGTCAGCTTACGTGAATGCCACTTGATTTTTTTCCTAGACAACCTTGTCAGACTGCAGAAAAGAACAGAGAAACTTTAGAATGACATCTGGAAGAATACGAAGGTGATCCAAAATGTGGATGTAAAGATCAGATAGTACTGAACAAGAATTATATGGAGAGATACCTATTTAATCTATCTGAGGAAGAAACGGCCATGCAGAAGTTGCTCACCCAACATATACTGTGGGATTTATACACTATCGTCACAGCTTCATCTACATTCCAAGATTTAATTAATGATGCAGCAGAACAGTCTACCATTGCCATCAAAGGCGATGAGATCTCCTCAATGGAGAACTCATTCCAAGATCTAAGCATAACGGAGAATCCCATATACTCAGACACCAAGGAAGTAGATCAGTCATGTAGCGACGAACAGCATGCTGAATTGGATAACTTGGAAAAGTACTTTGACCATTCATAGGAAAGCTCAGATATGTGTGCTCAAAGTGTAACTCGGCTGTCCGCAATAAAAACAACGCTTCTTCGTCACCACAAAGAATGTCTTTATTCTCTACAAACACCATTGAAGATGATATTGATAAACTGGAAGCAGAGGAACTTTTGAGCGAATGTGCTTTGATACTTAAAAAGCATTCATATAGCACACACAGTTTCTCTCTAGCACGTAGACCCTGTCACATTATGCCACATACGTCAACCATACAAACAGTTCCTCTCTAGCACGTAGACCCTGTCACATTATGCCACATACGTCAACCATACAAACAGTTCCTCTCTAGCACGTAGACCCTGTCACATTATGCCACATACGTCAACCATACAAACAGTTCCTCTCTAGCACGTAGACCCTGTCACATTATGCCACATACGTCAACCATACAAACAGTTCCTGTAGATGGTTCGCTATCAACACCCTCATCTATTTCAACAATTTCTTGCCTAAACCTTTCAGAAGATCATGATAAAGCTTCAATATATACTAAACACAGCAAAACATGTGACCAAGATCACAGTCTCTCTGAACTTACGGAAGATAGCACTTTAGCAGAAGAAAGTAACGGATTATCAAAGTCAATAAAAACCCTGCCATTTAGGAGATATCAACCACCATACCTTACAATTGGAAAAGATGACGATAAATGGAAACTAAAAGAAATCCTTGATTACTTTCTTGTCAAAGATTGACATATTTTTCAAGAACAACGTGAAAAAAGACCGTATTTTGTATGCTCCGGATCAAAAAATCGCATTACATTTGTTCATTCTCATGGAAGAATACCCAAAGTACACAAAATTCCTTCCTGAATGTCCTGTTCTACACCACATGAAATCCAAGATTACCAACTTGTTCACTACTTATGAGACATGTGGCTTATTCAATCTCCTGCAATTTCTGCAGGATGATGAGGGCGAAACAGAGTGGACTAAATTAGTTACCATAACACATATTAAAACAGCAATAAGAAATATTCGAAGGCTATCTTTAACTCTCCATTTGGCAATCTTCGTAAGATTCGTTGAATGTCCTGAGCCGTCTACAGCAAAATCACTGATAAAACACATGGCAGTGATGGCCTCAGCTGATCCTGAAGGCAAATGGGGTGCAATATATCTTGAATTCATTGAGGCAGCTTGTGGTAGCAATGGAACCTTCCTGCTTGATGTAGAATTAATGAGGCATTGTGATGAAATTGTTGGACTGTCGATAGCTGAGAAATTTGGTGGAACTCATGGATATAATCTGCTACTTTCCACAGTCAAAATATCATTGCCATTTGCGTTTGTAAATGGTGCTGCGTCACGGCAAATTTTCAATCATTCTTCTCTGTGAGCATTTTAGTGCTGGATATTTTCACCAGCAACTCAAAGTCTAACGTTTGACAACACCACATCGTGGAAGTGACACCAACTTCAATCTGGATTCGCAACGCAAAATAGATCATCGTGATGCCCTGAAAGCATTCAGGCCATCAGCAGCTTTAGAAACTGTTGCTACAAGAATGTCAGTGATAGAAAAAGGAACACCAAAAATGTGCAGTCAAATAGGACGATGCATTATATAATCATGAACAGTCTCTTGGAAAATATGTGACTGAGAGAGATCTACAACATGTAATACCAACAATAAGAATGATTCTACGATGGGGAGCACTACCAACACGTGAAGATCAAGTACCACAGAATATGATGAAGTCAAATCTGCACTTTTGTCTGAGTGTGTCCTGGACAGAAAAACATTGCGATTGGAAACTATTTTATCAAAAAATATTTGTATGAACAGGGCTTGTTTTCTCTTACTTGAGTATGACATGCCAAGTCTTGACATTAGTAATGCGCTAAAGGTTCTAAAACAAACGTGTGAAAGCTGGAAAGAGTGTTACCATCACAAGTACAAAATTTAAACCTCAGAAGATTGATGTAACTGCAAAAGAGAAAAAAGAAGAAAAAAGAAATAAAATGCTACAGAAAATTGAAAGTTTTAACGAGCATGCCACATCAGAGATGAATACTTGTCAAGCTGTTGTTACACATAAGTGCACGAAGGGAAACATGTCAAAGTCCAAAGTTTTACGGACCGCTTTGGTTTCGCTTTTGACAGAATTTAATACAGATGAAAACATTGAAACTTCATCTAAGGGTGATCTTCTAAAGAAGGAAGCAAGCTTAATTCTACTGGAAGAGAAGAAAGTTCCTGTGCATATCTCCCATAGAAAAGCCACAATTCTAGTAGAGTTTGCTAGGGTCAAATTTAAAGCGTTTGGCAGATCTTGGCCTCAATATCTGCAGTACGTATAAAACAGAGGTTTGAGATGGTTGCTGAGTGAATTCCCGTTTGCCTCAAGTTATATGTGAAGAGAAGTACTCTTTCACCTCAGATGATCTAAAATCTATGGACAGGGCGAAAAGAACCAAAGGAAAAAAAAACGACATCTACCACTTAAAAGATGACAGTGAGATTATCAGTACTGAAAATATTAGCAAACCAGCCGTCTCTAAAACATGAAGGGGAAAAATTGATCAGCAGTTTCCTGACTGGTTATGTGAGTGAACTTTGTATCATGAAAGACATTGTTCTAGATATAGATAGTGAATATTGTCTCAGTCCATGCACATGTGATACTTCCGAGCATCACATGGGGATACCATGTAAACAGTTTGCTATTCCAGTACAATCCCAGTTTGCATCAGACAAAGGATGTGTACGCTCTGAAAAGTTGAACATGAGGTAAAAGAAAGATGAGGCAGAGCTAGTTCAGGCAGATTGGCTTTGTTATATTGCAACCGGACTTAAAGTAGTACAAAATGTTGTCAGTTAAGTATAGTCAGGAGACATTGATAGTATTCTCAAAAATATTCTAGCTGTTTCATTGAATTTGCCACGAAATGATGGTGGCAATTTCAAGAATCTTGTCTATGTCGTCATCTAAAAGCCTGGAAGTGCTGGTACGCTTGATATCTACAACATCACAGGAGTCGTCAGGGCTATTGAAATGAGATATAATGAAGACAAAATAGAAGTGATTCTATCTTTCAGTCTCAGCTTGGGTGGTAATGACTTCAGTCCCAAATTTTATGGGATCTCACATGAAAAGTGGCTGAAAGGAATGTTTGAAAAAGAAACTTTTAGGAGAAATCTTTTCTAGATTGGCCCAAGACCAGATTCTGGGCATCTCAGTGTAACCACTGACCCGGGCTTTACATGAGTCTGTTGCAGAACCTCTACTGCCCTAGCAGTCACGATGCTAGAAGACTTTCATTGGAAGAAGTAAGACAATTAAGTATAAAACTGCCTGGAAAAGGTGTAAGAAACACAAAGTTGTGTATGCCTCCAGTCACTGCATTACACAACATTTACAAATTAATCAACAGTGGTCTGCAATATTTATTAACGGCAGGAGTGTCAGAGGCAGAACTCCCAAATTTTATGGAAGGTGAAGGTCTAAAGAAAGTTGGTGATGTGATAGAATACGAACTGGGCCCACATGTCTACAATATTGAAGACCTTCTTAGAATTCCAGAAGAAAATCTCAACGAAGCACTGACCAAAGCCAGAATGCGACGGCAGAGAAAACGAGAATTAAATGAACCACCAGGAAAAGAGCAGCAACCAAGGAAATGAAAGACGATGACATCAGCATGCGAAATTGCCGCCGGTTCGATGTTAGCCAATTTAATTGCGGACTGGGGCAAACAATGAGTATCCAGTCCGTCTGGCCAGTTGGATTTTTAGGCATATCGAGTAAATTTAATCTGCAAATTTTATATTTTTATGATATTAAAATAAATATAAGAAACTAAATGAAAAATAAATAACGGTCAATTGTTTCTGATGACCACTCGTGAATCTGGGTGAGATTAGAAAATAAATAACTCCCGTTTGATTTGCGTTTACTAGATGTTTGTAACTCCAAATAAAGACTCTTCTGCGTCTATGCGATGTCTGATGACACATACTACTTCCGATTATCAACGTCAACATGCAGAGGTACTTGGATGCCTGGAAGCCACATGAGACTAAAAAAACAAACACAGCCAAGGAAAAATAACTATTCAAAACGAATACGACACTATCAAACGAAAACGATAGTTGGGCTACATAATTCGCTTAAAATATAGAAACAGGATGCATGCTACGACCATGACAGTGCTGTGATAGTTCGTTCAGCTCATCATCGCGAATGATATCCGAGACTGTAGCTCACTGAATTTGCACGTGAGCCTCTCAAGATATAGCGAAAGTTACCGAATTCGTTTCGCGCACGAATGATTTCAACACAATTTGTATCAACATACAGAGCAACACTACTCGTTTGATATATCCTGAAAAAGAGTGATCTGTGTACATGAATCAGCCATGTTGACCCTGGAGTTGTGGAAGAGTTCATTGCTTATACAGGACTAAGTGATTATGGTAGTAGTCGCGTGCCATAGGTAAACAAACATGGTCTACTTCATTAGACGAATTATATCACAAACATACATTATGTAAAAATTTTAATTAGTTTAAGGAACACTAGATGATGCAGATGATGTTTGTTTGAATTAGGTAAATTTATCTACATTTCAAGACGTTGCTTTGAAAATTCACTGAGCTACAGACACAGATATCATTCACGATGCTGAGCTGAACAAAAGAGAGCAATATGTAAATATATATATTTTGTTAAAGTGTTTGTGTTTGTATTGTTCTTTCTTTGTGTCGACCGCCTTAATAAAAGGGATCCATAGAACTCCAAAGCCCCTGGCCAGTGACTCAGGCTTCCTGAACCATCCTTTGTCATGTTTGTTTGCTCTCGCTCTCTCTCTCTCTCTCTCTCTCTCTCTCTCTCTCTCTCTCTCTCTCTCTTTTTATATATATATATATATATATATATATATATATATATATATAAATTTTTTTCCCACTGTTGTTATGTCACATATCATATTCTAAATACATGTATTTAATTAGAGAATTTAGTCGAGGGGGTGGGCATGTTGATGTATGCCCTCAGAAAGTATACATACGTTCAATGATTGCAGTATTAAAAAATTAGTTTTTGAGTACTTTGGTATTGAAAGTATTGTTTCTACTAAATTAAATAATATTGACTTTTGTTGATGGATTTAATAACAATTACCCCATTAGTTTTATTTCGGTTTTTGGTTAACAGGCAAAAGGACATTTTATTGTAGTTGGGTAGTCGGCTTAATTTCCATTATTGCTTATCTATTCATATTTATGTTGCAGAATTTTCACCAGCTTAAAACACACTGAATAACTATGTTGATTTAAATCAGTATGGGACTATTTTCGTACACAAAATGTGTAAAACGCATTTTTTTAAATGACCAAAGAATCACCTCGTTAAAATATAATGCCTCGAATAAGGAAACTCTCATGAAAATACTTTCTATCAGTTTGGATCGAAAGATTTGGCTTTTAACATTTTTACTAACTTTAAATTTCTTTCTGATGGACAATGCATGAATGCTGCTCTTGTATTATGTATAACCTATCTGTAGTTATAACTCAACACAGTTGAATACCCCATCATCTGATGCTGGCACCTATAGTGACAGTTCTTGTCATGTGGGGGGAGTATAGTTGGAGGATTGCTGAGCCGACCTTACTGAGGTCATTCACCAGCTCATTTTTAAAAGCAAACATTTGGGGAAATCTCTACGAGTGTATAATCTACTATCAAACTAGTCTCGACTGAAACTCAGGTGTTTTTGTACAAAACATGCATATCAGCTGATACTGAATTGGTAGTTATACAGTTTGTTTGACAAAAAAAGGGCAACTGCCTGAGAAATGTTAGAGACCCATTAAGAGATTAATTGATTTCATGACCTGGACTCTACTTTACATCATTACAAGAATTTTACGTCCATTTTTTCATATGATTCAAGACAGCTCATTTCAATAGACTGGATTTAGAAAATTATTTACATAATTAAATTTTGTAGAGCAAAATATAAACAAGGGTCAGACAGAAAATTGGCGCTGTAAAAGTGCTGCAATTAATGGTACAATGAAAGTTACAGATAGTTAAATTACTGTCAAACCTGTATATATAGATTACAGAGGGATAGGCCACAACTGGTCTCTTTATGTAGGTAAACCCTGTACAAACATATTCTTGCACCTTTTGTCATCTGATAGTAGAATGTTTGTGACAATTTTTTTTTCAGGACGACTACCACCAACTTCCCGTAAAAGTCCAATCTTTCTGCAATATAAACTAACGTAGCTTATACTCATATAAAATGTTTTGACTGTTTGACAATTTTGCAGTAAAATTAAATCCATAAACCATGTCCAATGCCAGGTTTGTAATGAATACATTAATCCAAATTAACCATACTTTATACCTGTCCGCAGATCTATAGTTATGGATAAGTTTTTATCTATTATGGCATCTGTGGAATCTCAACATATGATTGCATTCTTTGTAATAATTATAACCGGCTAAATATTTTAAAATCCGTAAATAAAACGATTAGAAGAGAAACTGCTTGTACTCTGCGTGAATTTTTACATCAAAATGTTTATTCCTCTAACAAACTCTACTCATTAATCATACACGTGAACCTCCCATTCTAAAGAAAACAAAACAAACAAACAAACAAACAAAAATCTATAGGAAATTTCTTAGACCGACGATATACACTGTCTATATCAATACTGGTAATGTTGCCCAAAGTTATCAGTACAATCTGATCAATCTAATGCTTGCATACTACATATGCATATAATCTGGGGATGAAATTTGTTCAACGCACTTTAGTGATCTGGCTATTCTGAATATAGGCAGACGCAAGACACTTTGTCGACACAATTGTCATTGAACACTTCAGACACGAAGCTATAGAGCACATATTGGGTATGATGAGGAAAGAGAGGTTGTCCCTCAAAACGTAATGGACATCAATGAACATTTCCAAAATAGTGCCATGTATCTATTTGCTAAAAAGACTTTAATCAACCTATTAAGGACACCTGTTTAGTCTCGGGAGGCGAGTCACTTATCGAAGAAAAAAAAAAGTTATTTTCATCCATTTGAATGAAACAATGATATAAAAAAAAAACAGACACACCTGCATTTTTTTTTTTTTTTTTTTTATAGCTTTTTTTTTTTTTTTTGCAACAAATCTCCATAACCTGACATGATATAGGTCAGTCCACTGTATGCACATGATATAACACAATGTAAGTCACATGTGCTATGTTGGATTTGTCTCTGCTTTTTGGTTTGCAGTCTTAATGAGCCATACTTGAATCAGATGGAAGTTTTATGTTATATTTGTAAACAAAACAGTAGACGATACCCGCCAAAATTCAGCTAATTCTCAACTGCTTTAACAAATACAAGCTTAAATTGTATTCATATGCATATGAAAGAGGACAAACATTTTATGCAGCTTTACTGCAGTTTTCTTGTCGACACTATAACAGTCCTGAAGTGTCTTCCATAAACTGCGTGCATCTCAGTTTTCAAAACACGAGACAGTAAATATAAAATTACTTCCACTTTAGGGTACCATTGTTCTTACTTAATAAAATCATCAACTATTGCTGGCTAATCTACACCTGTAGCATACATGGATTTGGCCATGATTTTATCAAGGTGAGCTTTGAAAATGTTAAATGTAAGGGCTTCAACTACTTGTGCTGGGACCAAAATGACACTACTTCAAAAAAGTACCAGATAGAAAGTAATAATGTTATGTGCTTTACTGTACACAGACAGTTGTGATGATTTCGTTATGCTCTTATTTATGTTCTTTTTGAGTTCTGTGTTACTTAATCATATTTAAATATAAATATGTTTACATTCATTTCATTATTGCTATTGTTGTTCTTGTTATATACTATATATTAAAAATCTTCCTAATCTGAGATGAAATTTCCTGATCAAATTTTGTAAATCTCCTGATTATATCTTTCTAGGCTGTCAAATGTATGTATTAATAAAGTCTTGTCACATGGTTTTATTATTATGATAGCATTCCCACATGCCATCTGATCATGAATAACATCATTCAATAGAAACACACTCGGTAGGTATACTAGTACACTTGCTGGTAGCGACTCCGATGAACGACAGATGCAAATATCTGTAGAAAAAATGCCATTATTTTTTTTTAATTAACATTTTAGAGACAAACAGATGGTAATATAGCAGTGTGTGTAATCATTCAATAAGTAAACAGCGTTTAAAGTCGCTTTACCGCATTATCACAGAAAGAAGTTGTCAATTACATATTTCTTCTAATTAAAATTCATTAAATTGGTTCCGACACAATTTTACGATGGATACAAAACTTGCTGTGTAATTGTTTAACTAAAAGGTTTCAATGAATTATAATAGAAATCGTTTTCAGTAGCAAGAACGAAGCTGTCATTCTGGTGTATGAAACATTTAATGGCTTCCAAATCGTACACACCTTCTAGCGACTATGGCATATGATTATTAGCGACTATGGTGTATGGCTACTAGCGATTATGGTGTATGACTACAAGCGATTATAGCGTATGACTACTAGATACTATGGTGTATGACTACTGGCTACCATGGTGTGTGACTACTAGCGATTATAGTGTATGACTACTAGCTACTATGGTGTATGACTACTAGCGAATATGGTGTATGACTACTAGCGACAATTGTGTATGACTACTAGCAGTTGTGGTGTATGACTACTAGCGATTATGGTGTATGCCTACTAGCTACTATGGTGTATGACTACTAGCGATTATGGTGTATGACTACTAGCTACTATGGTGTGTGACTAATAGTTAATATGGTGTATGACTACTAGCGATTATGGTGTATGACTACTAGCTACTATAGTGTGTGACTCTAATAGTTAATATGGTGTATGACTACTAGCGATTATGGTGTATGACTACTAGCGATTATAGTGTATGACTACTAGCGATTATGGTTTATAACTACTAGCGATTATGATGTATGACTACTAGCGACTATGGTGTATCACTACTAGCGACTTTAAGCACCTGAAGGTGTACAATAGATAGCTTTTGTCATGTCTAAAAAAAAAGTGATTATTCAAGCTTAAAACTT
This sequence comes from Margaritifera margaritifera, assembly GCA_029931535.1. Classification (NCBI taxonomy): domain Eukaryota; kingdom Metazoa; phylum Mollusca; class Bivalvia; order Unionida; family Margaritiferidae; genus Margaritifera; species Margaritifera margaritifera. The sequence goes on from JAQPZY010001293.1 coordinate 1,603,152, forward strand.
GATTTTATCAGGAACTCTGGTTATTCCTTAGTACTACATTTGGCACATGTGTATCAAATTGTATGATTCAATTTGTATATGTCACTCGAAGACATGATGCAGATTGCACGAAGTCTCTCAGAATGATTATTGATATAAGAGTTAAAAGATCCTCTTCTCTATGTTTGTAGACCACGCATATCTTGAGATAAGTTCACCATCTCTTCGTGCGAGAGGAATATCAACGTTCCTTCATATAAGAATCAACTACTGCTGCCACCTTCACTTCCAAGTTTCTAAACACTATAAGCACAACGCACCCTATTCGAGTCTTGTCCATGTACCTAAAGTGCATTATAATAATTACTTGTACACCCACAAATTTTGAAAGCAGTTACTTATGTTCAATTATGCAAAAAAGGAAAATAAATCTTGCCTTTCATTAACATATCAAATGCCTTTATGTTGATTGTAAGTAATAGAATACATATAACTTAATATTTTGTTTGTAGAATTCTAAGCGATATATATGTCCTTTAATGAATCAAGGATGAATTTAGTCTGAGTTTTTTTCTGACCCTTCCCATCCCATGTTAGATACAACAGTTGGAGAGGCAAGGTGACCAAACTCATCCTGACAATTCAAGTACTAGTATCTAACATGGAATGAAAACGGTCGGAGTAACTTGGGCTAAGTTAAGCGAGAGGAAAATGTCTTAATGGCTTACATGAAAAGTGAAACAGCGAAAAAATTGTGCGCAAAAAACTTTTGTTTTGAAACTACTAGTATATCAGTTTTTCATACTCTCGAAAAACAAATTACACAGGCAAAACAAAATTATATCAGGGACCAAGCTCAACATGAGAATTTTGCAAAGTAGGTTACAGAGTTTATTTAAATTTTCATTTTGTAACACCTGATTTTGAATGAATAAAAAGCACTTGTTGCATGCATGTGAACTGTAATTTTTGACAGCTTACATAGTCACTGTGTATATATTTTGCTTCCTTGATGTTTTGTCTAGGTTTCATAAACAGCGCTAAACTCCAAATGCATGCTGATACACGAGATGAGAGTTTCAGCACGAAGACAAAGCCTATTAACGGTTCAAAGTCTTTTCCGACTGTTCTGGCAAATAGTTGAACTTAAAATGTGTATGTTCACTACTCTTATGTGAATAACAATTAAATGTATGTATTTATTTTAATGTGTTAAATCAGCAGACGCGATTTGCAGCCGGTGTCACAAAATTTCAAACAAGCTGCAGGAAATGTATGTTATTGTAGCATTCAACTTCCCCAAATTCGTTAAAATTATAATTATAGAACTTACAAAAAAATGTGTCATTCAGTCAGTCCTTACCGTTATTACAATAGAATACATGCACTCCGATTAACTGATTAGTTGGGAGGAGGATCTGACCACGTGTTTGAGTTAAGTGCACAAAATGTTTCGGAAAAGGTTCGGCAAATTGAAATGTTGGGTAATAGAGTTTTAAATTTACTTTTCTTATTTAATTCGATGATCATGTAGATAAATAGTGTTAGGAAATGTTTGCTTTTTATCTTTAAAACACGAAAAGCTCTAAATACGCAATTTATCAAACGATTCCATCCATGACGGTGACCCTATTTCGTGTCACCACGGCCGAAATAAGTAGTACTTTAAGTTCGATATCATCAATACGAAAATATCCCCAAAATAAACACTGAACCTATTTACATATGCCTTCAATTTGGATTATTTCATATCGTAAGTTAAGAGCTCTGATCTGGATGCTCATCGCTCATCGACCAGATGATTAAAACTTGTTTTCAAGGAACATTACATACAATCAACATCATTACAGTTCTGGTCACATGTGATTGAGGATCTTATTTTTCTGCCACAACTTTGGCATACGGCAATATATTAGTTGGTTTGTGGGGGTCACATTGTCGATATCATGGGGTAAGGAGAGGGAATTACGGTGGGGAGGGACTAATTTCTCTGCTAGTATGGACAAAATATGCCCAGAGTAATTTTTACAAATAAATCGTATGTCGAAATTAGAAATTGTATATAACTGTATTATTCAACTGAACTCTAATATTACAATGTTTCATAGACTTTCAAAAGAAATGGTTTATATAAGTAGAATGTTCACACAAATTAAAGTGCGTGAAGTATACTTCCCCAGAATAAGTATACTACCCATAATAAGTATACTTCCCATAATAGCAGTAGCTCTTGTGATACTGTAACTCTTACTCACAACCCAAAGTACTTCACATTTATCAGGTGACCTTCTTGCCGAACTTGCCAGCAAAGTACTGATGTTGAGAGATATTAAATGGGGAAGAAAAAAGAAAGGAAAAATAATGCTTGTGTATGGTTTGGTGTTTTATGGCACAGCAAAGCAAGTAGGTTATTTAGTGCGAAGGCAACTAGAGTAAAGCGCCTTGCACAAGAGCAAACCATGGTAGCCGACCAACCCGTGCTGATCTGATGGTAAAATCAGTCGCGAGTCCGGCAGTGAAACTACTGAGCCACTGCAGCCCCTCACGAAAGAATGAATAAAAGAATAAATATATATATGAATGAATTTTTAAAAAAAAACACAAAATACGCCGCGCTTTTAGGAGCTGATGTTGGATTTTCCATAAACAGATGCCAGAGGGGTGGGAGCAGATATATGTATACACACACGCACAAGCTGGAGGCTGTTTCGGGTAGGGGGATGATTGTACGGGTAAACTGGAGATTCATGCCCTTTTGCAATCCATTGAATCTTATAGTTTGTTTCTTCTATATTCAGATAGAAACATTCGATGTGTGTTTTATTGCTATAAAGTTGTTGCAATACAGATTTACAATTTATTCCACGGCATTTTTAGCTGTTGCAAAATGAAAGGGTTTTATTTTTAGAGGCGCAAGTAGTTAGCGTGCCGGACTTGCAACCGCAAGGGTGTGGGTTCAAATCCTACCACTGGATCAGCCCGGGTCGGCTACGATGGCGTGTCCTTGGGCAAGGCACTTTAATCCGATTGCCTTGGCACTAATAACCTACTTGTGTTGCTGTGCTGTTAAAGACCAAAAAGCAGAAATTCCAAAAAGTGTTTGTCTCCTCTTATGTCCTTATATCACTCAAATGGTCACGTCATATTACTCAGAGTGCTCCTGACTTCGCGTCATATCTTGAAGCTACCGTCATATTCTGCGACACTATACGTGCCATTCTTTCACTCTGGTTATTAACTTTTACTCAGTATAATAAAACAATTATTGACCTCGCTTTGAGGTTAAATGGTGATTTGTCCACCTTAGTCATATGTCATATTATTCTTGGGCGGAGCCCTATATATGTATAGAATATGCCTCGGACGGACAAGTCGTCATATAACCTCCAAATAAGGGCAATAATTGTATACCACTATTTATCTAGCAAAGGTGTTCCATTATAAATTAACTGAAATATGGCTTTATTTTTTTGAAAGTTATCAGAAAGGTGAAACTATAACATTGAATATCCTCCGTAATTTATATATTGTTCGGTCTATATTGGGTTATTATGACATGCAATTAGCCAAGCAAGTTAATGCCACTCAATAATAACTTCTATATTTTTAAGGCTTGACTATTCCGGTAGACATAGGTGTATTTCAAAATAAAACATATATTTGAAAAAGAATCATTATAACGTTGGACAACAATGCTAAATCTACTAAGTGTGACGAAACATTTAATTCTATTATTTCTTTCTTTCATCAACTTGAAAAAAAGGTTATAAAAGAACAAAAATTAATAATAATAATAATAATAATAATAATAATAATAATAATAATAATAAGAAGAAGAAGAATGTCTTTATTTTACGAGGATAACATATTTAGCATTGAAGCCAATCTCTCATATGGTCCTCAAAATGTCTACAAACTAATATACGTATATCCATCTATTAAAACTAGTACTAATACTTAAAACGCTAACAACAATGACATGTACAATACTAGGGGATGATATCATTAATTAACATTATTAATTAACATAATTAACATTAACAATTAACAGAAATGACATTTAAACTAATAGGGATGATATCTTTAATTTTAAACAATTAAAAAGAGGAAAATACGTGTATGCAATAAAATACAAGTCCGGATATCATTTGCGGTGAGCAATGGGATAGTCATTATACAAGGGCCTGAATTTAAAGTAAAAGTTGAATATTAATTTCAGTAGGAATAGTATTCCATATTTTTGGACCCGATACAGGGAGAGATCGCGGAATAAAAAAATACTATTTGGAAAAAGAACGAAAGATAGATAATCAGGTACACTGCCATTGACCGTTTTGTACATCGTGCAACCTTTTTTCAATGCAGCACGTTCACAAAATGGTAACCAATTTCATACCGAAAACAGTTCAGAGGACGGTGTGAAAATATCAGTTTTTTTTAATTATTTGGGCAGCTCGTGTTTGCAATTTAGCAATTTTAACAGTTTGAGCGGTACTGCAGTTGCCCGAAATGGTGCACCCATGATCTAAGATTTGTAAAATATATATATTGTAATTTAATTTATGAATATTTTTAGAAACATAATTTGAAATAATTTTCATAAGTGCAATCAGGACAACTCAGTAAAAGACAAATATGATTAACTTGGGTGTTCCTTTGAAGATTGTTATCAATGAAGATATCTTACAATTTTTGAGAGTATACAGAGGCAAATTCAAAGGCATTGAGTATTATTTTGAGTGCAGGAATTGTCGATAGTTTCGGAGTGGAGCCAGATGTCATACAAGTAGTTTTTGATAGATTTAGGTGTATTTTAATTTGCGTACACCACTCGTAAACAGATTGAAAAGATTATAATCGACAACGGATGTAGAGCTGCCCGAATGGTGGATAGTTGTGTCATCAGGGAATATATCAGAATTAAAGTATTTAAGACACATATGTAGATTGTTTATAAAGATTGGAAAAAGACCAGCTCCTAAAATGAAGCCTTGCGGGAAGCCACATTTTACTGGTTCTAATGTTGTTGAGTGGTTTCCATTTCTGACAATATGAGTCCAGTTTGTAAGGTAAACGAGTGTGTAATAGTTTAAAATGTATAGACTGTTAATTTCTTCAAAAGAATATCGTGATCAACAATATCGAAAGCCTTTTTGAAATATATGATGACAACCCAGTGATTTTACATTAGGTAATAGCAGATAGCTATTCATCTATCAATTTAGTCAGGGCAGTTTGACAGGAATGATTTTGTCTGAATCCGGATTGAGATCCATGTAGAACATTATTGTTATTGAGACAGCATAATAGGTCGATAGAAATGTGTTTCTCGGTTATTTTTGAAATGACGGAGAGAAATAAAGTGGTCTATAATTTAATGGGTCATTCCTGGGTCCTCCTTTATGAATAGTGAATACTTGGGCTTGCTTCAAGGCATCGGGGAATACAACAGTTTGTACACAATTATTCATTCCGGTTGTGCGTGTTGCTTAACCCTTTTGGATTTTAGTGGAGCATATTTATTAAGTATGGATAAAAACCTGTCAGAACAAACTTTTAACGCATTGTCCGGATCTAGTGATAAAAATGGTGCGTTCTTGAACGCCGAGGACAGTTCATAAAGAAACAGGTGGTTATCAAACTGACAGAATAATCTGTATATAAATATTTTATTAGTACTTTTGTATGGTTTGGTAAATTGATTTCGCGACACGCAGACCGGATAACGGTCACTTTAGACCTAAGCAGAGTATAATGGTTTTGAATATGGACTGTGGGTGAGTAGTGTAACTATGTTGAATCCAACTAGATGTTGACTCAGTTACCCTTGTTGATAGTTGGGTGAGGTTATGAGAGAGAACCATGTCCTCCCACTTTTTATGATTTTGATTCCAAAGATCAGTGTTAAAATCGCCCATTATGATACATTCCATATTAAGCTTTGAGAGAGTGGCACGTTCAATTTCTGTATCGAAAATGTCAATCCAGGTAGCAGACGAGTTGGAGGTGGGAGGTGAGGTGGGAGGTGGGTCAGATACACTATACAAAAAAGAAAGGGTTTTGATTTAGGGAGGGAAATCTCTATCCATAAAGATTCTACGGTCTCACTTTCAAGATCTAATGTAACTTGTACATTAAATGACTGGAAATATAAACAACTATTCCAACGCCGATTCTGTTTACTCTGTCTTTTCTCTCTAAACTGTAACCTTCAATGGTTATTAAGGAATCATCAATAGAATTGTCTAAATATGTTTCACATAGACCAAATATATCAATAATTCTAGACGTAGCAATTGTTGATACAAGTTTATAGAAAAATATATCTAATATTTACATTTACAATATGTAAGCCCCTATATTGAACCTTAAAACCAGAGGAATAATCGTCGGATGTAACTTTATCAGCAACAAAATTTGAATTCGTTACAATGGGAATGATTAGTAACGCCGGATGCAGAGATACGTTTTAGAGATGAGGAATAGTGCCTAATATTGCTTATTGAGATCTGGAGGGGGAAATAACATAATTGGTGCATTCTGTAGGGATGCATTCCAGGCAAATATACTTTAAGGTGGAAAAGAAGTTATAAGTAGGTCACCACAATGACATACAGACTTAGACTCCTAGTAAAAGCTATATTTGTCATTGTAATTCAGCCTACGTGAATTATCATAATTTACTGAGGGGTACCATCTGTCATTGAAAGTTGTCTGGCCATCATAAAATCTGCAATTTGAGCGCTGTCTGTTGTACACTTTATGTAAACGTCTACGACCAAAGTCTCTGTTACTGTCATCTATATGGTTAGAGTTCTGCCGTATGATGCCTCCTCTGAGTTTAAGAGGCTGTTCTGAATGAGATTTAGGTATGACAAGTGGTATGATCGCAAATGTACTGGCCGCCTAGGTGACTGCCGTACATCAGGTGCCTTCCACAGGGTCTGTTCTTGGTTCAAAAATTATGATTCTGACGCCGGCTTAAGGATAGTGCACAGACTGTGAATGTTTCTCAGAAGTGTGGATGAACGACTGTCATGAAGATGTAGTTTTGTGAAACAGAGACACTGGGACTTCGCCTGATGTTAAATGAGTTATGATTGGCTACGTAATTGATGTTCAGTTGTCTGCATACATCTATCAGGGTCGAATCAAAAGGTTTAAGATCTTCATCAGGTCGAGGAATGAGACCCGATACAATTACGGAATGTTGAGGTCAAAATCTGCCACGTGTATACCCTTCAAAAGAGATGATCCTGTAAGGAGGATCTTTGAGGTAATATGGACGGATTCAGAATAGGGACTTCTGTATTGATTTTCCTCAAGAGAAATATCTGGGTGATCAACAGTTTATGTGACCTCGGTTATAATCTGACGTGGCAATAAATGGGGGCTTGTTGAGTTTAATTGGTCAAACGTCGATTGTGTTTTGTTCGACATGGCAGCTGCTTTGTGTACTATGTTGTGTTTGATATTATCTCGTTTCTGTTCTATATCATTCAAATGTGTTGTCACAAAGGAGTCATTACATTTTTTAATCTGCAGATATGTGATCATACACTAACTGTATTTTGGTTTCATACACTGACTGCGTTTGATCACTTTGCTGCATTATTTGGTCCGTCTGAGTTTGTACAGTTGATACCACAATTAGAATGGAGTTTACTATTTTAGGAAGACATCTACATTCTTGACACACCCAGAACATTGTATTTTTTTTTCTTCCTAATTCCTACACACTTCTCGTGGTACCAAATCATACAGAGAGTACATCGTATCATGTTGAGCTTTGCTTTAGATTTACTGGTTAATTTACACTAATTCAAGCAGATTGATACATTTATTTCATTATTATTTTGATTTACCAGGCAGTAATTTTTTTTATACAGTTTGATTTGATTAGGCAGCTGCCATTTCTGTAAGTTCTTTTATACTGTCATCACACTGGTTTTCATCGGTTGCTACCTCACACCGTTGTTTAGTTCTGTTGCCTGCTAATGTGTTGCCCGCTTGAAGATGATCAGTTGCTGGCATGACACTTGGTGGCACATCTCACGTATCTTGTATATTGGCGTTTTGTGCATGTGGGCGATGGTTTTGTCTTTAGCTTCCACAAAGGCAAATCACTTCATTTCAATGTTGATGGTGTTATTTATATGGCGTGCTGCTCGCTCAACTTTGCTAGTATTTTGTTCTGGGGAATCTTCAACATTTCCGCGTGATTGTTTGTTTGTACTTGTGCTTTTGAAAATGTTTCATTTCATTTCATTATTACTCAAGTTCATCACAATTGCCACGTATCTTTCATGCATCATTTTATCTAATTCAGACAGAGTAATTTTTGTGCCAGCTGTATCCATGGTGAATAAAACCTCAATATAAGCGTTAATAATATTTAATATTTTGATGAGTTCAGTGAATATGGTTCCATAATATCAGTAAGTAGAAAAAAGAAACAGATGAAAATGTCCCTCCTGCGCTTCCGTAGTTTTTATTATGAACTGCGTAGACTTGTTTAATGTGTGTTAATTATAACCCTTCTGCACTTCCTTAGTTTTAGTTATGAACTGTCTAGCCTTGCTGAGTGCATGTTATTATGTCTCTACTGCTTTTCCGAAGTTTTGTAGATAAAAGGCGCAGGATTTCTGAGTGCCATCGTCGCAAGCCACGGGCGATAATCCGCTACGCTCCTTTATCACCCGTCTCCGAATGAAAAAAAAACAACAAAAAAAACCTGAACAGATAGAAACTCTCTGCTCTTAACCTGGCATTTTTTAAATAAGAGAGCAAGACGAAGAGAGAGAGAGAGAGAGAGAGAGAGAGAGAGAGAGAGAGAGAGAGAGAGAGAGAGAGAGAAAAGAGATCTTGTAAGGGTTACTGTATGGAGGATCCCAAAATCCATAAAATATATCCGAAGTTTTCTTTTCTGGTGCATAGTTCCTTACCCTAAGTGCAAACCATCGACAACAAATGATGGACGAGCACTATTGCGCGGAAACGAAATCGGTAACAGACAGACAAACAAACGGACATCATAACAATACGCTCCGCCATAAGGCTGGCGTGTACAAACTACATATATAAAACAAATATGTCTAAAGAGTGATTACTGTGTAGCTCCTGTCAGCGTAATTACTGAATTGCCAATTCTATTAATTGTTTTAGTCACTGATAATTCAAAATGTGAGATAGTAGCATATACATTCCTGTCGATACTGATTGATTATTAGTAGAAGCATTCAGCATAGAATCACTAAGGGTTTTTGAGTTACAAGAAGTAAGGCTGTCGACCATTTAATAAAATATGCCGAGTTACTGAAATTTCCATTACTCCCAAATTATTTTCTGGATATCAAAACAAGGTGTCATTATGAATAAGATTGATATGGCACAATAAATTGGATACAATGTATTCACATGACATATATAAAAGATGACAATGTAAAAATAAATTGGACACAATGTATTCACATGACATATATAAAAAATGACAATGTAAAAATAAATTGGATACAATGTATTCACATGACATATATAAAAGATGACACTGTAAAAATAAATTGGATACAATGTATTCACATGACATATATAAAAAGATGACAATGAAAAACATTTAGCTTAAAGAAAGTACAAATTTAGTTTAAGAAATGTGCTGGTATCAACTGACCTTGAAATTGTATACTCCTATGAAATGAAATAAGTCTTCAAAAACTTCATGAAACGGTTTTTTACTGTCGAAATCAATTATGGGTACACCACAGACGTATACAAATAAAACATTCATTTCATTAAATACACATATCTATATCAGTTGCACTTCACCGAGATCTTCATTTGGTATTCAACAGTCTTTTTATTTGTTACAAAGATAACCCATGTTTGTTAATTTTGTTTCAGACAATCCCTAAATCAACTAAATATCTAGGGCCATCGATAGTATGTGTTAAATGTAAACAATTGTAACATGAGCTTTATATTTACCTCCAACATTAGTTTATTATAGTACAAAACAAGTCTCAAACGAATCTATAGAGTTATTAAAGATAAGCGTATTGAAACTGCTACACCTGAACCAAACTTGAACATTTATTTGTTGAAATGAATTACATGTATAGACCTATGAAATGTTATAGGCTGTAATAATAGAGGCAACTTTAAGGGTAATGATAGACAAAAGGATAACATCCTAATAATTTTATTTTTAAAAAAAAAAGATGGAATCATAGTTACTAGCAGAGACAAATTTAAAATAGGCAATGTAACACATCTCGTTGTAATAATAAAGAACAGGAAGAGTATGTATTCTAAGTAGGGTGTCGTCGGTGGAGTGCTGTGCTATCAAGATGTATTCTAAGTAGGGTGTCAATGGCGGAGTGCTATGTTATCAATAATAAAGGACAGGAAGAGTATGTATTCTAGTAGGGTGTCGATGGTGGAGCACTGTGCTGTGAATGCACCACGCGAGGTAGATAGATTCCTACAGACATCCTTGAAAACAACGATACACTATGTCAAAACAAACTAAATGGGGTAAAGCAAAAGCATATACTAACAATTGTGATTTTAAAATATACAATGCAGTCATACAGCACATAAAATCTTGACCTCTTTAAAGTATCAACTTTCTTTTCATCTATTTTAACTTTAGATAAACAACTTACAATATATTTGAACATGGATATCTCAATCCCTTACAACTATACAATAAAACAATAAGGGTTAAAAATACTCGCACGAATAGCACAACAAAATATGCACACACCAATGTGACGTATATATACAATATATAATATATATATATATATATATATATATATATATATATATATATATATATATATATATATATATATATATATAAACTGCCAACGAATATTGCATAACTATTTTTTTATAACTAACAAATCAAATGCGATTTTAGACTCCCATTGAGTCTTTGTTGGAGGCTAATTCAAAACAGAAACAAGACAAACGATAAGCAAAACAAAGTGTTCAATTTATAAAACTTAATAATAATAATGATATTATTATTATTATTATTATTATTATTATTATTATTATTATTATTATTATTATTAATACTGCAAGAACTCTAAAAAACGTAGTAATTATAGGTACGTGATTGAATAATGAACTAAATGAACGAATTAATATGGGTTAAACAGATATTGATTTTTATTTGCGTTTGGGGTACCCGTTTGGGTCTTCTTGGTTTAAGTCTCTTGGTTTCAGCGTTCTTAGGCGGCGTTTCCAGTAAGAAACCAAATCCAGCAGGACGGACAGTTAGGGGACATAACTCGTGTAAATGATGTCTTGAAAAGCGGGAAATCAGATTCATTCAAGGTCTCATAAATATAAAGCTGCATGCAAAATTTGGTTGTAATCCAACATTCCTTGGCAAAGTTAAGCTGCAAAACCAAAAGTTAGGAAGGCAGGCAATCAGGGGCCACAACTCCTCTAAATAATTACCTAGAAGGCTGAAGATTTAACTATTTTAGGTCTCAGCAATATAATGCTGCATACCAAATTGGTTAAAATCACATGACAAACCAATACCTTATTTTTTTTTATTTGACAAAACTGCAGAATAGTGTAGTGAAATGACTTTAAGATACATTCGGATGCCTTGGTCATTACGCCTTTGCCTTACATGAGGTCATGACATCCTTTATAATGTCATAAAGGTCTATTTGTATAAGTTTTACACGGAGAACTATCAATATAATTACCACGCTACTGATGTGTGGTAGCTGCTATTGTCCTTAAATAAAAGATTCTATCAAACCAAACACTTGATAACCTTGAATGTGTCACTAACGCTACAGTCTTTAAATAAAGATTATATCGAACCAAACATTCTATAACCTTGAATGTATCACTAAAACCTGTTGAGAGGCATGATAAATACAAATGTTCGCACTAAAGAGTGTATGACATATACTATTTAATTTATCATACATTTGAATCAAACAATATCATCTGTAATTTTCCGTAATCTTTATACACTATCAATTTAAAAGAACGTTGTATTGAAATTTTAAGAATTTAAAATTTGTAGTACTTAAGAATCAGCTGAAAATTATAATGAAGAGTTTATCTATCATAATGTATGCACCCTAAAATAATGACTACAAAATCCATGAAAAATATACTTCGAGTATGGAAGCTTTGATAATTGTACAAATCAATTCATATCTATTTAATTGAGGTTGTAGGCAAATACTGGTAATCCCCAATGTGTCAGATTTATAAATGTTTGGTGTCTGATATACACAGAAGCTTTTATTACATATTATTTGTTTTTATATTTTGTGAAAAAGGTGGGGGGGGGGGGTTTAAATGGCTAAATATATTTCAACCACCTCTAGATCTGTCAGCCACTAAATGTGTAAGAAGAATTTTAAAATAAAAAAAAATAAATTAGCCCATATTACTGAATAGCAAATTTACAAGTCAATACTAGTAACTGTTTAAGACAATTTATATGTGACTCGTGTTCTTTTTTTTCCTTTTTCAATCAAACTTACCGTCGGGTAAACTTAAAAGTTTAAAGACTGTTTAACAGCAACAAATACCATTTTCTTTTTTAATGTAAAAATTAAGTATCTCTGGCAATGCTCAATCCATTCACTATCGTGAATTTTAGACACCCCTTAGAGCCGATAACTTCACAAAGTATATTACCTTTCAACAGGTTTTAGTGATAAGACTGTAGCGTTAGTGACACATTCAAGGTTATCAAATGTTTGGTTCGATAGAATCTTTAATTTAAGGACAATAGCGGCTCCCACACATCTGTAGCGTGGTAATTATACTGATAGTTCTCCGTGACCCTATAAAATGATAGCAATCTACCGAACAATCAAAGTACTGTAAAGTACTCACAACATATACCAATTTTACCAATGTAAAACACACACCAAACTCTCAACAGCATCAATCTAGATTACCACCAAGGGGCCCCGGGTGGCCGATCGATATAAGTCGCTCGTCTTTACAGATTACTCACACATACTCTGTCCGCGTGAGTTTGAGTCTCGGCTCGACCAACGTGGATATGTGAGAAAGCTTGCCAGTAGTTTAATAATCATTTGTGTAGGTAACCGAATTTTTTTTTTTTTTTTTTGCAGAAACCACTTTTCTTCTTTCGGTCACAGTGACCTTGACCTTTGGACCCCAAAATCAATAGAGTTCTTCCTTACACTAAGTCAGGCTATCTATAAAGTTTGGTAACTGTAGATGGTGGAGAACCCGAGTTATTGCGCGAAACCATTTTTCTTCTTTCAGTCACAATGACCTTAACCTTTGAGCTTAGTACTCCGAATCAACAGGGTTCTTACTTACCCCAAGTGCAAGACATCCACAAAGTTCGGTAACTGTAGATGGTGCACAACTCAAGTTGTTGTGCAAAAAAGAAAAAATTAGTACCAGACACACAGACAGGCGGACGGAAGAACGGACAACATCATAACATAATACGCTCCGCCTTATAGCGTATAGAAAGAAGATGACGAAACCTTGCAGTGGGTATTGTTATTGTTGTTGTGATGGCGGTGATGATGGTAGTGGTGGTAGTAGTGATAGTAGTTGTTGTTATGGTGGTCATGATGGACAGCCACAGGTGGTACAAAGAGATCAAGTACGTTGACTATGAATAAGCAACGTTATCCTGAAGTGAACAATATATGTCATAAGAGGTCAAGCATTTGACAGATCACAACAAGACCTGACAGACCAGTACAATGTCATTGGAGGTCAAGCTATGGACAGATCACAGCAAGACCTGATAAACCAGTCCAATGTCATTGGAGATCAAGCGATTGACAGATCACAACAAGACCTGATAGACCAGTACAATGTCATTGGAGGTCAAGCTATGGACAGATCACAACAAGATCTGATAGACCAGTCCAATGTCATTGGAGATCAAGCGATTGACAGATCACAACAAGACCTGATAGACCAGTACAATGTCATTGGAGGTCAAGTGATGGACAGATCACAGCAAGATCTGATAGACCAGCACAGTGTCAGTGAAGGTCAAGCGATGGACATATCACAGCTAAACCTGGTATACCAACACAAGAAATTCTGATTTTAATAATCATTTGCACTGTTTCCGGAAGAGAAATACCCGTAACCCTTGTCTATTATTTAATTGGTCAGTAGCAGATCTGGATCAAGAGCATTCATGTTGTGGACAGCTTTTTATATGAGTAGATACGGTACCTACGATAAAGACTGAAACGACACCAAAAGAATGTGCCCCACGGAGACTCAATTAAATCAAGTGATTTGCCCATATCCTAATAATATGTAATGTCAAGTACAGCTTTATAAACTACAGCGAATCAGAAAATATTGTTCATAACAAGAACCAGCAGATCTGAGTACTTAACTTCCTTATAGGCCGTGTTATTATAATGTGAGAATTTACGTGCATTCCTACTAGCTATATAGGCTACCGTGTCTAGTCTAGCGCAGAACATTATTAAAGAAATAATCTAAATAAAAAATGTTTATCTAATGGGAATTTTCATTTTTATAGCTAATATGATATTATATATATATATATATATATATATATATATATATATATATATATATATATATATATAAGAAACATTTCAAGAGATCAATACATATTTGAACCACCTCAAGCATGTAAATTATATGAGGCTTGTGACGTCATGATTTAACTTCTAAGTAAATCTTGATGAAAATTAAAAATAATAGAAGAAAAAGAATAGCAAAGAAGAAACTGGCTTTAAAAATCCTAAATGGTGCTAATACTTTGTAATGTATTATAACTATAAAAAATGTGTATACTTTCATCAATAAGGCTCTTTATACCTGAGACGGAAATTTTATGTTCACGGGGTAAAAATGAATATCGTTTCAGATTTAACCAAGTCAGAATAAACTTTATCTTATTTCATTTGCTATGAAAATAGCCGTGTGCTTGAAACATTTTTGCATACTAAAAATCATTTCCTAAACTTGACCTTAATTCTGATATTTATTCATCCCAGTCGAACAAGGATTTAAATTTAAGAAATCTTGTTTCCTCAAGTTTTAAGAATTCAACTTGAAATGTGTCCAGATGACGTGGATGCCCATAGTCTTTAATATAACTGATGAAACTTTGGTTGAAAATGTAATAGCAAATTACAATTTCAAACAGGGTCAGCGACTCAAAGTTTCATCCCAAAAGCTGAAAACTGAACATGACCAAGGTCTTGACGATATTAATCCTCATAATAAATTTAATTTTAATTCATAAAGTTCTTCCCAAATATATTGAAAGTCAACCAAATTTGTGATGTACGATATGCATGGATAAATTATGGGTACCAATCAATGAGTGCCACAACCCTATATCCTCTCTCCATAGCATATGGCTGGTCCAAAAAAAGAAATATTTTACGATTTTGTTAAAACATTTTTGTCTGATGGTCATTTAGGTAGTTTATTGCATTGCCACACCTTAATGGCTTTGCCCTGATGTAAGGTACACAATCAAATATAGACATGAAATGTCATACATTTTTTTTCATACAATTTCTGAATTGGTTGTTCCAACCATTTATCCAAAATTAATGCAACAGTCATTATAATTTCTGTCAAGGATATCAACACTACATGTGCCTCTATAATGATTTGCAGCTAACTGGATTCCAGGAGAAATCAAAATAGGCCACTGCCTAATAGTTGTATACATGCAAGGTACCTTTATACAAAATATTATTTGAATAGAAACTTCTTATCTATTTTACAGAGTAAATTCTACATGGACAGCACAAAGTAACAAGTATGATATATCATTTGTGCGCGCGTGTGTGTTTGTGTGTGTGTGTGTGTGTGTGTGTGTGCGTGCATGCGAACGTTTTTTTGTATATGGCGCAAACAGCGGTAATTCATGAGATTACACAACAAACGTACTGAAGACACAACTCTAACTGATGATATTCTCTGTTTGAAAAAGGGTAAAATCTTGATTCTACGAAACAATCTGGCCTAAAAACAATGTAAACAACGGATTTTTATGATGGTTCCTTTTACGCCATTAGTGCCTGTTTCGTTATTTAGAGTGTTGCTTTCCTGCAAAGCTGACTATACACACGCCTCAAATCATACCCTCGTTTACCCGGTGGAAAACTTGTAATATGATCTGCATCAGCACATACCCACCCACACCCACATACACAGCACCACCACCACCACCAACAACAACAAAACAACAACAAAAGAACAAGAAAATAAATGAAAACAAACACACAAAAAAAACAAATAACATCAATAATTCATACATTTGAATCAAACGTAATGAGAAAATGAAGATACAATCAAGACTGACATGTCCAGTACAAGCAAATAAATCCACCAGATGTCAAATCAAAGAAGTGCTTTAAACCCTTTTGAACATACATATAAAATATGTGTAGATTAGCATCAGAACTGCATAATTATCATACATGAATGTAAGATCAAAATACATTGTTTGTGGCAAGACTTCACAAATGAAAAGCTGTTGGAAAGAAGCCCTTGATATGCAACATTTGTATTATTAAACGAACTATATCCACCCCTTTTATATCGTTTACCTACTTAGTGTTTAACATTCTGGAGAAGGTTTTTCCAATTGATCATCAAAATGACCATTCCCAACATAAAACACTTAATTACAGCAATATGTGTCAGCATCACACAGCAATATGTGTCTTTCAGCATCACATAGCAGTATGTGTCTTTCAGCATCACGCAGCAATATGTGTCTTTCAGCATCACACAGCAATATGTGTCTTTCAGCATCATACTCTTAAGAATTACAGTAATATGTATCTTTCAGCATCACATAGCAATATGTCTTTCAACATCACACAACAATATGTCTTTCAGCATCACACATCAGTATGTGTCTTTCAGCATCACACATCAATGTGTCTTTCAGCATCACACAGCAATATGTGTCTTTCAGCATCCCACTCTTAAGAATTACAGAAATGTGTGTCTTTCAGTATCACACTCTTAAGAATTACAGCAATATGAGCAAAAGAAATCATACATTTATTTATGTGTTTCATTTGCGTTACATGTATATCCCTGCTGTAATTAATATTTTATGATTTTCATTTGGATCCATACATATGTATGCATGTATGTATGTATGTGTGTATATATGTATGTATGCATGTATGTATGTATGTATGTATGTATGTATGTATGTATGTATGTATGTATGTATGTATGTATGTATGTATGTATGTATGTATGTATGTATGAATGTATGTATGTATGTGTGTATGTGTTTTAGCGTTTACATTTGCGTTACACGTATATTCCTGCTTCAATAAAAGAATTTGATGATTTTAATTTGCATCCATGCATACATATGTATGTATGTATGTATGTATGTATGTATGTATGTATGTATGTATGTATGTATGTATGTATGTATGTATGTATGTATGTATGTATGTATGTATGTATGTATGTATGTATGTATGTATGTATGTATGTATGTGTATTAGCTTTTAAGGGTACATCACGACAATAGTGGCTACATGGTGCCAATTTAAAAGAAAAGTTCTAAAAATGCAAACATTAAGAAATTGTGAAAAGTAGTCTTATCAAAACAAGACACAAGATATAAACACCAAGCTATCTACTAATACAGTGGTGTCAACCCATGGGCGTCCGCAGGAATTTTTCGTGGGGGGGGGGGGGGGGGGCAAAGCCAAAATCAAAGGGACGAGCCTTCAAAGTGATACCAATAGAGTCAAAGGGAGAGGCAAACTCCCACAGTCGGACTTGGGTGGTTATATATATATATATATATATATATATATATATATATATATATATATATATATATATATATATATATATATATATATATATATATATATACTGCACAGTGAATTTTTAAAACTCACCACTCCCACCCCCATGCAGACGCCCATGTGTTAACCGGGTATTGTTTATCTTTCTTTGCCTTTCCAATTTAAATAGGTTATCAGCGAAACGCAAAACGAACAGGATGTTCTACATCACAAAACATGTGGTGTAATCTTAAAAGTAGTTTTATTAAGAGTTGCATTAAACATTCCTGCTTGCATATTCATTTTAAGTACATTTTACACAGAACGTGACCTGGGGATCACAAAACGCTTGAAAAATGTATTCTCGTTCTCTAACAAGAGCAATCAGCGAAACAAAACACGTTCACATGGTGCTTTGAATTACAAAAGTTATAATCCAATGTCCTGAAAAATGAACGGTGAGAGTAGTATTACATTAAGGTGTATCTTTCTCATTAATAGCGTCGAAAATATAAAAGGATAAGCTGTTTATAAGTATGTATTAGAAAATTATTCGCATATACTAACTCTGTACAGACACGTACTATCGTAGAGGAATTTGACCCCCTATACTTGACCTCTGGAATTACATAACATGATACCTATTACCCAAGCCTATCATACTGTAGCTATATGGACTTCAGCTCAGTAAAATCAGTCTGATTAAAATCGAGATCTAATTATAGTAAGTTATGTCGGAGATCTCGATTTTAATTACATTGCTAAAATTCGATAAGAATTTTTAATCTGCATTGGTCGTTTTTCCTTTACTGGCAGCTTAAAGAAATGTGAGCGAAATCATTTTGTTCCAAATCAAAATAACAGTGTGTGTGTGTGTGTGTGTGTGTGTGTACATGCCGAAATTTATCACTATATTAGACCGAAGTCAACACAAGGTATTAATTGTTAGAAAGAAGTTACGAACATTTTATTCGAACTATCATAGACTGCGTAACCACTAGATTCTTCAAGCTTGACGAATCAAAGGACAATCAATCAATCACATTTAACAAATAACAATGTGATTGACTTGCCATTACGAACTGAGAACAGTTGCAGACAAAATATGGTATTAATTATGAAGCAACTGCATCTAATAGGATATTTAAAAATTAATTTTGTTTTCTTTTACAAAGTTGTTTGTCATATGGCCATATACTCTGCTTACATGATGTTCTTCTCCAAATCAAACAGTTTTGTTGTACAGGTCGAGCAATATTACTATAATCAATATCATAAAAGTATCAAATATGTTTTGTTGTTTTTTTTGTTTTTTTTTTTTTTGTTTTTGTTTTTTTTTTTTTGGGGGGGGGTGTTTGTTTTGTTTGTTGTTTTGTTGGTTTGGTTTGGGGTTTTTACGCGGCGGTGGATTAATTTGTATTATAAATCTTTGTAAGCTTTTAAACACTCTTGGTGTGAGTTTTGGTTGAAGATATCACATATTACACCACAATAAATAAAACATGTTCGGACCTGTGCTAAAAAACAAAAAGATTGCAAATCGACCAACTGTATGAAACACACTGACAGCGAGGTCAGAGCGCGCATTACTATGATATCAGTGTCGTCAACAGTTGATGCACTGTTTATATTCATTGCCTTTGTATTGGCATAGTGGAAAATATGATATAGGTATATTAACCTCAATAATAACGTAGACATATGATCAATTAATACATTAAAAGCAGAGTATACACATACATGTATTAAAGAAAGTATTTACATAAGCTTCATAATCATCGCTTTCAATACCACACGCTTTCTTCAAAATGCAAAGACGTGACGCCAGTCAATTTATGACGTCAAAAATGATGAAACAGATCACACATTTAAAGTCACGTCATGATGTGACTCGTGCTTGCAATTTCTACTTTTGGTGTAATATGTGATTATATAGGTAGATAATATACCATAGCATTCGACTGTTTTCATTTGTCAAGATCTGAAATTTGTTGGATAAAAATCATGCCAATCAACTAATCATCTGCGATGTTTCAGCTTCACACTACCCTTCCCCACTTACATGGGGGGATGGACACATGTGCCTAGAAAAAGAATAAGGATCGTACAAATGAACATATAATGTAAACCTCAGAAAAAATACAGATTTATCAGTAAGAATGCTAGGCCTGAATGGCTATCAGAAGCATATAACTGTATTCCTCCATCATCACCACCACCACACACACAAAAAAAGAAGAAAATTCTGAATTAATTCCTAGGTTTCTGTTGTGGATATCTGTCATTTTGAGTACTGCGTAAATATGCATTTGCAAGATTTAAGGTACTACACCTAATGTCACATTTGAAAGATTTTGGGGATTTCACCTTCATGAACATAAAATATTACACTAAGGCATTATCATCCGTCATACAGCGAACGGTGATTTACTGTGACTAAACAATGTGAGTCCGAGTTTCCTCTGATCTTTCCACCCCGTTTTGGATATTTGCACAGTTATGTTGGGGTGTGATATCGGAGTGTATCCCTTCCCCCATCCCCCCCCCAAAAAAAAAACAAAAACAAAAAACAAAAAAACCTGGAATTCGCTGAAATAACGTCGTGGCTTCATGGGTAGTCGCTTTAAACAGGGGCAGGAAAAATTAAGCGACATTGTATCTAAACGAACACTGGCTGATTCGGACCATGGCTCAATTGGACTAAATAACAGGCTGATTCGGACAAAATTAGCTGGTTGATTTGGACCAAATGCCAGACTGATTCGAACCATGTGAAATATTTTAAGACCAACAATGAACACATAAACCTGATTTATTTTAGTAATAGAAATGTTGCTGTGACCGATTCCTACATGTAAAAGGACATTTGTAACTTGCATTCATGCAGAGTGGAATTACTAGTACTAAAAATAAAAAATTCATCTTTTCTCAAATTATTAATTTGACATCAAAGAAATAGAGTGAATAATTTTTAAGACTGGCAATCAGGTATAGTGTATAGTGTATTATAAACGGACTATATATCAGGCAAATAGTCAGTGAATGTCTTATGTTTTAGTTTTAATTATTTGTTTTGTAGGTTTTAACGGCACTGTAAAAAATATTATTGGCTATATCATATCATGGTTAGGAAAAGGAAGCTAAGTACCTTTCCCAAGGAAACACTGAGGCAGCCGACCCAGGCTGTCTCGGTCAATATCCAACGTGTCGATATACGATATATTCTCTCTCTCTCTCTCTCTCTCTCTCTCTCTCTCTCTCTATATATATATATATATATATATATATATATATATATATATA
Organism: Margaritifera margaritifera; assembly: GCA_029931535.1. Taxonomy (NCBI): domain Eukaryota; kingdom Metazoa; phylum Mollusca; class Bivalvia; order Unionida; family Margaritiferidae; genus Margaritifera; species Margaritifera margaritifera. The sequence continues at coordinate 1,624,256 of JAQPZY010001293.1, forward strand.
TATATATATATATATATATATTAAATCGCCGTTTCTTTTGCACAAGTCCACTTCAAAATACTACATAAAGGTCATGACTAATGCGGTTTCATACGCACACAATCGCTTTTTCATCGGTATGTAAATTATTTTATATGTCTCTGGTTGTGATGGGGTGCCGTTGTCTTCACAGATAGATAATTGTTGACGAGGTGTTTATAAATGCAGTTTGTAGCATATACGAAATCCACGAAAACCGGTACCACACGAATAATAGTCCATTTAGTACATGTACAAGTTTTCCCCATCAAGTTTTAGGGGGAAAACTTCTAACACTTGCTCATGGTCTTGTACTTATATTACAAATTACTTACCGCCATGTAGTTCATTGTACTTATATTACAAATAACTTACCGCCATGTAGTTCATTGTACTTATATTACAAATAACTTACCGCCATGTAGTTCATTGTACTTATATTACAAATAACTTACCGCCATGTCGGTCATTACACATATTTTACAAATAACTTACCATGTAGTTCATTGTACTTATATTACAAATAATTTACCGCCATGTAGTTCATTGTACTTATATTACAAGTAACTTACCGCCATGTAGTTCCTTGTACTTATATTACAGATAACTTACCGCCATGTAGTTCATTGTACTTATATTACAAATAATTTACCGCCATGTAGTTCATTGTACTTATATTACAAATAACTTACCGCCATGTAGTTCCTTGTACTTATATTACAGATAACTTACCGCCATGTAGTTCATTGTACTTAATATTACAAATAACTTACCGCCATGTAATTCATAGACTAGTATGCCATTCCAGAAGAAGAAAGAAAGAAAAGAAGAAAAAAAAACTCAATAAAACCCACACTGTTAAAACAAAAGGCAACATTGGTGATATCTATTTTTTGTTCTTTTCATTGTGGTTTAGCAAAACCTATCGGCATGAACGCACTCTACTCTACGCTGTACGAAATCAGAGAGAGAGAGAGAGAGAGAGAGAGAGAGAGAGAGAATGAATCATCAAAACTGATGTTATAAAATTTTGTCTACACTTTAATAAACAAGGTCGTAAGGAGCCTTTATATGAAGGATAGCATTTTACTGGTATAAACCAATAAACTACTTTCCCTAAGTAAATATGTTTCACGGCATATAAAGGACGCCATAAAGGTCCAAATTTGTGTGGACCCCTTTTGAGTGTTCCTATAGGCAGGTCTTTTTTTTTTTTAATACTTGCTTCATATATTGTTTTGCCATAGACACAGCAAAGCTTCATTGTCTGATCCGCTTTCATAGACTCAGCAAAGCCGTATTTATCTGACCCGCTTTCATAAAACTTGACAACTTGAGTACGCACTCAAATCAAAATTTTTTCCCTCTGTAAAGTGGTCATACAGCACTTGTTTTGGGAATTCATCGCCATTAACTACTGAGAATAAATGTTAGGGTTAGCACTGTTAAGTAAACATAACAGTACTAACCCTAGCAGAGAGAGAGAGAGAGAGAGAGAGAGAGAGAGAGAGAGAGAGAGAGTATATCGAAATAACCAGCTTGTTTCAAAACAGAGATTAAGTGCCATAACCAAATTGTACTTTAAAAAAATAAAAATAGCATATACAATTTAAGCTGAGTTTTTACTAAAATTTGCCATGTTTTATGGAAGTGGAACCTGGACTTTGTTTGTTCCAGTGTTTACAAGGCAAAATGACAATTATCGAAAACAGATTTTCCCTATTGGATTATTTGTAGAATTTATTTGCTTGTCTGGATAATACATACACAACTGGTGGGAATACAGTTATTCGATATTAACAAAGTTTCACTACAACTACATAACAGGTTTTGTCCCTAAAGAAAGGGTAAATAAAAATAAATTTGAATTGTTAACAGTACTCTACTACTGATTTTGAGGGGCAATAAAAATACATGTATACAGTACTCTATTACTGATTTTGAGGGGCAATAAAAATACATGTACACAGTGCTCTATTACTGATTTTGAGGGGCAATAAAAATACATGTAAACAGTACTCTACTACTGATTTTGAGGGGCAACAAAAATCATGTAGACAGTACTCTACTACTGATTTTGAGTGGCAATAAAAATACATGTATACAGTACTCTATTACTGATTTTGAGGGACAATAAAAATACATGTATACAGTACTCTATTACTGATTTTGAGGGCCAATAAAAATACATGTATACAGTACTCTACTACTGATTTTGAGGGGCAATAAAATACATGTATACATTACTCTACTACTGATTTTGAGGGGCAATAAAAATACATGTATACAGTGCTCTATTACTGATTTTGAAGGGCAATAAAAATACATGTATACAGTACTTAGATACCACAATATGCAATTAAGATAATTGAAAGAAAAGTGTGTGCAGTAGCTAGGGAATTTTTTTTATAATGATAATCAATATGGTATCTAAATCTTTTTATTCTGACAATAAACCTGCTTTAGAAGCAACACAGATAGCACACCTACATGGGCCAACGTTGGCAGATAACAGCATCGTCGGCGTTAGGTATATGACGCTGGGCCAACGTCGGACCTTTCTTTAATTGCCGACGTTGGAAAAGCAGTAGTTGGGCCACGTTGTAAAGTGGTTGTAATTCCGACGTTGAAGAAGCACTAGTTAGACCAACGTTGTCCTGTGGTTCTAATGCCGACGTTGGGATATATACGTTGGCACAACATTGGACTAAGTGTTTCCAAGTTTAATATTTTCTACCTATAAAATAAATCATATGACCCCACCTTGAAACTAAATATGTAGAACCCGTACGTGAAGCAGAGTACTTGGTTAAGCAGTTCAGTATGTGATGTTTGTTTCTCTGTTTTATTTTTTTAGTTTTTTGTTTTTTTTGGGGTGGGGTTGGTGGGTGGTGGTGAAATACTACTCCGTAGTTATTGGAATACTAAATATGTAGAACCCGTACAAGCAGAGTACTTATTTAAAAAGTGCAGTGCGTGATTGCTTATTTTCATTTTTTAGGGGGGGGGGGGATTTTACTCTTTGGTAATTGAAATATTTTTCATATTGTATCATGTAAGTAGACTTGTTTTCATGAATTTATGATTTTTATGTTTACATTTTACATATACTTGAGAATTATTTTCGGCACATAAATTACAAAACATGTTCGTGCAAACCGTACGGAGTGGTTTTATTCAAGAATGGCATGGCCGGGATGGTTAAATTTGACCGTTTATATAATAGTTTTGTAATTAGATCTAGATTTTCAACTAAATTGTTGTTTCTTTTAAGGATTAAATCAGCTGAGATAGAATCTTTATTTAGAACATTACACACATCTATTCGCCTAAACTGTCACGTGACATCACACATGACTGTCAAACATCATTTTGCTCATTGGCACTCTGTTGGGCCAACGTGTTGGCCCCACGAATAATTATCGTTGGGCCGACTTTGGTTCAACAATGCTCACCGCTGGGCCAACGTTGACCCAACAGAGAACCAATGAGTAAAATGACGTTGGGACAACGTCGTTAAGCCACGTTGGACTAACGTTGGAGGCGATGTTGATATAACGTTGGGCTTACGTTGGTGTGCTCTCCGGGAATCTCTGTAAATCCTAAACTTTTATCAGAAACAAAAACTGGAGGCATCAACTGTCCTAAGGATGCATCGTATTTAAGTTCTACAGAAACAGTCATTTGTATAGTGTGTAATTCAGTACTATTCTTCTTGAATACAATGTACTTTCATGTACTCACCTGTAATACCTTATACAGGTTTACTAATATTCTTTATACGAATACTGTATGGTGTACGTATCTGAAGTGCCTTGTACTTCCTTTATATGAATACTGTATGGTGTACGTATCTGAAGTGCCTTGTACTTCCTTTATATGAATACTGTATATGGTGTACGTATCTGAAGTGCCTTGTACTTCCTTTATATGAATACTGTATGGTGTACGTATCTGAAGTGCCTTGTACTTCCTTTATATGAATACTGTATATGGTGTACGTATCTGAAGTGCCTTGTACTTCCTTTATATGAATACTGTATGGTGTACGTATCTAAAGTGCCTTGTACTTCCTTTATATGAATACTGTATGGTGTACGTATCTGAAGTGCCTTGTACTTCCTTTATATGAATACTGTATATGGTGTACGTATCTGAAGTGCCTTGTACTTCCTTTATATGAATACTGTATATGGTGTACGTATCTAAAGTGCCTTGTACTTCCTTTATATGAATACTGTATATGGTGTACGTATCTAAAGTGCCTTGTACTTCCTTTATATGAATACTGTATGGTGTACGTATCTAAAGTGCCTTGTACTTCCTTTATATGAATACTGTATATGGTGTACGTATCTAAAGTGCCTTGTACTTCCTTTATATGAATGCTGTATGGTGTACGTATCTAAAGTGCCTTGTACTTCCTTTATATGAATGCTGTATGGTGTACGTATCTAAAGTGCCTTGTACTTCCTTTATATGAATGCTGCATGGTGTACGTATCTAAAGTGCCTTGTACTTCCTTTATATGAATACTGTATGGTGTACGTATCTAAAGTGCCTTGTACTTCCTTTATATGAATACTGTATATGGTGTACGTATCTGAAGTGCCTTGTACTTCCTTTATATGAATACTGTATGGTGTACGTATCTGAAGTGCCTTGTACTTCCTTTATATGAATACTGTATATGGTGTACGTATCTAAAGTGCCTTGTACTTCCTTTATATGAATACTGTATGGTGTACGTATCTAAAGTGCCTTGTACTTCCTTTATATGAATACTGTATATTGTGTACGTATCTAAAGTGCCTTGTACTTCCTTTATATGAATACTGTATGGTGTACGTATCTAAAGTGCCTTGTACTTCCTTTATATGAATACTGTATGGTGTACGTATCTAAAGTGCCTTGTACTTCCTTTATATGAATACTGTATATGGTGTACGTATCTAAAGTGCCTTGTACTTCCTTTATATGAATACTGTATATGGTGTACGTATCTAAAGTGCCTTGTACTTCCTTTATATGAATACTGTATGGTGTACGTATCTGAAGTGCCTTGTACTTCCTTTATATGAATACTGTATATGGTGTACGTATCTGAAGTGCCTTGTACTTCCTTTATATGAATACTGTATGGTGTACGTATCTGAAGTGCCTTGTACTTCCTTTATATGAATACTGTATATGGTGTACGTATCTGAAGTGCCTTGTACTTCCTTTATATGAATACTGTATGGTGTACGTATCTAAAGTGCCTTGTACTTCCTTTATATGAATACTGTATGGTGTACGTATCTGAAGTGCCTTGTACTTCCTTTATATGAATACTGTATATGGTGTACGTATCTGAAGTGCCTTGTACTTCCTTTATATGAATACTGTATATGGTGTACGTATCTAAAGTGCCTTGTACTTCCTTTATATGAATACTGTATATGGTGTACGTATCTAAAGTGCCTTGTACTTCCTTTATATGAATACTGTATGGTGTACGTATCTAAAGTGCCTTGTACTTCCTTTATATGAATACTGTATATGGTGTACGTATCTAAAGTGCCTTGTACTTCCTTTATATGAATGCTGTATGGTGTACGTATCTAAAGTGCCTTGTACTTCCTTTATATGAATGCTGTATGGTGTACGTATCTAAAGTGCCTTGTACTTCCTTTATATGAATGCTGCATGGTGTACGTATCTAAAGTGCCTTGTACTTCCTTTATATGAATACTGTATGGTGTACGTATCTAAAGTGCCTTGTACTTCCTTTATATGAATACTGTATATGGTGTACGTATCTGAAGTGCCTTGTACTTCCTTTATATGAATACTGTATGGTGTACGTATCTGAAGTGCCTTGTACTTCCTTTATATGAATACTGTATATGGTGTACGTATCTAAAGTGCCTTGTACTTCCTTTATATGAATACTGTATGGTGTACGTATCTAAAGTGCCTTGTACTTCCTTTATATGAATACTGTATATTGTGTACGTATCTAAAGTGCCTTGTACTTCCTTTATATGAATACTGTATGGTGTACGTATCTAAAGTGCCTTGTACTTCCTTTATATGAATACTGTATGGTGTACGTATCTAAAGTGCCTTGTACTTCCTTTATATGAATACTGTATATGGTGTACGTATCTAAAGTGCCTTGTACTTCCTTTATATGAATACTGTATATGGTGTACGTATCTAAAGTGCCTTGTACTTCCTTTATATGAATACTGTATGGTGTACGTATCTGAAGTGCGTTGTACTTCCTTTATATGAATACTGTATATGGTGTACGTATCTAAAGTGCCTTGTACTTCCTTTATATGAATACTGTATGGTGTACGTATCTGAAGTGCCTTGTACTTCCTTTATATGAATACTGTATGGTGTACGTATCTAAAGTGCCTTGTACTTCCTTTATATGAATACTGTATATGGTGTACGTATCTGAAGTGCCTTGTACTTCCTTTATATGAATACTGTATGGTGTACGTATCTGAAGTGCCTTGTACTTCCTTTATATGAATACTGTATGGTGTACGTATCTAAAGTGCCTTGTACTTCCTTTATATGAATACTGTATGGTGTACGTATCTAAAGTGCCTTGTACTTCCTTTATATGAATACTGTATGGTGTACGTATCTAAAGTGCCTTGTACTTCCTTTATATGAATACTGTATATGGTGTACGTATCTAAAGTGCCTTGTACTTCCTTTATATGAATACTGTATGGTGTACGTATCTGAAGTGCCTTGTACTTCCTTTATATGAATACTGTATATGGTGTACGTATCTAAAGTGCCTTGTACTTCCTTTATATGAATACTGTATGGTGTACGTATCTAAAGTGCCTTGTACTTCCTTTATATGAATACTGTATATGGTGTACGTATCTAAAGTGCCTTGTACTTCCTTTATATGAATAATGTATATGGTGTACGTATCTAAAGTGCCTTGCACTTCCTTTATATGAATACTGTATATGGTGTACGTATCTAAAGTGCCTTGCACTTCCTTTATATGAATACTGTATGGTGTACGTATCTAAAGTGCCTTGTACTTCCTTTATATGAATACTGTATGGTGTACGTATCTAAAGTGCCTTGTACTTCCTTTATATGAATACTGTATGGTGTACGTATCTAAAGTGCCTTGTACTTCCTTTATATGAATACTGTATGGTGTACGTATCTAAAGTGCCTTGTACTTCCTTTATATGAATACTGTATGGTGTACGTATCTAAAGTGCCTTGTACTTCCTTTATATGAATACTGTATGGTGTACGTATCTAAAGTGCCTTGTACTTCCTTTATATGAATACTGTATATGGTGTACGTATCTGAAGTGCCTTGTACTTCCTTTATATGAATACTGTATATGGTGTACGTATCTGAAGTGCCTTGTACTTCCTTTATAGTAGTAGTAGATGAGTTATCTATTTTAACAGCTTTGTTGTCTAAAAACACAACAACTTTTAAAATCTTTTCATCATAAACATGAAACTGTAAAAAGTTGGTAGGTTGACCAAATGAGTTTCTTCTTTAAATTAAGTTATTATTATTATTATTATTAAAATTAGCCTGGTATTTCGACTCAAGTCCAAGCGGATACTCATTTAAATGTTTTTTTTTTTTTATTATTTGAGAATGATTCTCAATATTTCTTACTGGGTCTCTTGTGATGACTTAGCAAATCTTCCAGCTTGATGCTAATAATATATGAGAATTATATATATACTTTTTTTTCATTTATAAAAATAGCATAAAAACTACATTTGCGGCATATATATTGGAATATAGTTGAGGGTTAAACTTTCATATCTACCAATACATAAGGAGATTTCTATATGAGATACTTACACCTCTAACTGCAAATTTCTACTGTATTTACTTTGTAAAACTTTATTATCCACCGAAGAGTCGAATCTAATTTGATGGTTATAATTGAACAGCGTGACATGACAATAGAGAAGTTTTTAGATCCGGGTGCTTGAAGTGATCCTTCATTTGGCTGAGATGAAAACATGGTCTTTATCCTTCATGCACTCATCAAGTTGAGGACTTTATTTTGCAGTACTTCCCAAACTATACAATTAAATTATATTGTAAAAGTATTATTGAAGGTCTTTTCGTTCAAAAGTTCAACACGTTTATGGAGAGTATGAAGTAAAGTGACTTCAAGGTTTTGTCAAAATCGAGGTGTGTATACTTGTGAAGATAGAGTCATAAGGCAGACAACAAACAATATCTCTTAACGTAATGAAAAATCTGCCAATTAAACAATAGTTTTACCTTCATGTTTTCAAATAAATTGGAGAAAAAGATCATCGAAGAGACTGACGCTCTACTGGCGATAAGTAATATACGAGTATTGAAACCATCTCTGATATTCTTGAGCGATAGCAAGATTTCCAAGATGGCCACCATTTTCATTAGGACCAATTAAACATCATAAGAGGACCAACTAGACATCAAAAGAAGTTTTTTGATGAAAACACCTTGTCGATATGACCATCCATTCTGGAGGGCAGCAATAACAAGATTTTCAAGATGGTCATCGCGGTGGCCATATTGGATGTCGGATCGGCACCATTTCGATTTAGGACCAACTAGATATCATAAGAAGTGTTTTGGTGGAAACCCCACGTCGATATGACCAGAAGGAGTTGCGATAACAAGATTTTCAAAATGGCTGCTATGGCGGTCATAATGGATGTTAGATCAACACCATTTTCATTTAAAGCCAACTAGACAGCATAATAAGTCTTTGGTGAAAACCCCACATTTGGTATGACCATCAATTCAGGAGGAATAGTGATAACTTGATTTTCAACATGGCCATCATAGCGGTTATTGGAGGTCAGATCGGCACCATTTTCATTTAGGATAACAAATTTGTGCTAATGGATGGACGGACGCAGGACAACAGGCCATCCTATAAGCTCTTCTGGTCAATAACCAGTAGAGCTAAAAAAAAAAAATGAAAAGTAACTACTAGTGACAGTTCCTTTCCCACTCTCTTTAAAGTAAAATCTAAATATAAACTACCCAATTATTTTATGTATTGTTATGATTAAAGTAATTAAAGTAATTAATTTAATTAAATACAAAGCTGATTAAATTAAATTTCAAAACTTAAACTTACCCTAATCTAATTTCCTTTTCACTGAATCAATGAATCGAAGGAATTATTCTTAATCCAGAGTACAGAGATATTCCAGTCAAATGGCACTGAAAATTCTCACAAGCATTGTTGTCTTCTTCTATTTTGTTATCGAATTAAAAGTACACATAATCTCACTAAAAATTGAGACTGTTTTGATGAGGGGGGAAAAAATCATCTGCTTTGATCAGAAAATATCCACGAAAACACGAATAAATGATCTAGTTAGTAGTCAAGTATGTAAACAGGTTTGAGCCGATTTCAAAAGAGTGACAGTCAGCAGCAACCTGAGTCCTTGACAAATAGAATACCTGCAATTTATGCCTCGAAATACAATGTATAGTGTTGAGAAGAAGGTCATGCTTACAACCAATATCTATGATAGTGTTCAAAAGTAAAAAAGGTCATACATATACTTAATTTATAATTCACTAAGTTCACGTCAACTGTCAGGGAGCGTATCATACAAATAGCAGCGATTTAAAAGAACGGTAGCTGTGGGATAACCTTATCTGTTAAAAAAAGAAGCATAGTTTTGACATACTATAAAATAGTTCATCTTATCTGACTACAAAATGGAGTGAGATAGAACGTATCTGACATTGTTGACAAGACAGCTAAGCGTACAGGAGACATAACTTTGTTGAGAAACGAACAGTGGTGAGTTTAATATATCTGGCAAAAAATAATTTACGTGTCTAAAAGATAAAGCATTTTCTATTTATTTATCTAAGTCACCAACTGTTCACCTTTCTTGCTGCCAGCATGACTCCTATTGGAACCTATTTATTTAAAGGTCACATAGCTTGATGGAAATCTTGTATTTCGAAAAACAATTAATTTCCAGTATCATGTCATATACGCTTTTGTGAATAATATTTGTATTTCCTCATTAAATTCACAAAATCCTTGTGATTTGCAACAACTGATCTATTGCCAGAGAAGATGTAGCTGCGCGTAACAAAGCAAATTATGTGAATTTTGGTCCCTCACCCTCCACCCCCGCCCTTATTGTGTCTGAGCTTTGTGATCTTTGTGACAGAGCTGTAGAGTTAGTGATCAAACATAGAAAGTAACCAAAGTTCTATGTCTCTTTCTAAAATGCTATTAGAGTAAAAGCACGGAAAAAAGAAACAATTGATCGGTGACCTTGACCTTAAAGTTCTAATCTTGACTGTGATACATGAGATGTCATCAAACTGAGAAGGATAAGTGTACCATGGTTCAACGCTGTACCTCAAACAGCTTTTAAGAAACAAATTGAAACAGTACAATATTGACCTGTGACCTTGACCTTGACGACTGGACCCAAAATGTGGAATGCAGCATAGGGCTGAATAAATCCTAACATGGTTTACTTGCCAAGAATTTAGATTTTGTATGAATTTTAACAAATGTTTGGATTTTCCCTTCATACTCTGTACAAAATCCTGAGTAAGTGACATACAGATTTACTTGCACAGAACATTTTCCATCTTGTCCTGCGCTGCCAAACAATGATTTTTTTCTATCACTGCAGCACATCTTCTAGTGACATTTCTGCCATAATAAGACCTGGGGGCCAGTCTTCAAAATTTGTCAAAAGGTAGGAGGTGGGCTTATTATAAGACTAAGATATCCTTATAATATGTGCAAATATTTTCTAAAAATGAGGGTGGGCTTGTTATGATGCACGGGCCTTTCATTGGATTAATATGGTAAGTATATAAAGTTTCATCCATGTGTATCTGAGGTATAAAGCAGAAGCGTAAATGTGACTCGAACCAAACTATTGACCTATGACCTTGACATTAAAGATAGGACCCTAATGTGATGCACAATGTATCTTCTAGAGATGATATGTCAAGTTTTATTAATTTATCTCAAACAGTTCTAAAGTTAAAGAGGGGATGGAAAAAACTTAAAATAAATTCTTTTTCTTTAAAAATCAAACCCTATATGAAAAGTATGAAACTGTAGAGCGGAACCAAAGGCAAGATGTCAACAGGGGTCTCAAATTGAGATTTCCCTTTTTGGTGTTCTGAAATGGCTGCCTGTAACCATATCAAGTGGTAGAAGTAGTTGAGGAATGAATTGTCCCTCATTATTTGATGGAAACTATTTTATAAAATAATGTTGAAATTGTTTGGTAACAAAATTTTAAGTAAAAACTCTGGAAACTTTGGGTGTACAAATTGTGCAGTTTAAGGCGAAATGATAAAGTCCAGAATTAATTGGGCCAAATTTTCAAATTATTTTGGAATTCAGGCCACTCATTCTCCCTTTTAATTGATTGTATCCAGTATTTTTCTTATTTTCTGGCTCTATTTTAATAAGAAATTAGTAGATATTTTAATTTATTGTATTGTTTATGAAATTAATAATTGATCTAAAAATAATGTATCCTTGTTGTAAATATAAGCTGTTCAAAAATTCGAAATAGCTCACTAAGCTGCTGAATAGCAACCTTTTAGATATGTCCAATGTTAAATAGAAGCCTTTTAAATATGTCCACTGTTCAATAGCAGCCTTTTAAATATGTTCACTGTTGAATGGCAGCCTTTTAAATATGTTCGCTGTTGAATAACAGCCATTTAAATATGTCCACTGCTGAACAGCAGCCTTTTAAATATGTCCACTGTTGAATAGCAGCCTTTTAAATATCTTCGCTGTTGAATAACAGCCTTTTAAATACGTCCACTGTTGAATAGCAGCCTTATAAATATGTCCACTGTTGAATAGCAGCCTTTTAAATATGTCCACTGTTGAATAGAAGTTTGAATTTCATTTTATCGAAGCAAGCAAATAATTTCATGTTATTGTATATTCAAGGAATATATTTATCGCCTCTAACTATAAGAATTAATAAAAGGAAACTTTGAACTAATTTTTGGGTCAGTTTGATTATTGTTAATATACTCTGGAACTTTTAAGAGTCATACTTTAGACATGAAGTTATGCAGCATTTGATTTTTCAGATATTTTCCAATACCGTCATTTGAATAGTTCGAGACTAATTTGAATTATCTAGACTGCATTGTAAATATTTCATTATATTTCTGAGATTCACCGCATCGTAAACATTGTCACGGAATAAGGCAAGAAAATAATTTGGTATTGCATTAAACGATGATAACGTATAGTTGACTTTGTCGACGCGTACAGCTAGAGTAGCTTGTTTTTCTACCTTGACATATAGTTACTGAATGAGTACATCTCGTTGTAGGTCGTTTGCAGCGTGATGCCCATGTTTCTCGACATGCACGGGTACTTTACCTTGGGTCTTGAACGTCTTGTTTTTTTTTATATAGTATAAATAGTAGGTTTTTATTATAAGCGGTACATCATCGCTTGGATCTTGTCACGGAGTGTCGGTCTTGGAACCACAAAACTACAGCCATAGGGCTGAAACTGGTGGAAGGTAAACTTGCCAGAGTGAAACTGGGAAGTTGAACCAGAGTGAAACTGGGAAGTTGAACCGGAGTGAAACTGGAAGTTGAACCGGAGTGAAACTTGGAAGTTGTACCGGAGTGAAACTGGGAAGTTGAACCAGAGTGAACCTGGCGTGGGTTGAGGCAGTGCAGCCATAAAGTGTTTTATGATAGGCGAAATACTGAATAGCATATATATCATTTAAAGTTAGGCTAAGTCACTGCATAGCGACTCTCCCGTCGAGCAATTAACTTTTTACTGCAAGATAACTTCTTGCTAATTGAAAAATTATTACCGAGATGAAAGAGTATATCATCAAAATGATCGCTGCATAGCAAAGTTGTGTGAATCCCCCACGATGTCAACTTTTCCGTACAGATTGCATGTCGGTGACTTTAGTGGTTTCATAGTAACAACTCGCTGCCAAGCAAATTTGTTCCTTTTTGTATTATAGAGGACTTTTTAGGCCTGTTATCGGTGAAATTTGGAGTTTCTACGTATACATAACGAGTCAGAGCTCCAAGAATGTTACGACGGAATGGTTTTTATTAGTTTTGTGCTTAGAAGCTAAAATGATCTTTTTCTTTTTTATACCAAACTTTTACCTGAACTACTAAAAAAAATGAAGTCGAGATGTCCGACAAAATTTTATGTAAGCAAAGTTTGTAATTGATCCGGTCAAATAAAGGTGAAATATCCTATTGTTCAGTATAGATGTTCTCACGATTTGAAAGACATAATTTGATGTTAAATTCATAAATTGGACACACTGCAAAGTACAGAGAGAAATACTTTAATTGGATTGCACCATATTGCTGCATATCAATTTTTTCATAAGTTTAATCCCTGCCGCAAATAACTGAATAGTTATATGTAGCTTGAAATTATGAATTGGCTGCAGAGTGAAACCAATTTCGAGAAATAAATGCCGTTTTTTCTATACTGCTCCATCAATGACGTTAGGTGTAATACACTGAATGGAAATCATGAATTGGCTGGAGAGTGAAACCAATTTCGAGAAATAAATGCCGTTTTTTCTATACTGCTTCATCAATGACGTTAGATGTAATACATTGAATGGAAATTATGAGCTTATGATCCGTACTTTAGAGTAATTTCGACAATGGAGAATGAATTTGATTGCGTTTAATTGTGTACTAACGCTGCTGTAACTAACGGATTTCAGATCAAGTTGATACAATCCTTGTACCTAATTCATTTTCTGCCACGATGAATTCCTAGAAGCAGATTTGTATTTTTTATTTGGCAACGCATTTCGTTGATTTAACTTCATTATACATTATAGATATATTGACTCAAACCAGTGTTAAACAATAAATTACAATTTCTTTTGGAGAACCTAAATTGCTATATATAAAAATTGTAAAACTACACAATAATTAGCAATATTTTGATTGATTCTTTACAGACTACTTTAATAATACTTTAAGCCGTTCAAATGACTTGGTCGTGTAAACTGCTAGAAATAGTTACGCCAGACAGGACTGTTTTGTTTCCAACACTCAGACTGTTGACCAGATTCCAATACTATAAGTTTTTAACAGCTTCTCTAATATTTGTCAATGGAGAAAAGCTACACTGGGGCTAATGCAAATCATTCAGAATAGCTGCATTAGTTAATCATAAATGACTTTAGGTGAACGAGTCAATGGTATTTAAATTAGGCAGGCTATATACATAGGGTTTCAGACCTGAACTATAATTATATAGTGACGCACCTATACGTGCTATGATAAAACATGTTTTTCTAAATACATGTATCATTATCTTGGTCCCTAAGCTCCCAATATGGATTTAGTTACGACAGTCCACCGCAACCACATTACATCACCACTATCGGAGATCTCTTTAGTCGTGTCACTCGTTGAGTTTCTACAAAAATCAATTTTCCCATGCCATAAAAAGTCTATATCCTAACCATTGTGTAAATATTTGATATTGCTAAGAGTACTATGCAGACAAAGCTAGGATATCAAAGGGTAAATATTGATTTGAAAGTTGTGCATTCAAGCCACATGTTAACAGCTATATGTACCAATGATGGTACATGTACGTGCTTTGCAGAAAATACCTGACCTTGTTGAGAAATTACTTTACAGGTGATCAAATAGGGTAATGGCCATATTATTATTATCATATATTAACGGTATTCGCTTGATGTGAAAAGTGTTTTGAAATAGCATGGCAAATTACAGGTAACTAAATGTCGAATTTTGTTGAATTTAGGCTATTTAAATTAAGTGAATACAAATACATGGTACGGTATAGATTGTCTGATCAAATTACTCAGGTGTGCTAATCAGTTTTAACTGAAGAGATATAGGAAACAAAATAAATGCAATTTCCAATACTAAAAAAAATATGTAAATGCTGATTAGAATTTAAGATATTGGTATGCCTCAGGTACGATAATGAAGTAGCTTATTTAACTGAAATCTAAGCTCTGTCAATTAAAGTGTAATTATGGTTTCAGATGATAGGAACTGCAACATCATAGTCATGTCACGAATGCAAAGTGGTAACGAGTAAATATGAATATAAATATCTCTGATATATATATATATATATATATATATATATATATATATAATTGCTGTTGAAGTTTGAAGAGAGGGGATAACTTAGAAAGATCGGTAAAGCTTTTATCTTAAATTTTGTTCTATATTAAATTGTATAAACTAATGTTACACAATTTGGAAAATGCTCACTAGCCCCTTAACTTTTTTTTTTGCAAGTAAAGTAAACCCAACCATTTTGATCCTACCTTTCAAACAAAGAAACACTTACGATATCGTGGCATTTCATTCTTCTGTAATTTTTCATACTCTCGAACTTTCCATACACGATTAATTACTTTTAAGTAATACTTGTAAACACAACAGGAATCATTAAGTAATACTTGTAAACACAACAGGAGTAATTAAGCTTACTAGTCCCATGGAACTCGATGTCTCACCTGTGTCTGTATTCTTGTAAGTGTAACTAATGTTTCTTTCTTTTCTTTTTTTCTTTGTTTACATGCAAAAACTTTAACGCAGATTTTTAACATTGTTGACGCTGCCGGCACAGGAACGTGACTGCTATCTCACCATGCTTACACAGGTGAGACAAAAATCTTATTCAAACGTTTTTCAAAGAGAAGGTTTCTAGACAAAACATGGTGAGCTTACTGAGCAGTAACTCCATTTACTATTTTAATCCATGTATAATGGCACTCAAATGATAAAATAGCATGGACCCAGATATGCCATCACATAATGCATCTTCTTTGCTTCAAAGAATAAGTAGAATCAAGAACGCAGACTCTTATCTGCCAGTATATTAACTCTGAATTTACACTTTGCACTGTTAGAAATTAGTTATACACAAGTAAATCTGGGTTAAGATTCATAAAAGGTAAATAAAAACAGATTGTTATCAACAATTACATAGTTTGCCTCTGTGAAGTTTTTAATAGTCTCCAGTAGCCTTGTAAACATTAATTATCATGAGAAAATAAATTCATACTAATATTATCTTGATAATAAAATGTTGGGCCTTTGTCTAGAATTTTTTTTTTATGTTTAAATTTTCTTTGCAATTTGTTAATCTTGACATTTTTAGAATATGTAATAACCACTATATAACCAGTATTATGCTGACGTGCCATTAAACCACCTACACACATACCTACATACATACATATGTACATACTGTCACAGGTCATAAAAACAAACAAATAATAATAACAAGAGTCCCTCGAAGGGACCAACGCTCTACTGACCGAAACATTTCCAGGAATCCAAGATAAGTCCGTTTCTTCTGCCCTTTTATTCTTTTTACCTGCAAAGAAACAAAAACATTTTCTTACATATCTAAGTTAACGTGTTCACAGTTAACATGTTCACAAGATACCTGTAAGCGCAGTACAAATTTCTTTGTCATGGTCTATGGCCTGGAACCTGATATCATGGATAGAAAATCACTGAATTTGTCTCAGAAAATGTCAAGATATAACCACACGCTAAGTTTAGTTAAATGTATAATTAATATTGTGCGTGTGGGGGGTGGGGTGGTGAGTGCTGGGAGTTGTAGTTATTAAATGGCATAATTCGTGGTATTCCTCTAATATATCCGCAAACTGGGTTTGATAAAAGTCCATTCATACTTGTTTGTAGTATCATGCTCACAAAAAAATGAGTCAAGACCTTTGACCTTAAAATTAAGATCAGAGTGCTGACTATCAACTTGCTCTTTGGAATGCAACTAAAATACAGAATCTGGTCAAAATTTACTTGTGTATGTTCACGAAATTGTTTTGATAGGTTTAATCAAGTAAACAAATCCAAGCAATTACCTTTGACTTTACCCCAAGGTCAGTCAGGTCGGGTTTTCAAAACTCCTTCTAAAAGTGTGGAGGTTTTGGTATCCAGATATGCACTATTTTCATTCAGAACCAATTAAATATGCAAGAAGTGTTTTAGTAAAAACTCCATGTCAGTGTCAGATTTCATGCAAGAGGAGTTGTGATAAGATTTTCGAGATCGTCAATATGATGCCATGTTTGAGGTCAGATGATCACCATTTTAATTCTGAACCAGCAACATATTGCCAAAGTGTTTTATTGAAACCCCATGAAATGTAGCCATATTAAGATTTTCAGGATGGCCCTTAAGGCAGCCATTTTGGAGTTTAGATCATTATAATTTTAACATAGGAACAACGATATATTGCAAGAAAGAAGCAGTTTTGTGTGTGTGTCTTTTTTTTCTTTTCTAAATGTTGGTATGGCCATCCATTCAGGAGAATTAGTTACTACGACATTGTTTAAATTTGTGGAGGTCATATTGTAACGTGTCGGGGGTCAAGGCCAAATATAATGGAATAGATGGACAGCTCAAACCTTTTTCATTTACTAGATCTCTCCAGTGTATTGTAGTGCCAACCAATGATGCTTTCACCACAAAAAGTTCTTATTTAGATTATAATAGCACAAAAGAAAACAAATGAATAGTCAACACAATTTATTCTGCTGCTTACAAGCTTATATATGTTTCCCACACAACTTTGAGTGTTCAAAATGGTGACAAATGAAATGTGCAAATATGTAGAATGATGTATATAACAGAGGTGTGATAATCAAAGCATAACAAAAATAATAGCAGTATTAATTAGCAGGTGAAAGTCAACCTAAATATTAAAATAATCATGATTCACCTAATATCTTGTTAAAAGAATCCTAATTCCAATGCTAATCTTCCACAGAAAGATGATTTAGTGGTTGCCGAAAATGGTTCATGTAACGTACCGAAGTGGTACTGGATTTGTGAGTCAAATCAAGGTTCGGAACCAGACTTGGGTTTATGCTTTAGAGTTATATGATAAATATGTTAGAGACACAGTCTGGAACCGGATGTCAATATTTTGCCTATGTTAAATGATAAATATGTTAGAGACACAGTCTTGAACCGGATGTCAATAGTGTGTCGCGTGTTGGATGCGACACAGTGTGTCGTTTGGAAGCGACACAGTGTGTCGTTGTGTCGTGTCGATTATTTAAACATCTAATTGACACAAAAACTACAAAATGGATGGAAATTTGTGTTTTCACAGTGATAAATGTAACTGATTAGGAGATTCAAGAATGCCAATCGGAATACTGATTTTTCAATGGCTAGCAGACGTCTTTGTTGATTACGACATAGTAACAGTGTCGTTAATAAAATCACTATGTGGAAACTGAAGAGGGAAATAAACGTTAAAACATCTTATGAGAATTATTACAATCAGTATTGGTAGTATGTCTCAACGACAAAGTTTATATTTGAAAACGACCAATAACACTGTGTTCTCAGCCAGTGGTCGGCATTGTCTCGAGTGTGAAGACACACTCTCACGGTCAAAATCAAGATTTACTATCTTGAACTAATCTACTTTTAATAATTTAATGTGTCGGTAATAACTATTCTACCTTGTTGTTACTCTCAAAGAAATTCACAAAGTCGAGATTGTATATAGAGACTTTTGTATGTTTGGTCTTTAGACTTTCACTAGAACCCAGGTGAACCACAACTGCCAGAACGGCGGATCTCACCCCTATTTATAGGTTTTGGGAACACACTCGGGAAATTCAACGACACAGTTTTAACGAATATTACCAAATATGGAAGAATTCGGAAAAATCTTAACATGAGCGCCCTCTCGTGGAAAGCCGAACGGCCAATACACGCTATAGTCAAAATGGCGCCCGATTTCAAACGGCAAAAACAGCACACATTTCACAATCAATTGTAAGCAGATTAAACATTGAATGTGAACAATTTCATCACACTGATGAAGAAAAATTATGAAAATACATGAGTCTTACCTTAACCCTGAAGAAAAATGGATACAATTACTTATTTCTCTACTCAGAGTAGAAGGTAAGTGAAGACAGTTTACAATACTATCATGTACAAACTGGGCATCAAAAATATTTCCCCAGATGATGAATATTTGAACAATTCATTCATTACATTACATTTCTTGTATAGAAAATTCATCTTTCAAGAACTGTTACTACAGTTAATATTATTTGCAGAGGTATAAACATTCCAACATCAGGAAATGTAGACAATAAAAGGAGATTATGTATTATCTCCATATATAATGATATATGCAAATGCACTTGATAAGAAAATAATTTGGAAGATAGTTAGGTTTGTTTCAATATTGGCATCATTTTTATTTAGGACCAATTACATATAGTGAGTAGCGTTGTCGTGAAAACCCCATGTCAATGCAACCATACCTTCACGAGGAGTAGTGATGACAAGATTTTCAAGATGGTCGCAATTGATCAGCACCAATCTTATTTAGGACCAACTAGATATCATAAGAAGTCTTCTAGTGAAAACCCTATGTCGCTACGACTATCAATGTAGCGATAAAAACAATGTAAAGATAGCCACAAGGACATGAAATTGGAGGTCTGTTAAGCACCATTTTAATTTAGGACCATCTAGATATCATAAGAAGTCTTTAAGTGAAAACCCCATGTCGACACGACGATCCATTTAGGAGGTATAGTGATAACAAGACTTCAAAGATTGTTACCATAGCAACCATGTTGGATGTTATATCGCCAATGTTTTTACTTTGGGACCAGATGGCCACCACGGCAGGCATATTGGCTGTCAGATCGGCACGATTTTCATTTGGGACCAACGAGACATTATAAGAAGTCTTGTAGTGATAACTCCATCTCAATATGACCATCCATTCAGGAGGAGTAGCGATAATACGATTTTCAAGATAACCACAGTGACGTGCATATTGGATGACAGATCAGCACCATTTTTTGGGGGACCAACCAGACATCATAAGAAGTCTTTCAGGACAAAAATGCATGTCGATATGACCATTAGTTCAGGAGGAGTGGTGATGACAATATTTTCAAGATGGCCACCATGGATGCCATAATGGATGTCTGAGGGACACCATTTTCATTAGAACCAATTGGCTTCGTTTTCCTTTTCTTTGTCAAATCATTGTTCTTAAAATCTGCTTCATTATCACTGTCCACCCATAACCAGATGTTACTAATTGAAAGTTGCAGGCATTAAGTAACCTTGGACTTACAGTGAGTAGAAATTATGTTGATTAGCCACTACATCTAAAGCCTCATATAAAAACATTCAATCCACTCATCTAATTCTTATATGCATTCAGCTATATAAACAACACTTAACCTGTTGAGGGTAACCTATCACAATTTATGATGTATAAGTCGTTAAAATGCAAAGTTTACCATTGAATAAACATTTATTTCTTGCTTCCAACTGCACTAGTCAGAAATGGCCTTCTGTGAAGGCTAGAATGTATATAGCATGGACAAATATATATATGCTCATAGGCTAAATATAAATACTAAACCTATGATGGTAAAGCATAAAATGTAGGCCACAGTGACCTTCTTTCATGTAATAATGTAGTACTAACAGAAATGCATCCAATTCTCAAGTTTCGCTACCAAAACATGAACAGCACTTAATAAATGAACTTTAAACACAAAATTTCAACAAAGTCAATATAGCATGAAATACAGAGTACAGAGAACTCGTTTTGCAATAAGAATGTAATGGTTATCAAGATGCATCCCCTCACCAAGTTTTATGATTCAAGGTAGGATAATATGCATATAGCATCCCCAAAATGTATGTTGTCATTAGCTACATGTAACAACTTAACCAAAACCAATACAAGATTAATATAGATCAAACAATTTAAAAACGCAAACCAGCATACCCTTTTTCTACTATTACATGTTGTTATTACCATCTTTGTGTGCTATGTAGACCACTATGTCATTACATATATAATTTTGTCGTTGTAAGATCATCTGGAGGATGATAGTATCAGGATGTCATGTTTCAAAACCCAAGGTCACTGTGACTGAAAGAAAATAAATTATGGTTTTTGCACAATATCTCAAGTTCTCCACCATTTATGGTTACAAGATATAATTTACAAGATATTTCATTTAACGCAATTTGTATTGTTTATTCAGAAATGGAACGTCTGTTAAAGGAAACATACTGGATGCACCATCTGGATACTATCTATCCAATATGTTTAAATTCTAAGATTGTATATTAACTTGATTGATAAATTTATTGTATTTGGTCACTTTTATTGTTATTGCTATGGGTCAGAAACACATTCTCAATAACTGGTTTGGTTGCTCTGCACCTGCTTTAAACTATTTTGCCTTCAATGTTTTCGGGTATTTTTTGCGTATTGCTACTACAATGCTACTACTTTCCATAAAATTGTATGGTCTTATTTACGTGGTAAAAGATACAAAAATGTATCCACAATGATATGTACACACACACACACACACACACACACACACACACACACACATATATATATATATATATATATATAATATATATATATATAAAATTTAACCACCGATTTTATTGGTATGTCAGAAGGATATGCTCAAAATCTGGTTTAGTTGGGATGAGACCGCTTTAAAGTATTTTGCTTACAAGGAATTTGGTAATTTCTATTTCGCATTGGCAACTTTCTTTATACATACTCAAACTGTTCTTTCTTTTTCACTACTGCTGTGTGTATATATATATATATAATGAAAATTGCCTAACCCATAACAATGGAACTGAAATGAACCATCGCCTCGATAGTGCTTTTTTAAAACTATTTATTTATCAAAACTAATAAAAAAATAATTCCAATATTTTTAATTTTCAAATCTATATTATAAAATTTTACAATCTTGAAAACATTGTACATTAATTATAGAAAGAGGCATAATTCAATATTAATTCTGAAATGGAGTGTCTATGGATTCACAGTTTGGATCTTGTCAGACATATCTGGAAAGTTCTAATTATAAATTATTTATAATATTCATTTATAAATTCATAATATTTTATTTGATCAATTATACATATTTAAAGGGAAATAAAACTGTTTGTCTCTATTTCTTTATATATGTTTTCCCAATAAAAAAGAAGAACTTGTATCTACCTACACCGCTTCTGTTGGCAGGTATAGTTTTACTTTCACTATGAATGAAACACCTCAGCTCACTAGATGCAGCTGTGCATGTTCAGCAGTTAGCACTCAGCAAAGAAAGCTGAAAGAAATCCGGTTCTTTCACACCCTGGGAGATGAGATATTTTATATATGTAGGGTACTCTATTCAATTTATGGGGTGTGTGATGGTTAGAGTATTTATCATTTATATTTTATCTTTTTGTGCAAGGATGAGAAAGACAGTCCTACAAAGGAAGTACTCTTCTACGTAAATAATAAAAACATCCCAAAAAACACACATTCGCCAAAAACCAAATCTAATTAAGGGCGCAAGGGACAGTTGTTTTGCACAAATTTAATGACGCATCCACTTGCCTAATATAAAAATTCTTAAAAAAATAAAATACACAAATGAGGTTAAATAAGTCCATATTTTTGGATAGCTATAATAAAACAAAACATAGAATATCATTCACTGGACCTGACAAGTCAATGCAAGTTCACGTCCGAAGGTCATTTTTGACACAAAGTGATGCTAACAATGCAAACACAAGCTCTTTCCCTAGGTGATAATTTTGAAAAACATTGTGTACTAAACAGCTTGATGCAATTCAAAATAGTTGCCATCCAGGCCATTTTTGAGATATTCTACTTGCCTTGAACCCAGGTGTCTACAGCTATGGGTGGCTAGCTCTGCTTCTAGCCGACTACTGGTATTTCAGTGTCTACTTACTGCGAAGTAATTATGGGAGGTGTACATACCTCACATCCATTTCAAGAGCAACAAAAGCCCAAAACACCCAATTCACAAATATATCCGTATCTTTAATTATTAAACAAAAATGGCTGACAAAGTCTCAGCATAGCCTTAAGTTAAGAAATTTGACAGAGGCCAATTTATGAAACTATCCACTGCTACCTTAAAGAGGACACTCTAGCGTCCTCTACAAACTCGGTGAAAAAGAGAAAGCTGATGAAAATTACTGTTATTACGATTGATGTGCAGCTATGTAATTCTAACGATTTTTCACAAAAAAATTTTTTTTTTTCTTTGGGTGCTCAACCTTGATATTGGTGAAATGCCTACAAATTGGAATTTACTAAATAAAGCAGGTCATTGGGTTCAATCTGACTGCTCTCAGCCCTTATAACTTAAAACATTTTTTTCTTCAGGACCCCAGCCTATGCATAAAATTATTGCATTGCCAACGAAACTGGGAAAGGGACATATAGCGTTTTGTCTGTTCATGCACGTTCATGTGATCTTTCGTTCATTCGTTATGCCCTCAATCTCTCAAACGCTGTTTCACCTACACAATTGAAAATTGGTATGTAGATGCATCTCAGGATGAAAAACTCAGCCATGCCAAAACTGGGT
Organism: Margaritifera margaritifera; assembly: GCA_029931535.1. Lineage (NCBI taxonomy): Eukaryota > Metazoa > Mollusca > Bivalvia > Unionida > Margaritiferidae > Margaritifera > Margaritifera margaritifera. The sequence goes on from JAQPZY010001293.1 coordinate 1,647,779, forward strand.
CACTGCAACCTAACTTTCACGCTTTAGTGCATTTTGTATTCTCAGCTTTTGTTTGTTACACTCTCAATATCTTGGACACTATTTCACCTAAACTCTTAAAGATTTTTAAGTGGTTACACTTCAGCAAAAGCAATTAAATTATACCCAAAGTTAATTCGCATGCTTATGTGACTTTAATATTTTCAGCTTTTTGCTTGTTACATCCGCAATATCTTGGATTCTATCTCATTACACTCATGAAAGTTGGTTTGTGGATATATCTCAAGAAGAGTAACTCATCCATACAAAATCTGGGTCAGTGTGACCCAAATTTCATGTTTGAATTACTTTTATATTTTCAGCTTTCAGTTCATTACATCCTCAATATCTTGGACACAGAGGCACATTTTTTTTATAGATATTTGCTCTGTCAGGAGCAGTCATTACGCCCTCAATATCTTGGAATTAATTTCACATACACTCATGCAAATTGATATTTGATTGCTTCTTTGGAGGAGTAACTAAGCCATACCAAAGTTTCAGAAATGCTTTGGTGACTTTTGTACTTTTTGCTTTGCATTACACTCTCACTATCTTTAATGCCATTTAATCTACATGCATGAAAAATGGTATGCAGATACATCTCATCAAAAGTAGATCAGCGATACCAAAACTAGTCCAGAGTTACCCAATTTTCACGCTTCAGTGACTTTTTTCAGCACTGTTAGTTACACTCTCAATATCGTGAATTCTATATATTCTACACTCATAGAAATTAGTATGTGGATTTATATGAATGCAAGTAACACATCCATACCAAAACGAGACCAGTGTGACTCAATTTTCATGCTTGAGTGACTTAAATGTGACCCAATTTATTTATTCTATAGTGACTTTTGTATTTTCAGGTGTTCATTCGTTACACCCTAAAAATATAGGACCCTATTTCACCCACACATAAGAATTGATAAGTAGATAAATCTCAACCATATCCAAAGTAGGACACTGTGACCTAATTTAGATACTCGTGTGACTTTTGTATTTTCCTCCATACCAGTCTGTATATCGTCTGCTACTCTGAGGGGATTCGTGTTAGTACACACCTTGTTTGCATTACCAATTCACAGGAAAGGAACCGAATTGTGTTATCAGAGTTCTCATCCAAGCGAGAGCAAGAAGAAAGAGCAGTGTCAGTGACTTCAAGACTTGGCAGCACGGAGAAAACACAATTAAGTGGCACTATTGTGAAGGGTGAGACAAAATTGATACAAATTGTATACCAGTTTAAGTATCAGACCTAATACCGTTACCTCTGAATGAAGCGAAATGCAGTCCGGTCACAACAATAATAAGTTTGAAATTCGTTTGCTTGTAGTGTTTTTTTTAAAACAATTTATAAAAGGAAAATGTTTAGGGCTGGCGTATGGAAAATGTAAGGGTTTAGATATTTGAATTATTAACGGTCATTAAATTTTTAAGTGTTTTAAGAGAAAAGCTAATTGGGTTATTTGTTGTTTTTTTCTTTGAATTACAAGAAAAAAATACAAGATATATATTTAAAATAAATTGCGATTAATTTGCATATACTATATGAAATGCCAAAAAATAATGCATATACATGTAATAACATAAAAATAACAGATATTTCAGACATTTTAATATGGCAATACCATTTTAGGTTATTTAGTGGCTTTAGTTAGTATTTGCTGGAAATAAAAGTAAGGTGTTTTAGGTGCACAATACAGCACATTCATTCCTGAGACTGTGTACACTGCATTATTTCCAGACTAATCTTATTCACAATTTATTTCATCTACTTATTTTTCTTCAAATTGCTGATTATTAAATTTAATCCCTATGTGTATTAAACTGCTAATTTAAACGACTTGCTTTATTGAAATTTATGAATCGTATATTGTAAAATTATTTTTTACAATTTTATTTAAACAAATCATTTTTACTTTTTTCTGCAAGGAGGAGAACTCAGCACAACCTCAAACCTGTGATTCTCAGTAGTTCTCATACAAGATTCCTTCCCTTGCTTTAATAGGCAAACATGCAACCACATTATTTTGTTACTTTTAGTAAAGGCAGTCATATATATCTGATAGCTGATCAACATCATTTGTACAAACTTGAATGAAACTCTTCATTGCCGAGATGCTATTTATCAAATTCGGTCAAATTCTGTTGAGCAGTTATTGAGAAGTCATTTAAGATGTTTCTGTTTTTAGCAACAGTGCCTATATTTGATGATGGATTGGCATCATGGGCACAGTTTGAACGGTCTTTATGCCAGGATGCTTTCCATCATGTTTGGTTATATTCTATTCAGTGTTTTAGAGAAAAAGTAGTTTCAAAGTTTTCTATTCTTAAGTAAGGTCAAGCAACATTTATACAAATTTCATGTTTTCTGTCAAGCTTGGTCAAATTCTATTCAGTGGTTTTGTATTTCTATTTTTTGTTACAGCAGCTTTACAAACAACAACATTATTTGGTAAAACTTGAAAGGTCTTCCTACTAGGATGCTTTCTGTCAAAATGTTTATAAAATTCTGTTTAGCAGTATTTGAGAAGAAGTAGTGTACAGTGTTTTTACTAGTCTTAGTAATTGTGGCCATATTTGATGGTGTGTTGGTATCATTTGTACAATCTGAAATCTCTTCATGTCCGGATGCTGTGCACCACTGGCTTTTGAGTGCTGTTGAATAGTCGCTGCTCTGTGCCAAAACAGGTGAACATCCTTCACAGGGGAGACATAGGCCATAGCAAAGATCATGTCAGAGTGCATTTCTTTCACAATAGCCCTAGGTGAACTTGTCCAAGTTGGCCTTAAATAGAGTGCATTGTTTCTTTGCTAATGAAAATGGTGCGGTGCCTATAGATAACAATGGGTGTTTGGTTGCTGACCACTGTGCAGAAGGAATAAAAAATACTTTTAAGAAAGTTGGTATTTTTTTACTTTTCGGAATAGACCACCAAAAACAATATTTTGTCAGAAATGTTGAATGTTATTTATATGAGACAAACTTTTGATGATACTAGTGTCTCAACATTCATTCATTTCAGGTTGACGGGAAAGCAAACGAAGATGAAGAAGCATCATATATGATTCCTCCAGATGGATGATAAAGAAATTTAGAGAGCCTTTGTATCAAGTTAAGTATTTATGCAGCTTCCGTCATGAAGATTATCATTCAACACACTGAAACTTGTTTTTGAAGGACATTCAAGGGACATCTGAATTTTGTCTTTACAGACAGGTGTCAACTGTAAGAAATAGTCACCTATAAGCTCATTGCACAAGTACATGAATGTTATTTCTCTTAGCAGTAAATCATTATCTTTTGAAGCAATATGTACTGTCACGAAGACTTGTCATATGTTTACAATGAATAAATTAACATGTCCACAGTATATATATATATATATATATATATATATATATATATATATATATATATATATATATGAAGGTGTCCTTAAGGGAAAAGCATCCTTTATCATGAAGTATCCATTAATGCGGCGTCATTGTTTATGCTGATCAATAATCAATGCATATATTAGCAGTTATGTAACTAGCTTAGAGAGCCACACTGAGCTTTTAGATGGATAGAAATCTATGACAAGAAGTACATTAGTAAACCACAATCATGGATAACAATAGTGACCCAGATTAAATATTTTCATAAGGATCTTGTTTTATTACTTAACAAAATACACATTTAAGATAACATATCAGGGATGTGCTGTAGTGAAATATTGTTCTTAAAAAATTTTGGTTGCAATGAAATTATTTCTTTTACAGATTGAATAAACATCGGTGTGGCATAATTATGTTCTTCTTCCAATCTTGGAATTTTCTCTGGTTTGTTATTTATTTTATTTTTCCTTAATTATAACTGAAAAAAGATCTCAATTACAATGCTATTTAATGAACAAAGCAAAAGAATGATAAGGCTTATGAGGTCACAGAAGGATCAGAGGAACCAGTGGACAAGTTTATTGATGAGCATTCATCAGAAATGAACCAGTAGATTTCAGAATGCGTTTGTTTAAGTAAAGGTGAAGATAAAGGAAGAAGCTGATAGCATATAGCATTTGGCTTGTCCATCTGTCCCGTATGCAATGTACGTACATACTGAAATTCTTGTGTACAACTAATCCTGCATCTTTTTATGTGCTGTCTTGAAACTTGGCAAATGCTATTGGCATGAGATAAACATGCAAAGATTGTTCTGTCACCACTCTCTGCCATGTTTTACCAGAGTTATGTTCCATTTTGTTGTTAACAGTAAATACCATATATAATAAGTAAGCTTGTGTGCAAATAGTCCCAGAGCTTTTGTTGAATCATCCAAAAACTTTGCAGATATTATTAGCATGAAACCAACATGTGCATCAGTGTTTCAGATGGTTCATACTAGGCACAGGACAATTGTCCTGAAACTTGTCCAAAATTCAGGACAATCCTAAGTTTCATGAAAAATGTTAATGAATGATCACAGTATTTATGTGACTCTAATCTTACTGATAATTGATTGTTGTGTGTACATTTAATACAGAATATGTAATTGTGAATTCAATGCAATGTTTTTTTTTTTTTTTTTACAAAAATAAATTTAAATACAACTTCAAATTTTATTGTATTCTTTATTTTTAAAATCATCAAAACCCAAACAAAGGAACAATTCTAAGAGTCAAATGATACAAACATGTCTCATTCATCATCTGCAGGATTTAGCAAATCTTCGTATTAAAAGAGCATCTTGCACATCGGTGTTATTTTCTACATGTACTCACTTTATCATGTTTTGAGTTTCTGGCTTCAGCCTGGTATGTAAACCTGTTAAATTTTCGCTTTGAGTGTTAAATCTCTCATGCATCCTGCAGTATGCACATGGCATGTTAGTGCCAACTGTGCTAAGATTTCCAAATTGGGAAACTCTGCTTTGCGGTGCAAGACAATCTCTTACATATTGCTCAGCAAGCATAATGTGCTTTAATTTTTTCCACTCTCTCCTGGTCTCCATGTCATTAATAATGGATGGCGAGTTCTTCTCCATAATTTTATGTCATCTTTCCATGCACTATGCTTGAAGTAGTAGAATATGTTTGTGATGGTCTCTTGGTGAGTGTGAATGGCTGGGATTTGTTCTGCAGTCCGACTCATGCAGAGTGCCAAATAGGGTGTGTTATGTATGATGTTTATATAATATTATAGATATTTTAGGAAATTATAAATGTTTCTTGACTTTAATATTTGCTTAAATCTTAATGTTGTTTATCAGAAAAAAACATGTTTAACTTCTGTCCTTGAAATAGGTTGCTTACTTCAGATTTGAGCTAAAGGTTAGTTTTGATAAACAAAATGTTTACTGAATCTGAGGTTAAGGTTGATTTTGTTTACAGATAAAACTGGAAAATCCTAAGAGTTATGTGTAAAAAGTCATGTCCATACAAGTAAAATTCCATTAAGATGACACATATTTTAGAACATTCTGTCATGTGACCAATCTTTATATATACTATGTTTAGTGGACAGTTTTTCAGTTTCGACATTACTATCAGTCTTGTAAAGAGCTATTACAGTTGTGAAAAGTCATTCCAACCCGTACAGAAAAATCTCACCAATTCACATGAGCTTCTCATAAGCTGCACATGAGAACCTTGTTAGAAACGTATGCAAATTGGGTAGATTTTGCAAGCTCATGTGTGCAGTTTGTTAGATCTTGTGAGCCATTGAAAAACTAACCAATTTTCTCATGTGCAGATTTTGCTCACGTGAGAATTTGAATGTTCTCATGAGAAAGTATAACTTAGAAAATATTCTTTCCCCTTACATCTGACTATGTTTGAAACTAAGGCGGAGTTCTAAATTCTCACGTGAGAAATTTTGACTTTGATTCTGTTCAGACACATGTTAGATTTGTTCTAAGTTGGTTTTTCTCATGTGAGTTAGAGACCCATCCCATTCTGCCAGCATTCTATAAAGAATTATGCTTCAAGAATTTGCTTTCAAAAACCAAATCAAATAATAAAATAAAATCACATCAGATTAAATGTGGTCTTTCGCGACTGAGACCTAATCAGTTATCGAGACAATGACGCGGTTATTTCCCTTCTTTACAGTCTGGAGACTGGTTTACTGACCGCAAAATATGCACATAACTTTTTGAAGGTGCTAGAACACATAACTACCATGGTAGCCTCACTTTCAAAATAGGCGCCATTTTAAAAAAATTGAAGTTGGAACTGTCACAATTTAGCTCGTTAGTTCGGGAAATTTCATTGCAAGCCCAATACATGTGCAGCAACTGATCATAGAAACCGGGAGATAATTTAAAATCATGGAATTATCATGTTGGTGAGTAAAATCAAGACCGTTGTGCATTTTGCCTGTTTATGGGTACAGCAGTTTTGCCCCCACGATTTAATACGTCAAAATAAGATGACCTTGTAATCTTGCTCCTAATAATTATTGAGACGATAATTTTTCAGATCATTATTATTTACTGCTGCGCCTGCCAAACTGCAGTTCTCGATGCAATGTTGTCAATTATTGACAATAGTCTGACGAGATTAGAATCCTCGAAGTGCTATGGTTCGTGCCCTCAACGTTAATTTTAACGTTTATATTATAATATTGGGAGAAACTATTGAAATCGCCATAGAAAGTGTTCAACTATATCTGGTTCATTTATTTATCGTTATAAACTCTCCAAATTCTTTGCGAGCTACCGTTTTTCAGAGCGTGTCTAAATTTGTCTATTGCGGGAATTATATCTATGGTTCGTGCCCCTGAAATAAAGGCCCCGTGACGAAAGATTGGAATGTGATAATTAGGTTAATGTTTACTTTAGAAATCGATCGTGTATGATGTCCCAGTATTATTAATATTTGCATATGCAATACAAATCATTTCTTTCAAACGCATATCGACTGCAATAAAACACTTATAAATAATGATGGAAAAAATACAAAAGAAAAAAAAAACATGATGCATTTTTTTATTTTTTATTTTTTTCAAGTTGTCTGATAAAATTATTATATTTAAAGATACTTTAAAGTTTAAAAGATTTTTTTTCATGCTATTTCATAACAAAGATTTTTTTCCCTTAGGCCAAAAAAACCCCAAAACACAAAAAATATGTGTTTCCGGTCGGCCGACCATCCCTGTTTCTCATTGCCGACCCTAGCACTTTTTCCCCACCCCCACAAAAATTTTTTAATTTTTTTTTATTAAAAAAAATCACATTGTCGAAATTGATTTGTGCATCTAACTAAGCCTGTTTTGTCCAGTACTTTGAAGTGCTTGAAATATTTTTTCTTTATATATAATTAAAAAAAACCCTACCTGCCTACTCTAATTTTGAAACCAGAGCAATAGGAAACACACATATTTTTTTTGGCCTTATATTAAAATATTTCAATGAAAAATTTCATACTATATAGTTTTTCATTGGATTTATTTTTTCTAACATGATATAAGAAGTGCAAGTTATAATGACCAAATTTTTACATTGCCTTTGCGGTCTAAAAAATCTCTGTCTTGGGTTTCCCGCTAATCAAAAGGTAAAGAAAACCAACATGTGAACAGCAGCCTTGGCTAACACTCACGCCAGGGCCACAAAGTGTATGCATGAATCAAATTTGCCATTTTCATTGTGTTTTTTTTCAATTTGATTTGTATTAAGTATTCAAATATGTCTTAATCAGCACTTACTGTTACTGTCAACGAATGCTAGTGACCCAGTTGATTACGCCAGGATCTCAAAACAAGCGTGTGAGGTCACGAGAAACATGGCGCACGAATCAAGGATAAACACGAAGTTAGGACATTTGACGATAAATTACATCCAAGCTTGTTAATCTCATTTCTGTTTTTGTTAGGGACTCTTTTTCTTCAAGCATATCAAATTCTACAATTGTCTTCATGCAGTGAAGTCTGAACTGCAACTGAGGCAAGTTCAGAAGTCGTATACATGTAGGTATGCTTTTAATTTTTCAAAGAATATGGCGGTGGATCTATTTCAAAGGTTTTAAGGTGTAAAGTGAGTAATTTCGTATTGCTTTTTTGTTTGTTTAAAGACGTAAAGTACCAAACGTTTGACAGATATGATGTTGCAGCTTTCAAACTAAATGGTCATGAATGTTTCTAAGACTCGTGAAGTGATTTAAAAAAAAATGCCCTTGCCAAACAGGTATATAGTCACATTTGTTGTCCATGTTACATGGTACATGTTGCTGCATGTAATCTATTTCAGTGTACCTGAATCGTACAAGAAGCAGGGAAGGATTTAGGATTTTATTCTGAGAGGATTTGTTTAGAAGAGGTGGTTCAGTGTAATTCAAATGGCTAACATTCTTGTTTTTCACCTAATAGTGTACGATTTTAACAGATGGGGAGGGGGAACCTTTAACCGTCTGACAACATCCTCCTCCCCAAAATGGATTTCTATATGGAAGTGAAGTAAAAAGTGTTTAAACCCATACAGAAAAAAGTGAAGATTTCCCACATATTCAAGAAAGCGGCTGTGAGAGGTTCCTTTGACTGAAGAGCTTGCCTTTCTGTGTACCACATATTTGAGAAATCGGCTGTGAGAGATTCCTTAGACTGAAGAGCTTGCCTTTCTGTGCATCAGCCTGAATTTTCTGGAATCTTTCCTTAATAATACATTGGATATGATCTAGATCATACATCCACTGTCTCCTTAATTTGCTCCGCGTGCAACAATTTTGCAAAGAATGCAGTATGCTTTATTTAAAAAGATATCGTAACAGCTAATGAAATATATTTTGTGTTCAGAGTGTTTTACAAAAGAAATTGGACAGAATATCAGTACATCATGGTACTCTATTGAGAGGTTTCATTTTAAAAAACTTTTAAATGTTATGATATAAACTACTGATATATTGCACAAGTGTACAAAATAATGTTTAACTTTGATAAATACAGTTTTAAGCAATTATGATAAATATTGTTTCAAACAATTATGAATTTGTATTCATTCCTTCCCATGTCATTTCCTTTGATTTCTTCAGATTTTAGGGGTCCCTAGTGAAACTGTATGATTAACATCAAACAAGCTGGAGTATGTGTAATGAGTTCTAGAAAGTGTGGATATGTAAAACAAGATACATGGCTCAAAATTAGGATTTTTTTTCACTAACCCACAGGATCACCAAAATAATATTTTCATTGATCCTGTCTAAATTTCACCGATCTTGCTAAAATCAATCAGAAGCCAGTTCAGTTTCTAATTCAACATTTATTATTCATTAACATCAACTCGAAACAATAACTGTATTTCACCAACAACACAGTCTCTCCTGTGTCACACTTTAGCCATTAGTGTCCATTTTCCCAGCATTTCTGGTACTTTCTTAGTCTCTTATGTTCATCATATATATGATTGCGCTCCCTTGTCATCTAATTTTTGCCATTGCGGTGGCAGCTGCACACCTTGCAAATACTTCAACATGTTTACAATTGTCAGTGCATAATGCACTGAATGTTTATCAACAACAATATAAATATTAAAACATTGTTTGGTATAAGTCAATAAAAGCAACCTTTTCTGATTGGTCAATGTTGGTCTGAGACCCTATACCTTTTGTTATCATCAGTAATGAAATCAGTGATTGGATGTAGTACACCTAGCTGGTCAAGACCATTGCTTTCACAATAATCACACTAATTTGCTTGATGAGTGAATGAGTGTTTTACACCTGCCCATTTGTGCTGCGAGCATTTATTGTTACATAATGCATGCGATATAATAATTACAATAATTGAAAATCATTATTATCACATATTTATATACGGGTTGTCTTTTTTCTCATGTGAGAAACCTCACAAAAACATGCATAATTGAACTTGAATATGCTCATCTTCACTAGATTTTAATCACTTTGAAAATCTCTTTGTTGCTGCTAAATAAGTTTTATTATAGGAACTTGTTTTTTTTTAATTCTTGTCAAAAATATTTATCAAATAAAAATCAAATCCACGTGAGCAAAATCTTGCTCATATTAACAATTCCTGCTCATGTGATTTTCAGATTTTGTTAGATTCTATTGCTCATGTGAGTTCTACCTAATTTGCATGTTAAAATGCACATGAGACTAACATGAGTTAGATCTCACGTGAGAATCTTATGTGCAAAAGGTTAGCCAAATTTGGTTCTAAGAGAGGAATTATTTAAAATATTCATTGGATTATAACAGTGCTCATAAACTTTTGGATTTTGGATTTTTAATTGATGATTTTGGAATTTATGTGAACTTATTCAGAGATATTTTGGAGAACTTCATTTTGACATCAGCACATTAAAGACTACTAGTACATCAGGACTTTAAAGACCACTGGCATATCACAACATTCAAGGATACCCGTGCATTCGGAACATACTATATTAGGACTTGTGATTAGAACACTAATTCTTATTGGATTATTTGGATTTTAATACACATTACTGTAAGTGTCTTTTTGATTTTTCATTTTGATTATCTAGAAATAAATTGCTTGTTGATTTTTACTTGATTTGTTGGTTTCACTTTCTTTCTGTTACATTTTTTTAGACCATAGAGTCGTAACAGAAATTGGGGGCTCGTCCGGGATATAATTTCTTTAAAGCATATTTGAGATATAAAAGTTATTTTTTGAAATTCATATTGATTTTGTCTCGGAATTTTTTTGTTGTCTTTGGCAAAGATTTTAAATAGAGAATATTTTGTGTGAAACCAACAAGCATTCACAATGGCATCTAATGTTCAGAATTTCATTTCAAAACCTACCCAAGAGGGGTTAGAGTGTATGAGAAAGGATGAGTTGCTCGAACTTGCCAGAAAATACAGTCTGTCTGAGGCGAAAACATCATTGACAAAACAGGAGATAAAGATTATTTTAATTCAATATTTAGTAGGAAAGGGAATTTAGGATTAGTAGTGCTTTAAGTTTGAAGAGAAAGCCTGTATCTGGTTCTGACAGGAAATTAAGGGAATTAGAGTTAAAGAACCAGATGGATTTAGAGTTAGCAAAGCTTCAGATTCAGAGAGAGAGAGAGAGAGAAAGAAGAGAGGCAGATGGAGAGAGAGAGAGAGAGAGAGAGAGAGAGAGAGAGAGAGAGAGAGAGAGAGAGAAGAGAAGAGAGGCAGATGGGGAGAGAGAGAGAGATAGAGAGAGAGAGAAAGAAGAGAGGCAGATGGAGAAAGAGAGAGAGAGAGAGAAAGAAGAGAGGCAGATGGAGAGAGAGAAGAGAGGCAAATGCAGCTGCAGAGAGAGAAAGAAGAGAGGCAAATGCAGAGAGAGAGAGACAAACAGGAGAGGCAAATACAGATGGAGAGAGAAAGAGGAGAGGCAAATACAAATGCAGATGCAAAGAGAAGAAAGGGAAATGCAATTTAAATTAAGAGAATTAGAACTGGCAAACGGAGCACACTCCACTCCTTTAAACACAAGTTCAGGTTTTGATGTTATTAGATATATTAGGTTAGTACCCCCTTTTCAGGAAAAAATGTAGATAAATACTTTCTTCATTTCGAGAAAATTGCTGAAAACTTGAAATGGCCCAGAGAGCATTGGACTTTGTTATTACAAAGTGTACTTATTGGTAAAGCTCGTGAAGTCTATAGTTCACTGTCAGTACAACAAAGCACTGATTATGATGTGGTTAAGGAGTACATCTTTAAAGCTTATGAGCTGGTACCAGAGGCATATCGACAAAGGTTTAGGAATTGTAGAAAAGAAACTGGACAAACTCATGTCGAATTTGCAAGGGAAAAAGAACAACTATTTGATAGGTGGTGCTCAGCAAAGAAAGTTGATCAAGATTATGATAACCTCAGACAGCTCGTATTAATTGAAGAGTTCAAGAGGTGCATCCATAGTGATGTTAAAACCTATCTTGACGAACAGAATGTGGAAACTTTGGAAAATGCTGCTCGTATGGCTGACAATTATTCATTGACTCACAAAATATAATTTGGCAATAAGTCGTCCTCTCAACAGCTTTCTGGTAAAAAACCATTTTAATCTCATACGAGTACTTCAAAATTTCACAACAACACAACTGTTAGGAATCAAACATCTGATAAGACTGATCAGAAATCCTTATCTCTTCCTACGTGCACTTATTGTAAAATGAAAGGGCACGTTATTTCTGATTGCTTCAAGTTGAAAAATAAGCAACAGAGTGAAGACAGCTTTTTCGAATGCTCTTGTTTCAAAGAGGTCAAGGTCACGGTCTTGTATTGAAAGCAATACATTTGTTGGGTCAAACAAACCCCAGTCTGATTCTATTTTGGAGGCTTATGAACCATTCATGTCAGAAGGTTCTATATCACTTATTGGTGATCCTATCCCAATTAAAATATTAAGGGACACTGGAGCTTCTCAGAGTCTTTTATTATCAGGTACTTTGCCTTTGTCTGAGGAGTCTTCTTCAAGTGAAAGTGTTCTTGTTCAGGGAGTAGAGTGCGGCTTTGTAAATGTTCCTCTTCATTGTGTAAATTTGGCATCAGACTTAGTTTCCGGACCTGTGACTGTTGGGGCAGTGACTTCTTTACCCATAGAGGGTGTTCATTTATTACTAGACAATGACCTAGCTGGAGATAAGGTTGTGGTTTTAATCCACTTGTAACTGACAAGCCTTGTTTGGATCAGAAAGTTGATTCTATCGAAATAGAAATCCCTGATTTGTACCCTGCTTGTGCAGTTACTAGAGCTATGGCAAAAAGAGCTCTTGAGAGTGATGTTGATCAGGATATTATTCCTTTAGCTGACACATGTATTGGTCAGTCTTTTGATGAGGTCACTTTTTCCTCAGGTATTGATCAATCAAACGGCATTGATCACAGTGATCCTCTTTTGGCAACTCATTCTCTTTGTTCTAATCAGGGTGACAAACGAAAATCCCTTGTCGTTGAACAGGAGCAAGATCCCGAGATATCTTGTTTGTTTCAGAGGGCTATTAGTGAAACTGAAGCCACACAAGTTCCAGTGTGTTACTTTGTGAAAAATGGGGTCCTTATGAGGAAATGGAGACCACATGATGTACCCGCTGGTGACGAGTGGTCAGTGAGCTATCAAATTGTTGTTCCTAAGTCGTATCGACAGGAAATTCTTAATTTAGCCCATGAAACTCCTTTGGCTGGTCATTTAGGAGTCCGTAAGACTTATCACAAGATCTTGAATCATTTTTATTGTCCGAAACTCAAAAGTGATGTTTCTAAATACTGCAGATCTTGTCACACTTGTCAAATGGTAGGAAAACCCAATTAGAAGATACCTAAGTCTCATTTGCAACCTATTCCTGCATTTGATGAACCATTTAGTAGAATAATGGTAGACTGTGTTGGTCCTTTACCTAAAACCAAGTCAGGCAACCAATACTTGTTGACCATCATGTTTGCATCTACAAGATTTCCAGAGGCAATTACTCTGAGAAATATAAAAACTAAAACTATTGTGAAAGCTTTGGTGAAGTTTTTTTACACTTGTTGGTCTTCCCAAATCTGTCCAGTCGGATCAAGGGTCAAATTTTATGTCTGGAATTTTCCAACAAGTTATGCATGAATTAGGCATCCAACAGTTCAAATCTTCTGTCTATCACCCTGAAAGTCAAGGTGCTTTGGAAAGATTTCATCAAACTTTGAAGAATATGATTCGTTCATATTGCTTTGATACAGAAAAGGATTGGGATGAGGGTGTTCATTTGTTGTTGTTTGCTGTTAGGGAATCAGTTCAAGAGTCGTTGGGGTTAAGTCCCTTTGAACTATTTTTTGGTCATACTGTCCGTGGACCATTGAAATTATTGAAAGAGAAACTTCTTTCAAACGAAGATTCAAAGATTAATCTTCTTGATTATTTTTCTGATTTCAAATACAAGTTGTCAAAGGCCTGTGAAGTAGCAAGAACTAATCTTCACACTACCCAGTCAAAAATGAAATGAAGGTATGACAGAAATACACAGAAATGGAATTTTAAACCTGGTGACAAAGTTCTGGCTCTCTTGCCCATAACTCAGAATCCGCTTCAGGCTAAATTTTATGGTCCTTATACCATTGAAAAGAAAGTAAATGACTTAAATTATATCATTAACACTCCTGGGAGACGGAAACAGAAACAACTTTGTCATATAAATATGTTAAAGGAATATTTTGACGGAGATAGCCCAGCTAATTATTCTGTTAATTTAGTTGTACCTGTCCCACACAATGAAGATATCAACGATGGAATACAATCGCAATCAGACTATAGTGACTCTGGTATAACCAATCTTCGGAATTCAGAAATATTGAACAATCTAGACCAGAAACTTTCACATCTACAACAACAGGAAAGAAATGAACTAAAACAGCTATTACATGACTATGAGCACTTGTTTCCTGATGTTCCAACACGAAAAAGTAAAATTTATCATGACATTGACATTGTTGATTCTGCACCTGTGAAACAGCATCCTTATAGGATGAATCCTCTCAAACAGAACTATTTGAAGAAAGAAATTCAGTATTTACTGGAGAACGATTTCATAGAACCAAGTAAAAGTAACTGGAGTTCACCATGTATTCTTGTTCCCAAGCCAGATAATACATTCCGTATGTGTACTGACAATAGAAAAGTCAACAGTGTCACCAAAACTGATTCATTTACAATCCCAAGAATGGAAGATCGCATTGATAAAATTGGAAATGCGAAATATGTCACCAAGTTTGACCTTTTAAAAGGATTCTGGCAAATTCCATTGACAGAAAGGGCAAAAGAAATTTCAGCATTTATAAGATGGACTTTATCAATATAAAGTCATGCCGTTTGGAATGAACAATTCGCCTGCAACGTTTCAACGTCTGATGAACATGATAACATCTGGTCTTGATAATTGTGACGCTTATATCGATGACGTCATTATCTACAACAACACCTGGGAAGATCATTTGAAAACCATTCAAAAATTCTTCAATCGACTCAGCGATGCGAATCTGACAATTAATTTGAGCAAAAGTGAGTTTTGCCATGCTTGTCTCACATTTTTAGGACATATTGTGGGACAAGGTCAAGTTAAACCTATAGAAGCTAAGGTCAAAGCTATCTCTGAATTTCAAGTACCGAATTTGTAAAAAGCAACTGATGCGATTTCTAGGTATGGCTGGATATTATCGGAAATTTTGTTCCAATTTTTCCAAAATTGCTGAACCTTTGACAAGTTTATTGAGTAATAAAACCAAATGTCATTGGTCTGACAAGTGTCAGGAATCTTTTGACAAGTTAAAGGCCATGCTTAAGAATGCACCAGTTTTTCCTGCACCAAATTTCAGCCAATCATTTAAATTATCTGTTGATGCAAGTGATGTAGGGGTTGGTGGAGTATTAATTCAGGAAGACAAATGTGGTGTGGATCACCTTGTGTGTTATTTTTCTAAAAAACTAAACAAGCACTAGAAAAATTATTCCACAATTGAGAAGGAATGTTTGGCTTTGATATTGGCTTTACAGCATTTTGAAGTTTATGTTACCTCCGCTCTTTCTCCAATTATTGTGTACAGTGATCACAATCCCCTTACTTTCATCAACAAAATGAAAGATAAAAATCGGAGATTGTTGAGATGGAGTTTAATATTGCAGGAATATAACATTGACATCAAACACATCAGTGGAAAAGACAATGTGATTGCAGATGCACTCCCACGTGCATAGAAATGTTATATTGCTTGATGTAATTAAGTTCAGTATCATAAAACATTTTCTTATGTAATTTTGGTTATTATAGTATTAGATGTATATTCAAAAGAAAGCTTTATTGCATAAATCTTTCTTTTTCTTTATGAGGGGAGGTGTTATGTATGATGTTTATATAATATTATAGATATTTTAGGAAATTATAAATGTTTCTTGACTTTAATATTTGCTTAAATCTTAATGTTGTTTATCAGAAAAAAAAAACATGTTTAACTACTGTCCTTGAATTAGGTTGTTTAATTCAGATTTGAGCTAAAGGTTAGTTTTGATAAACAAAATGTTTACTGAATTTGAGGTCAAGCTTGATTTTGTTTACAGATAAAACTGGAAAATCCTTAGAGTTATGTGTAAAAAGTCATGTCCATACAAGTAAAATTCCATTAAGATGACACATATTCTAGAACATTCTGTCATGTGACCAATCTTTATATATACCATATTTAGTGGACAGTTTTTCAGTTTCGACATTACTATCAGTCTTGTAAAGAGCTATTACAGTTGTGAAAAGACATTCCAAATTCTAAGAGAGGAATTATTTAAAATATTCATTGGATTATAACAGTGCTCATAAACTTTTGGATTTTGGATTTTTAACTGATGATTTTGGAATTTATGTGAACTTATTCAGAGATATTTTGGAGAACTACATTTTGACATCAGCACATTAAAGACTACTAGTACATCAGGACTTTAAAGACCATTGGCATATCACAACATTCAATGATACCCGTGCATTCGGAACATTCTATATTAGGACTTGTGATTAGAACACTAATTCTTATTGGATTATTTGGATTTTAATACACATTACTGTAAGTGTCTTTTTGATTTTTCATTTTAATTATCTAGAAATAAATTGCTTGTTGATTTTTACTTGATTTGTTGGTTTCACTTTCTTTCTGTTACATTTTTTTTAGACCATAGAGTCGTAACAGGTGCAAAACAGTGTTCACTCAGCAGGTGGGGATTTTTCTGCAACATACAACCAGTGACACCTGGGTCCCTCCCTGTCATGGCACTAACACCATTTGTGCCTAAGCCTGAGATTCTTCCTCAAGGAACACCTCTCTTTCAAAATTCTGCAAAAATTTTGTCACAGATGTAATATCTGGATCAATGCTATTAATGTGATCTGTGACCTCAGTTACATATTCTACCTTCTGCTTAGTGTGTGTGTCATCCACATATCTATACCCTATACCACCAACCCGGGGGATGTGGATAATAGCATTGATCCAGATATTACATTCACCTTAGAAAAGGAAAAAAAATGGCGGATTAGCATTTTTGGACACGAACATGGTCAGAAACATCGACGGGACCTTGAAAATTATGGTTTACAGTAAACCTACGCATACAGACCAGTACCTGGATTTTGACTCGCACCATCCATTAGATCAGAAACTTGGGGTTGTCAGAACATTACATCATAGAGCCAATGTCGTTACATCTGACCCCACAGATTTAAAACAAGAACTCGATCATGTCAATGCTGCCCTCGAGAGGTGTCATTATCCGGATTGGGCGATTAAGAAGGTTACCAACAGGCTGAATGCTAGTCAAAGTGACAGTACCGGGAAGAGCCAACAAGTAACTAAAGAAAAAGTGACTCGAAAGGTAGCATCATCCTACCTTATGTGAAAGGTACTTCCAAATGCCAGAACGTGTTTTTTAGCGACAGAAAATTAATGTGTGTTTTAAACCATACCGGACCCTAAGACAGATGCTAGTTCACCCAAAGGATAAGTCCAATAAGAAAGATATTTGTGGACCTATCTATCATATAAAGTGTGAAGGACAAGGGGACAGTCAGTGCCATCACAACTACATTGGGGAAACGGAAAGGACATTAAAAGCGAGATTCAATGAATATAGAAGACCAAGTTCAAGTTCGTCTGAGGTATCACGACACATCCATACAGTTTGCCTGGGCCATACGGTATCTTGGGACTCAGTAAACATCTTAGATCGAGAACAATCATGGTTTGAGCGGGGGGTTAAAGAGTCTATATACATCCATGCTCACAAACCAACGCTGAACAGGGACGCGGGCCGTTAACAATCTGTCGCATATCTGGGACAATTTGTTAACATCGCTCACTATTCCCTCGGGTGATGTTAACAATCAGTAGAGAATAAATCATTCTGCTGATGAAGTCCTTAGTACAAGGACAAAAGCTTCAGGTTAGCTTTCAATTTATTTATGGTGTGTGCAATTAAACAGTTTAAACATTATCAGATAAGAAAGCTGTGTCATTAATAATGGACATTTATCCCCATTTTTTAATTTGGAGAGATCTTGTCACCAGGGAGACCCTTTAACACCCTATTTATTTATAATAGGAATTGAACTTCTTGCAATAGAACTAAAAAATGAGCACAAATATTAGACATTTTCTATATTGAAATAAAGTTCAAATGAAGGCAGTATGCCGATTATACTTTTCTATCACCGAGTGGTTCTCCTTTGTCCTTGAAGACAACCATGCAGATTTTGAATGACTTTGCTTTGGTATAACATACCTGTCAACTTGTACAGGAATCCCATAATTTGTACGTTTTGTTTTGGGTTTTTGCAGTGTACGGCCGTACAACCATTTTGTACAGTTTTTTATATTAAAAAAAATAAATCGGGCAAGTCCTTATATTCGTGCTTTAATCACTACATCTACCTTTATTTGGCCATTCATGCCCTCTGGGCGTACTGAATATTTGATTCTACCTCTCTCCATGTATACATTTACATCCTGTATAACACCTACAGGTGGTCAGTGGTAACTATGTCATATGTGCACGTTCAGTTACCGCTTGACTGCATATTGGGCTAAGCTACCAAATTATCGGCAAATTAAAACACCTCAAACAAAACAAAGCCGGTATGATTAATTAGCAGCGTTTTAAGCGGCTTTGTTGCACTGTGTTTACTCAAACCAGATAATCACGAGTGGCTCACTTTGATTTTAATCCAGCGAGTCAGCGTACTTAAATTAATGAAAGGTACTTGACCGACATCAGTGTTGGTTTCCTCTATGAACTGATTAAATAACAGTAATGATTCTTTCATTTTTAATTGATTATAAAGACAATCAACTTTCACGTGCAATATCGCGTTTGAAGCGAAACAATAACGCTAATTAATGAGCTCTGTTCGTATTTAAAAGAGAAAATGTTTGTTATGATCACTTTAGAAGTAGTTGTCAAGCAAGCTGATAGTTACTCTGTGGATACAGTGAGTTTGCTAAATTATTTTCACAAGGAAGGTAATAAGGTTGATTTGAAGAAGTAAAATTCTTGTGAAAGTGGAGGGATAAAACTGCTACAGAGTGTGAGAATTCCTTAAACCAAGAGAGTGTAAAAATTCTAACGAACATTTCACCAAATGGACCAGAGCTTGAGGACTTTAACTCAGACACAGCTATCAACTGCTGGCTTAGTGCTGGTGCAGGTGGCAGACATGTACATGGACATTTTTTTTCAAAATCCATCAGCTAAAACATATATACATGTACCTGAAGTAGCCAAACATATATCAACAACTGTTTTAGAAAAATTAAATTCTTTTTAGAAATAATTATGTTGTATATTATTTCATTTGTTCTTTCTATGGATTAAGTACATACATCTCATCAAATCTCAGCAAGTGATTACCATTTTGGGACAAGTGAAAGGTAAGGTGGGGCAAGTGGATTTTCTGAAACCACTTGTCCTGGACAAGTGGATGAACATTTTTTTTGCTCAGCCCTGTCTTTGGCGTAAGGTTTTTCTGGTCTTTGTAAGGTTTTTTTTTGTCTGGTGTACAGGTTTTAGTCTCAGGAGGTTGACAGGTATGGTATAAGGTCTGTAGTGTTTTTAAATCAAAAACTATTCGGTTTGAAAATACAAAAACTTTAAATGACAAAATATGTCCAGAAATTGATATTAACCAGTCAATGTCCAATTTTTGATTATTGAGAGTAGATTTATCTTTGAACTTGGAGGATATGGTACAACTTAATTATTCAACAAAGTTGAAGGCAGTAAATAAACTGCTTGGCTGTTGAAGCAGAAGAAATTTATCCCTCACTGGAAAAATTACTTTGATAAAATCCTTTATTCTGCCTAAATTTATTCATCAACAAAATCCTCCACCCCATATAGAAAATGAACTGAATATATTTTGTTTCCAGTTCATTTTGGGCAGTACAAGTGAGAGGGTTAAAAGAGACATTCTCATAGCTTCTTTTAAGAAAGGGGGATTAAATATGATTCACTTGCACTCATTTGTGTGTTATATGAAATTTTCCTGGATTAGGCATCTTTTACTAAAAGAAGATGGTTTCTGAACAAATATTTGGAAAATTTGGAGGTAAACATTTATTTAAATTAGGAAAAATTAAATTGAAAGAAATTTTTTAATCCGTTATAAATACTTTTTGACGTGATGTTATTTATGCTTTATCACAATGGAAAAATGACCATCTACTGTTCACAAATACTTGTCTCAAGATATTCCTACTTTAGTATACTATAGATAATTTCAAATCATACACAAGATGGAGAACAAACAGTGTTGTACTTATTCAACATCTTTTTGATACACAAGGATCTCTATTAAGCTTTGATGAAATAAAAAAAACCCACAAAATAATAATTTGATACAGTACCTTCTTCTTATCTCAAAGATATCATTGAAGTGGAAAAAGAAAATTATAAGTTTTTTTGAAAGTGGAAAGTAAAGAATATTCTGTAATTGGTGCAGTTGGAAATGTGTTGACCCTATCTGTTCCCCATGAACCACAATTGAAGATTTTCTTCTCTTTTGTTTCGAGGAAAAAGACTGCTCAGTATCCCCAATTAAGGTGCTATAGTACAACCATCTCCAATACTCTTAAGTTCTCTGTAGGCACCACCACTGAGATGGACCTTCATCTTCCAGAACTGATCAGGTACTTTAAGCTTCAGAGACCACGCAGTCTCTTGGCATTTAATGCCCAGGTGGAACATTTTCTTTGTTCTTTATCTAAACATCCTTATGAATCCTTAAGTGAAGCTTCTTTCAAACCTTACCCTTAAGATAGTCTTCCTTCTCTCCAGTGCAAATTCATGTCTTATCAGTGGAAAAAGAATCTTTTACAGTTCAATGGTAATTCATTCAGTTTCTCCTCTTTGCCAACCTTGGTTTCTGGCCAAGAATCAGCTACCTTCAGTAACCTTGATCCTATTGAAATCCACAGTCTCAGTCACATCTGTGCTGCAGATAATCAAGATAGGCTAATTTTTCTGCTTAGGGCCTAATGTTAATATTTGGCCTAATCTAAAAGGAAAAGAAAGGGTCAAAATGATCTCTTTTTCCCTCTTGAAGTTAACTCTGATATTTTGGCAGACACCAGCTTGGGGTGGATTATTTTATCAAACAAGCTTCTCAGTCTAACTGAGAGAGATCTTTCATACTTGAGAATCCAAGCCCACAAGGTTAGGACTATTGCTCCATCTTGGGCCTTTCTTAATCATTCTTCCCTGAATGATGTCATGTAAACCATTTTCTGACAGTCTCACTCCACTTTCTCTTCATTCTACCTTCGTTCAATATCGCACCAGAGCAAAGGCATTTCCACAATAGGTGTAATTGTGTCAGCCCAACAAGTTGTCAAGCCATCCTCCAGTGCAGTAGGGCACCCTGCTACATCCATGGTAAGTTCACTTTGAAAGTTTATCTTTAGGCCATCAGCCTCCCACTGGGCTGGTAAATTCTGCAATGCAGTAATAGCAGGTATTGTATTACTGCTATTAATATGTAATTTTGTTTGGGGGGGGGGGATAAAACTAATTTTAATTATGTTATAGTTATCTGCTGTTATTGCCTAATTCCATCCTCACTCCATGGTCTGATGTCCTGCAAATCTCGGTCCAAGTCGAAGAAGAACGACATTCTGAATGACAGAAATATCTAAGGAATCAGAGTGGGATCGTGTTGTCTTTTGCTCTAGACCAATTGGAGGAGGGAATATTTACCTTGGACTCCGGACTAGCACCAGGAAAAGAGATAGCAATGTATTAATAGCAGGTAAGCATTACATAATGAAATTAGTTTTACCCCCACAAAACTACATTTTGACCAGAGTTGTGCCCCTTTTTGTGTTAACTGTATATACTATATACGATAATTCTTGTGTAACTAGTCCCAGAGCTTTTTGTTAATCACCCTAAAACTTGACAGACGCTGACATGAAACCAACATGCGTATATCATATTCTGTCTGATGCATATTTCCAGAGTTATGCCCCCTTTGGGTGTGAAATGTATATACCATATGTGACAATTCCTGCTTGTGCAACTTGACCAACAGTTTTTTATTAATTGCCCTGAAATTTGTCAGATATTATTGATATGAGGCCATCATGTGTACATCGTTCTTTTGTTGTGCTAAGTTTTATTTTTATTTTTTTAGTTATGTTGCTATTTGGTGTTAAAGTTATATACTGTATATTATAATTCTTGTGTGCAGCAAGTCCCATAACTGTTGATAAATTTTGCCCTGAAACTTGGCAGATATTACAGATATCAGGCCAACATTTTCTGTTGTTATACTATGATGATGATTTTCTAGAGTTTGACCATTTCTTTTTATCCATTTCATGTGTTCTTGTTCATATTTGTACATACATGCATATTTTCTTTCAGCATTTATGCTCTTCTCTACTTGCACAACTCATTCAAGGAGGTAGGCATGGAGTGGTGTGAGAGTGTCAGGGCATCTATGTCCTATGAACACATTTCTAGTTGCATGTTAATTTATTAGTAAGTTTGTATTTAATAATAGCAAACAAAATATTTTCACCAGCAAAATATATTTCCATGGAATAACAACTCGTTTAAAAAGGACAAACATTACTTCACAAAATTATAATCAAAAGACAAAAAAGAAAAAAGAAAAATTAAAAAAATCAAGAGAAAATATAAAAATTTTGAGAATGTACAAAATATATTTAACAACTCATACAAAAAGTTAGTTTCTTATAAAAATCTGTTTCATTCTTTGAGTACTAACATCATTATTAATGTAAAAAATAGCATCACAGTAGAATTATATCATAGGTAGGGCTGCAACATTTACCAAAATTTCTAAATGTGTACACAGTATACAGTAACTGAAATGATGCCATTTAATTGAAATGATTCGAAACTCAACCTATCATCCAATCTGCACTACAGCTGATGGCTTATTACATGTAAACCATTGACAATGTGCATGCTGAACCACACTCAGCTTGCTTTTGTTTCATTTGCTGCATATCTTTTACCTCTTATTATCACAGGATTCAGTTTATAAAGCACGTGTCTTTGTTTAATATATCTGACAATTTAGGTAAAGCATCCTTAGGATCATAGTGATATTGTTTCGTACTGCTAGACATATTCACATCACATCATGAAAATATCCAAAATGAAACTGGATGTACTACCTGGACATGCGCACAGAATGCTTTTGTAGGATCTTCCAGCACTATAAGAAACTTGCAGTGGCTTGCAAACTTGAAATGGTGTTTCTTGAAAATAAAAATGATACTCATCAAAGGTTCTTGTAACAAACATGCTTTTTCAAAGGTAAATAATGCAGTTCACAGATTATTTTTGTCAGCAATGTCAGTATTGTGAAATGCGCAGTACAAGCAATTCTCGTCAACTTTGGCTTTTCCAAGCAATGCCACATTCAATACGAAATTCATTGATACTTAAAGAAAATAATTAACAGAAAAATGTTACAAAACAGTCTTCTGAATCAGAGATGTGGAAATATATAATTTAATTGGAACGAGTGACTCCTGAATTACTGACAGTCATGTGCATATTCGTTTTACATGGTTACTGATTTTGTAAATGTTTACAGGCAGTACACTAAACTAAGCCATTTACACGTGTAAATGTTGCAGCCATAATCACAGTTGTATTTAGTACCTAAGTATAGTATTGTAGCCTTGCCTTTGAAAGTTTACTGAAAAAAAGTTCTTACTTTACTCGACACAGAAAATGTACTTCTGTAAAATGTGCCTATGACTGGAATGGTTCCTCGACCTACAGCTACCTATGTACAGGGAATATTATATAAAAAAATAAATTTAAAAAAAACGAATAAAAAAAGTAGAATTAATCTTACTCGTTGCAACTAGTAAATGAAAAAGTGGATAAAACACAGGGTTATGTTATAATGTAATGCAAATTAGGCAACTCTAGTTATTTCATCTAGATTACCAAAACTAGGATGAACTGAATTTAAGAAGGTAATTGGATTATGCTGTTCTGCCTGTGAATGACAATACACTTGTATGGTGATGATGATATTGTCAGCACATTAACAATGTTAATATTCTTTGTTAAAAAATTTGAAAATCATACTTCAGTTGCTTTGTTCGACTGTAACTTTGGTATAATATTACCACATGCCCAAAGTTTGTATCCCGATGTGTTAGAATTTCCTGTCTTGCTGGTGCTACAACATAATGCCATCCATCTGTTGGACACTGTATTCTGAGAACTCTTATACATGATATGATAGTAAGATTCAGTTGCTTCTTGGCAGGACTTGTCCGCCAATATCTCTTGAGAAACTGACATCATTGTCTAACCCCACTTGCCTTCTCTTGAGAAACTGACATCATTGTCGAACCTCGCTTGCCTAATTGATCTTCCCATTTTTAACTCGATTTATAATACAAGATAAATATAAAGATACTGATAAAGATTCTATGGATTATGAATTAACAACTGCATTTTATGCCCCACCACTAATGTGAAAGGGGCATGGCAGTGTTACTCTTGCCTGTCTATATGTATGTCATTCCTCTTGCCTGTCTGTATGTATGTCATTACTCTTGTCTGTATGTATGTAGGTTTTTCCATCCAGTTACACTTTGTGTTTAGGTCACATTGGTGCAGCACTGGTGTTCCATGAATACATTGCTACCTAACAAAGTCTGTGTTTTATGTTCAATACACACATAGGTGTTCTATGAATACATTGCTACCTAACAAAGTCTGTGTTTCATGTTCAATACATATACACTGGTGTTCCATGAATACATTGCTTAGTAACCTAACAATGTCTGCATTATATGAGCATCAAGAGTATGGATGCAATTTTATTTCTCATATATCTTAATTTATGCTGTTGCTGGTTTTACCCATCCCATGAAGAATTGGCTATAAAATTGTTTCATGTGGGATTATTGTAAAGACTGGTTCAAGAGGAGATCACTTGTTGTTGGGATAAGTATTCTTGAACTGGCTGAAGGTTTGGTAACTCTGAAAATAAAGTCATTGAAAAACAGTATTAGAAAAGATAGTATCACGTCTAAAACTGACCCTTACATATTTTAAAACATAACACAATTTATGAATTTTGGCATATAAGTTTTCAATAGAGCACCCATTGTACAATGCAAGAAATGGAACTCACCAATCTCTCGTTTCTCACTTGATGGTATGAGTGTTCTGTGGGATTTCTAGACTTGTTCTCAATTTCAGAAGGCTCATTAACCAAATTTCTGAAACAGGGAACCAAAAGGTTGATAGTACACTTACACCATCTGGAGGAGTAATGTGTGGATAAGTTCCAATCTTGATATAGACAATTATTTAAGCTCCTGCATCATACTTATCTTGCTCTGGATTCTGCTTTTCTAATCTTGGAAAAAAACTCATTTTCTGTCTGTCTGTCTCCCTCTCTCTTGTTTTGGTCAAGAAACTTCACATTGGAACTGTGCTAGCAAGGTTTAGACCTGAGCTGATTGAATTTTTTTTTCTTCTTCATTTTTGAAAAGATTTGACACACATAAGACCTTGATCATTTGTTTCGTTCTACAGTTCAGTATCTGACCATACTTAATCCAGATAGGAAAATGTCATTTTAGAATGTATGTGTGTTATGAGTTTCTTCACATGTAATAGTCTCAGTTTTATCCATGACCATAATTAAATTTCTTTAAATGATAATTTCAAATGATAGATAAAATAAAGTGACCATACTTTTGTTTCACTTTTCACTCTGCATCATGAATGTATGACATAAAAAACAAGAGGTCAAAATGGGCCTGAGATCACTCACCTGGCTGACATTTGCCTGATAGAAAAATGCAAGAGCAGTTGGACAAGAAATCTGGGTCAATAGGATGCTTTCTACAGAAATTTGTTCCAATGCTTTCAATTGCATATATTATGATGCCAGGATACTTTTTTTATAAAAAATTTGGTTGAATTCAGTCAAGTGGTTTTTGAGAAGAAGCTTTTTATAGTTTTTTTATTCTATTTTTAGTAATGGCAGCCATATTTGATGGCAGATTGGTATCATCTGTATAAATTTTAAACAGCCCTTCATGCTAATATGCTTTCTGTCATACTTGGTCATTTTATCTGAACAGTTTTTGAGAGACCATTATTTATAGTATGTTAGTTTTAGTATTTATTTGATGGCAGATAGCTATCATTTGTATGAACTTGAAAGCATTTCGTGCCAGGCTGCTTTCTGTAAAATTTGGTCAAATTCTGTTAAGCAGTTTTTGAAAAGTCTCTTAATGTTTTTTTCTTCTATTTTTAGTAACAGCATCCATATTTAATGGCAAAGCAACATCATTTGTACAAATTTACAGTCCTTCATGCCACGATGCTTTCTGTCAAATTCTGCTGGCTGGTTTTTGATGAAAAGTTTAAAGATTTTTTGCTAGTTTTAGTAATGGTGGTTTTATTTGATGGTGAATCAGTATCATCGGTAAAAACTTGATAGAGTTTGACACCAGGATGCCACCTGTGAAATTTGGTTGAATTCTGTTGAGTGAGTTTGGAGAAGATGAAAGTGTTGGTGGATGACACACAATGCACATATGCATGATGGACAAAGGACCACACCATAAGTTCACTTACCCTTATAGCTAAGTAAACTAAAAACATTACAAATAAAGATTAGGTGCTAAATTTTACCACAACAAAAGTTGCTCCATTGATTTGTCCACCTATGTTCAGGATTCCAGAGTTGATTAGAGTAGTGGCCCCTGGTGACTCTTCCATCTTAAAGTGAACACTTGCATATCCTTTCAGAACAGGTCGTTTCAATGTAAGTAGCTGGAGATGGTCATCAATTTCATAGTCTGGAACTGGAGCACTGTATATTCTGAGCTAGAATTAAATACAAGAATCAAATTCAGACAAATATTAATGTTTCCTACACACACTACACACCATTACCATCTTTCTACTTTACAAACAGTCCTGTAGTAAATACCTTTCCCTGTAAGTTCACTAGCAGAAAATGTCCTGTCAAATTTAACTCTATAGTGGATAAACTGATAGCAGGTCTACCAAAATTTACCATTTTAAACAAGACATACTGAAGCAAAATCAGCACACAACTTAGTCCAGTAGAAATGCTGACTTCCATTCTTTCTGTTTATGTACATTTAATAGTATTTTCTTGAGATTTAAAAAATTAATTTCATTGTCATACACCCTAAATAACGAATAGTACAACCTATCAGATGCCTACCAATATAGCTGTTGATTATTATATGTCTGTCATAAGGTAGAGCATATCATGTTATGATGTTGTCCATTCATCTGTCTGTTCCCTTTTTCATTTCCACACAATAACTTGAGTTCTCTGCCATCAACCATGACCAAACTTTGGAAGTAACTTGCATTTTGAGCAATCAAGAAATTTATTATTTTGGGTTCAAAAGGTCAAAAGTCAAGGTCATGGAAATGAAAGAAGGCAAACTGTTTTCAAACAATAACTTGTCTTGTATACCAGGTACCTGGACTAAACGTTGTAAATGGCTTGCTTTTGAAATAAGAAAGATACATACTGATCTGGGGATGAAAAGGTCAAGGCCACAGTGATTCCAAAAGGAACAAATGGTTTGTGCACAATACATCGAGTTCTTTACTACCTAATATGACCAAACTTTGTGAATAGCTTGCATATGAGACAAAGAAGATGTCCTTTTCATTTTGGGGTCAAAAGGTCAAAAGTTATGTGCACAAGGACCAAAAGAAAGATGATTTCCTAAAAACTGCTTATGTTCTGTACCACATACCTTGACTAAACTTTGTAGATGGCTTGCATCTAATACAAGGAAGGCACCTATTGATTTTGAGATTCAAAGGTCAAAGGTCAAAGTCAAGGAGGGAAGGGGGTCTCCAAAGAAGGAAAGTGGTATCCACAAGATAACTTGAGTCCAATGTAACAAACCATGACCAGACTTTATTGTTGGCTTGCATTTGAGACAAAGAACCTATTGATTTTGGGGTAAATGTGTCAAAGGTCAAGGTTACCAAGACTGAAAGAAGAAAATGAGCTCAATGTGGGCCTGAGATTGCTCACCTGGCTGACATCTGCCTAACAGCCAAATTCAAGAAGTTGACCAAGAAATCTTGGTCAGGAGGATGCTTTCTGTAGAAATGTCTTCAAATGTTATTGATTGCATATGTTTTGAAATTTATTTTTAAGGTTTCTCTATTTGTTTTATATTCTCATTGATTTAAATGGCCTCTGTACTAGGAAGCTTTGTGCCAAAGTTGGTCAATTTCGGTTTTGCAGTTTTTAAGATAAAGGTGTGTAAATGTTTTTCTACTTTAGTAATGGCACCCATATTTGATGGCATATCAGCATCATTTCGATAAATCTGAAAGACTTTCAAGGTAGGACACTTTCTGTCAAATTTGGTCAAATTCTGTTATGCAGGTAATCAGAAGTTATTAAAATGATTCTTTTTTAATAATAGCAGCCATATTTGTTGGCAGATTGGCAACATTTGTACAAACTTAAAAGCCCTTCACTCCAGGATGCTATCTGTTCAATTTAGTCAAATTCTGTTGAGTGATTTCTGATTAGCCATTTAAAGGATTTTTTATTTTTTAGTAATAGCCACCATATTTGATGGCTTATCAGTATCAGTTGTATGAATTTAAAAGCTCCTAATACCTAAATGCTGTCAAATTTCATCAAATTCTGCTGAGCAGTTTCTGAGAAAATGTCATTTAAAGTTTTCTTTCTTTTTCTATTTTTGATATTGGCAGCCAAACTGGATGGTGGATCAGCATCATTTGTATAAACTTGAATGACCTTTATACCAGGATGTTTTCTGTTACATTTTGTCAAATTCTGTAGACAGATTTTTAAAGTTTTATTTCTTTGTAGAAATGGTCTCTGCAATATATTATGGCTGATCAACATCATTTGTATAAAGTTAAAAGCCCTCTATGCCAGGATGTTTTTTGTCAAATTAGGTAAATTTATGTTGGGGGGTTTTGAGAGGTCATTTAATGGTTTTCCTATTTTTTAGTAATTGCTGCCATATGGATAATAGATTGGCATCCACTGAACAAATTTAAAATGCCATGATGCCAGAATGCTCTTTATAAAATCATGTGCAAATTGGTCAAGTGGTTTTTGAGAAACTGCAAATAACAATTGTGAATGGAAGGTGCCTGACAGACAAAAAAAATCATACCATAAGCTCACTTAGCCATATGGAAAAGGTCAACTAAAAATGGTTCCTGACAAAAACAACTTGAGTTCTATGTCTTTTACTTTGACTCAATTTGTGGATTGCTTGCATTTGAAACAAGGAAGACACCTATTGATTTTTTTATTAAAAAGGTCAAAGATCAAGGTCATAATGACTCCAAGAAGAGTCATTTCCATGTCATATACCTAGTGCAACATTCATTAGGTGCTTGCATTTTTGGCAACCTTTTTGGTTGACTTGTATATGAACCAAGCAAAAAAACCTATTGATTTTTTGTCAAGGGGTCAAAGGTCAAGGACATAGTGACAGTAGCATAGTACACAAGGTAAACAGGTACAATATCTTTAAGTACCTAAGTATCTGACCAATGAAAGAGGGTTCTACATAAATGAAGTATAATTTACTATTTAGCACCTGTAATGTGGTATGAACAGCATTCTTGTTTTATATGAAAAGGGTCTACAATGGAACCATCTGTCAAAAACTCAGCATTCAAAAAACTGCATCAAATCAATAATTTATATTTTCTAAAATTAATCAAACTGAATTAAAAAGGAACATAACTTACTCTTTAAGTACATCATAATTTCCTATGACCCAACAGTCATTTATTAAAGGAGTGCACACTGGAAACAATGTATGAAGTTCTCATTGATCATAACTACACAACATACATCATTTTGCTTTAAATTCACATTGCAGGTATTGCTATAGAATTGAGACAACTGAGGAACCAGTGCATGGAGGTCAGAAAACATCTCATAATAAATATTCTCATAAGAGCTATGGTTGGCTAAAACATATCTTTTTGTCCCCAGCCACTAAAGTGAGGTAACAAAAGAAATGGTCTCCATCTATCCTTCTGTCCATCCATCCACCATGAATACTATAGCATCCACATTATTAATAGATTTGAAACAAATCTGCTTTGAAGTTTCATCTTGACAGCAGCTTAGATGAATTCGATTCTGAGCAAATTCTGTACATACTTCGCAGAGTTGTGGCCATTTGATCATCTTATATGGGCATTACTAATGCACAACCCTGTGAACTCTATAGCTTCCATATTTCAACCAAATCTGCCTTGAAACTCAATCTCACCAAGAACTAAGACAACTTCACTGATGAGCACATTTTGCACATATTTCTTAGAGTTATGACACTTGATCATCTTAGCATGGCATTACTAATGCATTACCCAAATTTGCTGTGAACCTTCCCCCCAGCAAGAGCTTGAATGAGTCTGATGATGAGCAGAGTCCGTACATATTTCTTAGAGTTATGGCCCTTTAGTATCTTAGCATTGGCATTGCTAATCCACAACCTTATGAACAGTATAGTATCCAACGTTGTGCTTAGACAAGTTTGATGATGAGCAAACAAGGCTTGTATTTCCATAAGTTGTGACCCTTGACTGTCTTGGAACTGGCATTCCAAAGGCTTGTGAATACTAGCATCTACACTTTTCACTTAATTTCAATCAAATTCACAGATTATTTTACAGGCCCTTGATTGACTTAGAATAGATATAGCACTGTTTTCTGAACATTTTTTGTTTGATTTCAGTCACATTGGCTGTGAAACTTCACCTTAACAAGATCTCAGACAAGTTAGATGATGAGTAGATTCTTAATTTTTTTTACAAAGTTATGGCCCTTGATCAACTAAGAATGAGCACTGATATGGCTTGTGAACACTCTAGCATTCACATTTTTTGTTTCATTCCAATCAAATTTATATTATAGTAAAGTTTCAGCTCACCAAGATTTTGCATGCATTTGAAGATCACCAGATTTTGATCTTAACTGACAGAGTTATAGCCCTTGAAATACCTAGAATAGTCATTAAACTGCAATGTGAACTATGTAGCATTCACATTTTCTATTTGATTTGAACTGAACTGGCTGTGAAGCTTTATCTTGTCGATGTCTCAGATGACTTCTACAATGATCAGATTTTGTTGTTTTACAGAGTTATGGCCCCTAAAGGACTTAAGCATCTCACTGGCTCCAGAACACTGTAGAATTTTCATTAGTTTCGTTTCAGCCACATTAACTTATAAAATTCTCCTCAGCAAGGAGACTGATGATGACCAGATTTTAACAATATTTTACTGAATTATGGTCCTTGATCAACTTAGAATAGCCATGCACCCAATGTATTTTAATACTCTAGCACCCACATCGTTTGTTCCATGTGAAAATAATTCCTGAAAAGCTTTATATCAACCAGATTGCAAATGAGGTTTTCTTTTTATGACCAACAGAATTTAAACATATTTACAATTTTACAAAGTTCTGGCCCTTGACTAACTTATAATATTTTAATAGCTTGTGAAAACTAACATTCATATTTGTTTGTTGTCAATCACGTTAGCTATGAAGCTTCACATTTAGCAATATCTTTGATTGTATCAATTCCAAGAAAGATTTTGACCATATTTAGTGACTTACTGCCTGTGATTGACTTGGTACTAAATCCAGTTCCCAGTCCTTTAGCATTTTAGTGGGAGATGGCAGGGAACAATGGCCATGTGAGATGCAAGAAACTACGTTAACCTCATCCCCACCCCCATCCCTATTTCCAAATTTAACTTGAATAGGTGATTAAACCTAGTAACCTTTGATTGTGTATGTACTAGTCATCAAACTCAGAACTTCAGGGACGCAAAACTAGAAATTTGCAACTGAAGTACAAGTTTCAACTTGTACTTGCAACTGCATTATATTTAGTCAAACACTAAGGAATTTACCTGCTGAACAGAACCAAAATGCAGCATTTGCAATCTTCTGGCAAGTTGCAAACCGTTTTACATAAAATAAAAAATAGTGCCCCATGAGTGAATTATACCAAGTATTCGAGCCTTAATGTATTTTAATTTCTCAATTTATCAGCAGTAGCAGTCACTGTCTCCCCCTTCCAACATGTAAATGATATTGATTTTGGGTTTTTTAACAGTATGTTTAACACATCATTGGCTATACCATGCTGAGAAAATGAGAGCTAAGTGCCTTTCCCAAGGATACACTGAGGCAATCAACTTGGCCTGGCATGGGCAGGTATCAAACCTGCAACTTTTGGATTACGAGTCTGATGCTCTTCCAACTATAATTTCTACCAAATGATATTGAAAGTCCTTCCAATTCTTGTTGTGTGTGTGCACAGCTTTAATTCATTCAGAAGATATTCACATCATCAAATATCTACATAAAAATAACCTACATCCAAAAATGTAAGCACACACCAATAAATAGCAAAAGAAGAATTAAAAATAACAATATGAGCCATAGATTATTTTCCAACCATAAGAGAACCATTTGATTCCATTTGATGATTCTATAGCTTTAAATTTATCTCACCTCATCCATTGTCCCTCTAAAGAAACTGCTGCTGTCCCTCCCAAGATAAAGTACAGTATCACTGGTTTTGGTTACAGTTGTCTGGAAATAAATAAAAGATAGTCACGATGATATATGTGTGAGTATAAGCGTATAAGCCAATACCAACTGCAAAACTGCAAACACCCAGATCTGCCACAAGAGAGTTGCAATGATATTTATGTGCAGCAACATGAACCATATCAAGCTTCGCAGAATTATGAGCAAGATTTCAAAGAATCTTACAGATTGATATCTGATACATTACATGCAGATGCATTTTTAATGTTTAGAAAGAAAGAGGTCAATTCTTGAATTAATGGTTGAGAAAGAGAACACATTTTTTGGATAAATGGCGCACGAGTGCCAAAATCAGATAAAATCAAAATTATATATTTCTTTGCTTATAATGAAGTGGGTTAATTTTATAATGAGAAAAGTACAAAAGACAAGAGTCCCTTGAAAGAACTGATACTCTACTGCCCAAAAAGAATTTGTAGGAGTGCACAAGGAAGTCTGTTTCTTCCCTCTATTAGTTTTAACTGCTGAGTGTTGGCAGCATCTCTGATATTCTTGAGAAACTCCAACATAACATATTTGATAACAACTAGAAATGTGTTTGCTCAACACAAATGCATGAAATGACCTAAAGGCACAACTTAACCAGAGAGATAGACAAATGGACAGACATGGGTAAATATTTTCTTATATGTACGAGTTAACATGTTCATGATATAAATTCAGTACAAAAATCTTTGTCATGGCCTTTGACCTTGAAGCTGATATCATGAATACAGAATAAGTGAACTCTTCTCAGATACTGTCAAGATATACCCATGTTTCATTAAATCCATGATTAATATTATTTTCATTAGCTGTATTCACAGGCCATTGTAGTTCAGAAACACAAGTTATTCAAATGGCATTAATCAAGGTATATATCAGATACATACACAAACCAGGTTTGATACAAATCCATTCATATTTTTTTTTGTGTTATCATGCTCACAAGCCATTATAGATAGAAACCTGAGTCAAGACCTTTGACCTTCAAATCAATATCAGAGTGCTGACTATCAACTTGTTTATTGAAAAATAACAAAATACAAAGTCTAGTCAAAATGAATTTTTGTGTGAACAAGTCACTGTATTCATAAGCCCCATTAAGAACAAAATGGACAAATTACATATATATCATAAGAAGTGTTTCAGTGAAAACCTTATATCAGTACAACCATCTATTCAAAAGGAGTATCCATAACAAGATTTTCAGAATGGCTGTTGTGGTATGGTGGTCACATTGTGATGGCAGATAAGCACCATTTTTAAATAGCACCAAGTGAAAACCATGTTATGCTGACACAGCCATCTGTTCAGGAGGAGTAGTAATAACAAGACTATCAAGATGGCTGCAATGGTAGCTATGTTGCAAGTCAAATCAACACCATTTATATTTAGAAACATTTACATATCATAGGAAGTCTTTCAGTGAAAATTCTATGTCGATGTGACTATCATTCAAGAGGAGAAGTGATCAC
The DNA here is from genome assembly GCA_029931535.1 of Margaritifera margaritifera. Lineage (NCBI taxonomy): Eukaryota > Metazoa > Mollusca > Bivalvia > Unionida > Margaritiferidae > Margaritifera > Margaritifera margaritifera. The sequence continues at coordinate 1,681,910 of JAQPZY010001293.1, forward strand.
AAGATTTTCAAGATCGCTACCATCCAGTTTAGAATAACAAGATGGAGGTAAATTGGCACCATTTTTATTTAAGACCAGCTACATATTACATGAACTCTTTTAATGAAAACCCTATTTGGGGTTGAAAAACCTCTAAAAATTCACTTGCCCAGTCAGGCAGGTATAAAAATTATTTTTACTTGCCCAGAATAAACTCTTATACACAACCTGAATTTGACTGAGTGAAAGGTTGTTTTCCTAAACTTTTTCTGTGACCCTCTTAATGCCAGTTGTAAGTGTTTTCATTTAGGACCATCAACATGTACATATCATAAAAAGACTTTTAGTAAAAATTCCATATTAATATGAGCAACCATGCAGGAGGAGTAACTATAATAAGATTTTCCAGATGGCCACCATGGTTGCAAAATTTTCAGAGGGATGGCATTTTCATTTAATACCAACTAGACCTAAAGTCTTTCCTCAAAGTAGTTTAGGAGAAGTACTGTATATACTTGTGTATAAGCCAGGTCTAAGTGCAAACAACATAGACCCTGATCTGCCATCACATAATGCGCTGGCAGATCAGGGTCTATGTTGTTTGTTCTACTGATTTGTCCTTTAAAACTGTATAGACCCAGATCTGCCAGCGCATTATGCGAATGAAGATTTGGGTCTATGCAGTTTGCAGTTGATATCGGCTTATACGTAAGTACATATGGTAGTGATAACAAACAACTGCTAATGGACTCCAGACAGATGCAGGACCAATGCATAAGCTCTTCTGGCCTTTGACAAGTAGAGCTAAAACAAAGGTGGGGGAGGGGATTCTGACAATTAGATAAGGTAAAGAAAAATAGACATAATCTCTAGTACAGTGGACATTAGACATAAATGCTGTTTCAAGATCTTTTCAAAGATCAGGAAACGAAATACTTAAGTCAGTGTGGAACAGAATTTCGGGAAGCAGCTGAATAGGAAAAAAAAAAAAAAAAAAAATGTATTCTGCGAATAATGTGCACTCATGTAATAACAGCTTCAGCCCAGATCTGTTGTGGCAGATCAGAGTCTATGGATTTTGCTTAAAATCACAAGTACATTGCTCCCTCTTTATAATGCCCTTGATTATAACACTATTCCTTATATGTATCATGTTCTTCATTATTAGGCAGTACACTCAATAGCACCCATGGACAATGTTATGATGAGGGAGTAGTGTATAACTAACAATGAAGATCCTAATCTACTGACATACTATGCAAGAGCAAAGCTGATTATTTGCTGTATGTTAGAGTATACATGAGTAAAAACACTTTCAAATGATTTATGAAATCTTCTGTTATACACTATAGAGATCACTAGCACACCTGGCCTTATTATGCCAAGTGAAGTTATGGTAAAGCCATATGTCCATTGTGCATCATCCATCATGCAGCATGCGTCTGCCTCTCAACAATTGCTTGTTACCACTCTGTAATACATATTTCTGATCTGATTCAATCAAACTTAGAATATGGGTTTATATCATCAAAATCTTGGAAGATCTAGATAATGAGCAAGATCCATGCATATATAATGAGGTGATCTTGCATCTGATTGGCTAACCTTGTTACCAATCTGGAGTCCATATTTCTGATCTGATTTTGATCAAACCAGGAATATATGCTTATACCATTAAGGTCTTGAGTGAGATCAATAATATGTTAGCTCCATGCATACTAATGAGGTGATCTTGTATCTGATTGACTGAACTTGTTATCATTCTGAAGGCCACATTTCTCATCTGATTTTGATGAAACTCAAAATATATGCTTATATCATTAACATCTTGGAAAATGTTGATAATGAACAAAATGCATGCACACTAATTAGGTGATTTTGTATCTGGTTGGCTCAGCTTATTACGACTCTGAAAACCATATTTTGGCTCTGATTTGAGCAAACTTGAAATATAGGCTTATATCATGAATTTGATAATGAGCTAGAACCTCGTATTCTAATGAGTTGATTCTGCATCTGATTGGCTAACCTGTTACTGCTCTGGCAGCCACATTTGTCATCTATTTCTGATCAAACTTGGAATATATACTTATATCATCAAGATCTTGGACTGTCAATATTGGGCAAGATCCATGCATATTTATGAAGTGATCTTGCATATGATTGGCTAAGCTTATTACCACTGTGGAAGCCATAATTCTGATCCAATTTTTATCAAAACTAGAAAATGGCTTATATCATCAAGATCTTAGGCAATTTCAAAAGTAAGCTGGATCCAAGCATATTAATGGGTAATCTTGGCTCTCATTGGATGACCCTGTTACCTCTCTTGAAGCCATATTTTTGATCTGTTGGGTTTATTAGTATCATGATCTGGATGATTTCAATTATGAGCAAGAGACTGTGCATATTAATTATGCCTTTATCTTTGGAAAGATTTTTTATCAGGATATAGTAAAACAGGTAAAATTACCTTAATAGAAAACTTGAAAGATAGTTTACATAGGATGTATTTTTACAATACACATAAGCCTGCTTAGAGAAATCGGCCAATGATTAAGTTATGTAAAGCCAGGTGAGCAATAACAGGTCCACTTGGGCCTCTTGTTTCATGGTGGTGTCATTTTATCAAAGAAGCTCACAGGTCTAGTAAAAAAAAAAGAGTTTTAAAATATAATTTCTAAAATGAAAACTTTACATATAAGTATAAGATCTAAAAAAATTTATTACACCATGAAATGTCAGATGCACAAGAAAGCATTAATAAATGTTGATGCTGGGCAGAAGCAATGTTAATATATGATTATTTATTTGGCAAATTGAATGATATTTAATGGCAGATTATTGAAATTGAGAATTTATTTAAGTCTTAAACAGCAACTCAAACATACAATACTGAACTGTACAAAAACAATGAAATCGCTTGATATGGATTTCTACATTAATAGCAGTAAACCATGAAAACAAGGTTATGTCTCTATGAAAACAAGGTTAAGCCTGTAGTTTGATCATACTTCAGCTGGTAAAATATCTACATGAAATTTTGGTTATATGCCACCAGTATACTGAAAGGTGGTGGTGGTGGGGGGGGGGGGATTAGACTTACCCAGTCAATGTTGGAGACACTTGAGGTGGATCCAGTTTTGACACCATCAACAAAGAATGTTAAAGTTTGATCTGTGGAAGATATAGCAGTATTACTATAATATCAAGGATAAGACTAAGTAGAACAGATTTGTTTTTTAGCACAACAATATATGTCTTCCCACCACCCACCTACTCCCAATGATTAATATCAACACAAATATGTCTTCCCACCCACCCAATGATTAATATCAACACAAAAATATGTCTTCCCACCCACCCACTCACTCCCAATGATTAATATAAACACAAAAATGTCTTCCCACCCACTCCCAATGATTAATATCAACACAAAAATATGTCTTCCCACCCACCCACCCACTCCCAATGATTCATATCAACACAAAAATATACGTCTTCCCACCCACTCACCTACTCCCACATATGTCTCCCACCCCCCAATGATTAATGTCATTCTGTAACACTGGTACTTGACAGAAGAAAATCTAGCAAAATGAATAAAATGAAATTTTGTTAGGAGTGTGATATAGAAAGTTCCTGATTTTTAAGGTCTGGATTTTACATTTAAACAGTTCTGTTAATTTAGGTAAGATCCAGAAAGCTTCAGCTTTGCAAAAATTAGGATAAGTTTTACATTTGTCCAAAACAGTGGAGAGGAGGCAAAAATAAAATATAAATAGATCTGTTTTTGTAAAAACACAGCAAATCAAATCAATCTAAGTCAAAAGATTAAAAAATGTATAAAAAAAACAGTACTGCTATAATGGTATCAAAATTTAATAAAGTCATTTACATGTGCCTACAAAGATGCATGGACATTTTTTTTTGTCTACCTTAATTCGTTTTTGCTAAATTAGGCTAGCAAGGTTTTGTAATAAAAAAGTTGAGGTCCAAAAAGTTCAAAATTGTGTTTACAAAAATATAATAAATGCTGTAATGGCCTGAAAATCTAATAAGGATTTATATATATGAATACCAAACTTCATTTGTCATTTGTTATAATGAAATAAAAGAGCTGAATACCTTACCACTGAATATTAAATGTATTACAAACAAAAACAGACTTAAAACTACAGTAAAGTCTCAATTAATATGACAAGCTGACATTACTGAAGAAAGGGGAATTTTCTCTATTATTGATTTCAGGTAATTGCATTTTGTTTAAATAAATTCTTCCATCCCCCACCCCTGCCAAATAATAGATTTATCACACCTATTCTTATCCACATTTCATCCTATTATATTCCACCTGGTTGAAATGTGTGTGTTAATGTTTTGTGACTGCCATCGAATTGGGAATCTTGTTTGTATGGTTTGCAATATTTTAAGTATAACCTCATTGTAACCTGTTCTTTTAATCTGCTTATTTGTTATGTCATTCTTAAAGTCTTTGCTCCTTAAATCTTGAACCATAGCTAGGACCCCATCTGAAATAAGCCCCCATGAAGGCTTTATGGGTTATCCTAGATTTAATCAACACATCCTCTTTTACCTGTGTATGTGTATCTCTTGTATATAATGTGTTAGTATGTATTATTGTCTATGTATTATCTTAAATGTTATATATGCCTTGCATACTGTTATGTTGCTTGCTGTATGTTTTATATCTTATATTAAAATGTTACGTGTTGATTTTACCAAATAAATACTACCACATTTACTACTTCAACCAGTGTTTGCTTAATTGTGCTAGTAAGGCTTTTGTCAAAGTCCAAAAAGTTAAAAATTGTTTTAAAAATTGAATTTTTTTGGTAATAGCCTAAAATCTAATCAGCTCATCTACATAATAATACAAATAAATCTACCAAATTTAATTTGTCACCCTTGTGTGATTTTTGTTTAATCATGAATACATAGTAAAACAAAAATAGTCCTATGTTCAAAAAGTTAAAAAATCTGTAAATTTTTGTATATATAAATTACAAAAATGGTGTGAAAATCTCATTAGGTCATTTATACATTATTACAAATAAGCAAAGCACATTTTATTTGTCTTTCTCAAGCAATTTTTGCTTAATTGTGCAAAAAACTAAGCCCAAAAATTTCAAAAAATGTCTCAAAATTGAAAAATAAGGTCACAGTTACCAGAACCTAACCAGGTTTTGAGACCCATACAAGGTATCTAAATATGACATTAAGACTTGTTTGGCTCAACAGTTTTCGAGATAGCTTGCTTGCAAAAAAAGTGCGATGAACAGATTGATGGATGAACAGCACAAAACCAATATCTCCCTCCTTAACTATTTAGCGGTGTCTGTAATTTTTCATACCCTGTTTTTTTAGTACTGTACATCATAAATCCATATAAATTAGGATTATTATTTGTATTTTAAGTTTTTGTACAAAGAACTTTTTTTATTATTTTAAACTTAGCAAATTTTCATACTGAAACATGAGTTGAAAATTATAATATTTGTCAACTACAACTATTTGTAAAATATAATATGACAAGTTTTTTTTTTCAAATACAGACAACATTGGATTTAATCATTTGTTTATTTATTTATTTACTGTGAATTCCACTTATGACGATATTGTTTACAATGATTTATTGGTTACAATGATGCATGTTTCATGGTCTGAAAATGAGTATTGTTCATTACAACAATTATTGGATATCATAACATAATATTTAGGGTCCCTTGTATATCCTTATATTTAAAGTTTATTATCATTTATTTATTTATTAATTTATTTATTTATTTATCTGAGTGATATCCTTGAAACAGACAGGCTTAAAAAATGAAGAGACTGTAGTACAAAACCATATATAGCAGAACCTGCATTGAGAGACCACACCTTCTGCCACCAAAAAGTGCTGTCTCAAGGCATGTGGTCTTTCATTACTGGTCAGAAAACTATAGAACTGTTTAATCAGTGCACTGTGAATGTGGTCTCTCATGAAATGTGGTCTTTCATGACAGTGGTCTTACAAGGCATATTTTTGTGTACAATTCATCTACCTTCACCATATGTGCAGTGAGAATTTTATTTATGGACTTCATCACTGTTTTGCTTTTTTGTCTGATATATTGTGTATCATCAGTTACATGAAATAAATGTACCATTGGTTACATGAAATAAATGTACCATCATGTACCATTAGTTACATGAAATAAATGTACCACCATGTACCATCAGTTACATGAAATAAATGTACTCTTATGTACCATCAGTTACATGAAATAAATGTACCATTATGTTCCATCAGTTACATGAAATAAATGTACCATCAGTTACATGAAATAAACAAAATGGATAAAGAGCTTGACAAAAACAATCTTTCAAAATATGAAGTAAAACAAATGCAAAGTTTTTAAAGCAAAAATGCTATGATGGCCATCAACAAAACTTTCCCGACTTTTAGACCTTTCCATTAAGGTTTTAATGGGCGCAGCGATATGTGTATCACATGACATTCTGTCATTACAGTACTGATATAGACCAGCATTCTGTTCTATGAAAGCTATATTCATACACATTTACTGTAAATATCATTTGTTTGCACGAGCATTTAGCTTAACAGTTAACAGTGCATCGCTGTGAAAACAATATTTAGTGAACTGATTACCCTAAAGTTTTATTTTTGTTATACTTTAGAACGTTTCTTGTGTAATTTTGTATAACTGGTTCATTTTTATCCCAAGGATGTAATTCATGGTATACTTCTTATTTTCCTCATTTATTTCACATTTCTAAATTCTGAATTATTTAACTAATTTTATCAAATTGTCTTCAAAAGAAATTATTTAATTTTTTTTTCCTTATCAATCATGCCGCTAAAATAGGTAATAATTGTCCTTCAGTTTTGCTCACATATTTTTTTCATTCACTAATTCTCATACATTTTTGTGATAACATTGCATATGTAGGTACATAATTGAATTATATATACTGATAAATTAATACCGGTACACAGATGGTGAATTAAATAATTATTAATTTCAACAAATAATTACATTATTTTATCAATAAATTTATTTCTATTCACTATGTCGATGAATGTCAAATTTGTAAATGCCCTGAAGACTTAAAAGCTATAAATAAACTTGCATATCAAAGACTTTGGTTACATCTATACGATCCTTTTTTTCATTTGTTAATCAAATTCATATATTGAATTAGTAATTATAAAGGTGATTATTTACTTATTTACTTATCAAAAACAGTATGAAAGAAAAATGTTACTTCTTCACACAAACTACTTATATTACAAAACTGTAAAATTAAGCTGACATTTCAAAGATTTTTTAAAAATTGAAAATATTATATTATAGTAAGTGTCTTTTAAATTTTTAAGAAAAGGAGAAAGTAATCATAATGCTCATAAGTATATATATATATATATATATATATATATATATATATATATATATATATATATATATATATATTCTTCAAGTTTGTGATTTCATATCAGAAAGGTAAACAATTAAACCATGAAACATATCAAATGCATGACTTTCCTATTTCTTGGGCATTTCAGTCTCTTTTTCTTTTACAGATAATTTGTCAAATTTCAGAATTCATCTACAAGTTAAAATTGGAAAACTGCTTTTAAACAAAATTTCTAGCTCCATTTAAATTAAATGGAAAGTAATTGCTCAATTTTTTTGCATTATAATTTTTCAGAAATATGGACCTTAATTTTGTGAACACAAGTGTCCTGATTAATGTTTCTTTTTTGTTTTACTTACATTCTGATGCAGCTGTTTTCTGTAGTATTCGAGAGTATATCTTTGAAGATTTATGTAGAAATAAAGTTGATTTATAACAATAGAGAAATATGGATTAAAGTGTTTCTGCCATGCCCTCTTTTATTCAGTCTTTCTCATGTTAGGCGTATGTAGAATCAGTACATTGATGGTGGACGTGTGTAGTGATATGTAGCGGATGGAGGGGGGAGGGAGTAAATATGGAAGAACTGTCCACTGCAAAAGATCTATGGTACTCATGACACTTAGTAGGTGCTTTTAAGCCTGTTCAACAATTTAAAGAGGCACTATCCATATTTGTCGTGTTACAATAAGTGGTTTAATATGTTCATGTTCACATTGCTGTATACTCTGAATAAAGATTTACAGCTAAATAAGTATCTTTGTTTCTTGGCTTTAATGGCACTTTCAACACAGTATTGGCTATATCATTCCAAGGAAATGGGAGCAAAGTGCCTTTCCCAAAAACTTGGGCTGGCTTGGGCAGATATTCAACCCACGACCCTTGGATTACAAGTCTGATGCTCTACCAACTGAGCTACCACTGCTCCCTACATACTAGCCAGGAGGCTGTACACCAGTGATTTTTGTTCTTCATTTTTGGCATAAATCTGTCATCATGCCTCATTAATATGCAACCAGAAAATCACAAAGTTGTTCCACATACTTGTAGACACCATGTGACATGTGGAAGAGGTCAATAAACCCCAAAATACAGACTCTGTTGATTAAAAAGTCAAAATATACAATCAATAGATAAAAATGTAGTCAGGTGCTAATCAAACTCATCAATAAAAGTTCTAAATGACTTATTTTCATATAATTAGTTATTGTCATTACCATATTCGGCGATGCCTTCTACTGCAATGTAAACTACTCGCTGGTCAGCTCATGCATACATCATATACTGTGGAGTTCCATATTAAAGCATTTTAAATAAAAGGACTATGTGTGAACAAACATGCAAGAGAGAGGGAGGGAGAGAGAGAGAGAAGAAATTTATAAGTTATGAAGAGGAGTTTGATTACTCTTCCTTCAAGGCAATTAAATTATTTTATTCGAGAGAAAAAAAACAAATAAAATAGTTGTATAATATATACAATATATAATACAACTATATTTAATGTCCAAACATGTGGTAATGGTGATCAATTCAACAGTGCAAACAAATAATTGGTATCTGATTATTCATGTTTAAAATTAAACATACTTATTACATTGGATGTTATATGGGTGCTCATTTCAAAATAATTCCAATTGTTATGAACTGACTACATTTTCTGTCATATGATTGGATGTAAATGGTCACATTATACTGATCTGGAATTTGTACATAAGTACATTCTGGGGTGAACTAGCAGTTACCAATCGATTTCCAGTTATTTTGGGTCAAGCTTTCATTGTATCAACTTCTTACAACATCACAATAACACTCCCACCTCCCAACCCAACATTACTTCAGAACAAACTTGGCAACAGCAGACAAAATTTCCAATTAAAGTTCAAAAATGTTAATCGCAAGTCCTTCCTGCACCCAAACACTGCTGTTGCTAAACAAAGTATAGGCCTGGCTTTTAGAGCAAATATGCCATCATAAATTATTGCATTTTCACTTCAACATCACATTTCAATCAGCTTTATTTAGCGTCATGGTCATATGACATAAGAGCAGAGAATCTCACTAAAAATGAATGTGACATTTTTGGGGAAAGATTGAACTGCGTAGAAAGCAAGAACAATGAATGCTAAACATAAAGTATATTTGATCAATAGAAAATCACGGTGACCATCATTAACTCGTGTTGTGATTTTGTAACTGGTTAGGTCATATTCGTTTGTCAAAGGGTAGTTGATATGCTTAGTTGCACATCAATGATAGCAAAGATGCTGCTTGGCATTCTGGCACAGTGTAAAAAGGCAAACAAAAGAAAACTATATACTACCTAAAATCATATGCTTTGTTGAAGGGATCTGCTGAGTTGATGACAGGACAGAGGAAAATTGGAATTACATGCATTAAATGATCATGGTTGGGTATATATTGAAGTGTAAATTTTACCAAATCGCTCACAAAGTTTGGACTTTATTTACTTGGTGCCAATAAAAAATGGTCTCTTAAGACAGATGGTCTTTCATTACAGATCAAAATACCATATTATTGTTTAATCTGGAGTGCATTGAGAATGTGGTCTCTTAAGACAGGTGGTCTTTCATGGCAGTGGTCTCACGAGAGAGGATTTACTATAATAGCTATATTTTGTGACTCTTAGCAAAACAAAGATCAAAATTATTGAACAAGCTTCATTTCAAATTTTTAATTGCAAATTTCAAGTGATGTTCTATGTATCCCTATGGTGGAACCTGGCATTAGTTTACAAGGGTTGGAACTGTATAATTAAACTGACTTATCATACAAAATATATTGTTTTCTTCTCTTCTGATTTACCCTGTAAGCAGATGCTGAATGACAACTCAGAAGAAACAAAGGATACACATGTAAATTTTGTCTTTAATTCCCTCCCCCTTCCAGGTGCTGCATTTTGATTGTAATCCTTCATTGTCCTCATGAAACATTATAACTATAATAACCCTCCCTCGGTCAGAATAGATCGAGTTCTGGTTACAAGGTGGAGTCTATATTACCTAATGAAAATGTGACCTTAAACCAAACCCCCAAACCTTCATTGTCATCTAATCAATCTCATGAAACAATATACCAAATACAATCATCCTCCCTCAATTTGTGTAAAATAAAGTTCAGGTTACCAGGTGTACTGAGTAAGGAATGGACACACAAACATACTGACAAATGGTCGTGGGGGGGGGGGGGGCTGATGGATGGACATCAGCAACCACAATATATTGGCTAAAATGCTTCGATCATCATTACAGAGTTCATGCATGGCTGATGCAAGCTAAATGTTATGAATTGCTGATAGATCATACAAGGTTTATGATACCCCGATTTGGCATTCGTATGGAGCAGTACGATTGTACAAATGAATGAAGATAATATAAAAAAGAACTTACAAGTGAGCCTACATTATGTAGAAATTTATCCCTTATTTTCAAGTTGTCATTTAAAATGTCTTTAGCAATAAATAAAAAAGCACATGTAACATTTTTTACAACACTAACAGATTGAGCAAGTACATCACAACTAACTTGAGAGATTTGGCCCCAATCTTGTGCTTTAAGTACTTCCCACTAAGAGAATTTGTTGCCTAAACTTACTCTGCACTTTGCTCTTCTTTTATCTGATTCCTGTTACCACTTTTTCTTCTAAACAGCTGTACACATTGAAGACCTATTTTCCCTCTACATTTGTAGTTATGTGCATTATTTAGTAGAAAGCATATTGCATGCAGGCCATAAGTTGGCATCACAAGAATGGAGAAACATTATAATTTTTAAGGCTACACGATTTAAAATATTTTTTTTAAAAATTTGACATTAAAATTCTATTAAACAGCATGCTTTTATCTCTTAATAATGGCCAAAATTGATAAAAAAATTTCAAATAGTGAAAACAGTATTTTCAGAAGGCCAAAAATATAGGTAGTGCACCTCATGAAGCACTGAATATAAATTGTAAAAAAAATTTAACTTACAATGCTTCAAATTCCACATTAACTTTCCTCCATTTCAATTAGAGTTTAAAAATATTTACTATAATTATCTTTACATATTTTTGGCCATAGACTAACTTGGTAAATTTGACCAAAAACTGTATACAGTTCCTCTTAATTGGTGGTACTTACATTCCTGACTGTATTTGAGAGCCACAGCATAATAAGTATCTGCATACAAAGCTGAGGTTGTTGTCACATTGGCATCACCATAGTGCCCAACGAATACCCTATTCTCTATGGTAAGACAAAGTTTTCCACTCAATGTGCAGATAATGGGGTAACGACCACTAGTAAATCCAGAGTCTAGACTGATCCACACCTCAACAGTAAAGCTAAAATAAAAAAACAGAATGGAGAAAAGTCCTATGAGTTGGTTTCTGTCACAATTCTTTGTTGTTCTATTCAGAATTTTTTTACATATACCTGTAACACTAGTGTAATATTTTCTGGCTCGAGTCTGTAGAGATCTGATGAAATATTCTGTGAGATAAAGTAATTTTCTGTGTGATTTATTTTCTTTCATGTTCTTTTTTTAAAAAAATGCAGCAAAATTATCAGTACAATTCACTAATCTTATGACGTGTACACTTGATAATGACCCAATTGATTTTTGTTTTGTTTATCCACATTTTACTTTAAAACCATAACTCAAACTTCAATTGTTGTCTTGAAAACATTTGGTGGGTATGGTATGCAACTTTTGACTTAGATTTGCATCTTGCAAGTCTATTAATTTCTATTTGTTGTAAAAAAAAATGACCAAAGAAAATTTCTTCATTTAATATTTTTTTTCGTCAGAAATCGGGCATACAGAGTGAAACAGATTTTTTGAGATTTTGTCTCACAGAATGAAATATGGGTGTGCTGCAACACATGGTTTACTTGGACTCTCATAAGTATTTGTTTTGCACTGTGTAGCACAATCAAACATACTTACAATATGGCAGATATTATTTGCAGATAAATTCAGCAATTTTGTAAAATTAAAAGAATTTTAAATTATTGCAAGTTATATTTTGGCAATGTATGGAGGTTATAATACAGATAGTGATACATTTTTATGAGATTTTATGAGATTCTGTGTGAAAGTTGTATGAAATTCATAGACCATACATCGCATTACAGTTGTATGAAATTCGTAGACCATACATCGCATTACAGTATGTATGAAATTCGTAGACCATACATTGCATTACAGTTTGTATGAAATTCATAGACCATACATTGCATTACAGTTGTATGAAATTCATAGACCATACATCACATTAGTTTGCATGAAATTCATAGACCATACATTGCATTAGTTTGTATGAAATTCATAGACCATACATTGCATTACAGTTGTATGAAATTCATAGACCATACATCACAATACAGTTGTATGAATTTCATAGACCATACATCACATTACAGTTGTATGAAATTCATAGACCATACATCGCATTAGTTTCTATGAAATTCATAGACCATACATTGCATTACAGTTGTGTGAAATTCATAGACCATACATCACATTAGTTTGCATGAAATTCATAGACCATACATTGCATTACAGTTGTATGAAATTCATAGATCATACATCACATTACAGTTGCATGAAATTCGTAGACCATACATCGCATTACAGTATGTATGAAATTCGTAGACCATACATTGCATTACAGTTTGTATGAAATTCATAGACCATACATCGCATTACAGTTGTATCAAATTCATAGACCATGCATCACAATACAGTTGTATGAAATTCATAGACCATACATCACATTACAGTTGTATGAAATTCATAGACCATACATCGCATTACAGTTGTATGAAATTCATAGACCATACATCGCATTAGTTTGTATGAAATTCATAGACCATACATTGCATTACAGTTGTATGAAATTCATAGACCATACATCGCATCACAGTTGCATGAAATTCATAGACCATACATCGCATTACAGTTGTATTAAATTCATAGACTATACATCCCATTACAGTTGCATGAAATTCATAGACCATACATCGCATTACAGTTGTATGAAATTCTAAGACCATACATTGCATTACACATCGCATTACAGTATGTATGAAATTCATAGACCTTACATCGCATTACAGTTTGTATGAAATTCATAGACCATACATCGCATTACAGTTGTATGAAATTCATAGACCATGCATCTCATTACAGGCAAGAAATGTGTTCAGCAGAACCTTGTATGTCATATTGCAGGTATTTTTAGCATTGAAGAAATTTTAGTGATGTATGGTCTATGAATTTCGTACAACTTTCATACAGAATCTTATGTTGATGCTGATGTAGATGATGTTGAATCTGATGTAGATGATGTTGATGCTGATGTAGATGATGTTAATGATGATATTGATAATGTTGATGATCATGTAGATGATGTTGATATTGATGATGTAGATAATGATGATGTTGATGATGATCTAGATAATATTGATGATGATATAGATGATGTTGATTATGCTGTAGATGATGATGATGATGATACTGATATAGATGATGTTTATGCTGATGTAGATGATGCTGCTGATGATAATGGTGATGTAGATGCTGCTGCTGCTGCTGATGATGATGATGGTGTAGATGATAATGTTGATGATGATGTTGATGCCTTTCCTTACATTTATTAATGAAAACTCCATACAGGAGATGCCCAAAAGCATAAATGAGGTCAAACTTATTTTGAAAATAAACTTTTATCAATTAAATATAGCAATACGGAACACAGTACAAAAAATGTTATTTCATTTAAGTAGATTAAAAATTTTTTTTATAAAGAAAAATATATACCTGGCATTCATTTTGAGTGTTGTCACAGTGGGAAGCAAGACATAGTCATTTATTCCATCAAAATATAGACCCTTATTTAGATCATCCAAACATTTGACCATTAGACCTGACCAAATTACACTGAAGGCTCCATGCTGGATAACACCAAGACGTCCCCCTGTAATAGTAGAGTCATAGACAGCACCTGAATCTACAAGTTTGGCATCACCCCTGAATGTGATCAACCTGTGAATGCAGAGAAAAAAATTAGCCAGAGGATGCTAGTGTTCACAATTTATGCAATTAATATATCATTACTTGCAATTATAAGAGGCAACATTGTTGATAAAAGAATCATACACAGTTTAGGACAACAAAAATAACGTTGAAATTTCACTTAGAGGTAAGCAGCCGCCTGCTATTGAGGACACAAGAAAGATTCTGAGATCTTATCAGTTAATGATTGATTGGTGTCTAACAGCACATCAACACATGCAGGATTATATTGCCAAGAAAATGGACCAAGGGATACACCTTGGTGGCCAACCAGGCCTGATCTTAGCATGACTTGAACCTGCACCCTTCATGCAGTGCATTCAGGACAACCACTGGGCCACAAAAGTTTAACTTTGCTAAAATTTAAATTTTATTTTCCATTATGAATTGTTTTCAAATGTCAAATTGCTTTTTTGTCAAATCATTAAAAAGAAACATGTTGAGAAAATAAAATATGTAAATTCTACTTCAAATTTGTCAAATTATAACTTTGATATTTATGTACTATCATAATTTCCCAGCCATTTCCAATGAAGTTTACAAAAAGCAGAAACTTATAATTTGTAATCAATATAATCGAACTCTGATAAACGAAGTTAAATGATTGTCAGGCTGACCACTTTTTCATGCACATACAATAGTCTCTAATTGTGGTCAGACTGATAGTCCATGGCATTGACCTGACAGTACTACCCACCTAATGTATCCTATTGATGGCTGATGTGTGAGGTGCCACCTGTAAGTGGTTTGTGACTCCCAACCCTGCATGTCTGGGTCTTGCCACAAATATCTGACCAGGCTATCTGTATCATAACTGTGCCACAGAGCTTGTGACATGTTAGTTCCAGGGCCTGTATTTGAGTCTACAACCTGTTTGAGATAAAAACTTATGTTGAAGGAAAAAATCTCTTCACGGTTTATAAATGTAATGATTCTGAGACAGTACTTTAAGAAGGTAATGCTGTGTTCTGTGTTCAAATTCTTTTACAAGTGTCCAGCTGTGTCCTATGACTTGTATCATGGCTTATGGGCCAAAGGGCTTGTGCCATGACCTGTGTTATAATTCACAACCTGCTATACACTTTCATGTCACATTTACAATATTGATGTGACATCATTATTATTATTATTATCATAACCATGGCTGATTATCTGACATGGTTAGGTTCCATATAGCCCATGTATTAGGCTCAACAACTTGTAATAATATATATAGTCATGTAATTTTACAAGTAATGATCAAATAGTCCTTTTGTATTCAAATGTTAAATAGTGCTTGTGCAGGATATACAACTTTTGACAAGTCTGGATGGTAATAGTATATATATGACATACAACTTTTAGCAAGTTTGGTGGTAATAGTATATATATGACAGATGAACAAATTTTAAACTCTTTGTTTCTTACATGACATACAAGTTTGGGTGGTAATAGTATATATGTGCCAGATTGGGTGGTAAATAGTATATATAGGACAGATCGGGTGGTAATGGTATATGCATGACAGTTTGGGTGATAATAGTATATATATGACAGATTGGGTGGTGAATAGTATATATATGACAGATTGGGTGGTAATGGTATATATATATGACAGTTTGGGTGGTAATGGTATATATATATATGACAGATTGGGTGGTAATGGTATATATATATGACAGATTGGGTGGTAATGGTGTATATATGACAGATTGGGTGGTAATGGTATAAATATTACAAATTGGGTGATAATGGTATATATATGACAGATTGGGTGGTAATAGTATATATATGACAGATTGGGTGGTAATAGTATATATATGACAGATTGGGTAGTAATAGTATATATATGACAGATGTTCAAAATTTTAAACTCTTTGTTTCTTACAGAATACAGTATGATCTTCCATGTTACTCTTCAAACACAGTATCGCCAAATAATTCTGACTTCAAATATTTGGGGCCCAAACAACAGTATACCACTCCCTCATTAATCTGTGCCTGAATAACTTGCAAATCCACTTATAATGTGATAATGTGATTGCATCTATTGATCCCATTTTTTTCTTTAAAATACGCAAATAAAAATATAAAAAAACCTAATGATTACCAACTTAGACTTTATTCAGCAAAAGTCCAAATATACTGGATTATTGTCCACTCTTTAAATTACAATGTTCTGTGACTGCAGCATTTTGACTTCATCATAGATATAAACAATCTGGAGTTGTATTCAGTAATTTGCCATGTGATATTGATGAAGTAATTTATCCTGTTGTTTAAAATTGCTGTCCAATGAGGAATTATCAAGTTTGAATTCAGCTCTGTTGGTCTTCAAGCATGATTCAGTTTAGGAAAGTTTACTTCTTTTGTGTTTGCTTATCATGGATACTGTGCTAAGATCATATCTGCCAATCTTCCAGACAGTGTTGGAGGATTACTGAGACTCAGAAAGCGTGTTCTGTGGTACATAGTGTGGTCGGTGTGAATGATCCAAATAAGCGACACTGTACAATAGAGAATAAGTCATCTACTCATATAAGCCTATAGAAAATTACTGGAAATTAAAATCTGAATAAAATAAAATAAAATGTGTTTTCTTTGAAGTATTAATACACTTACAAACAAAAAAAATCCAGTAGACTTAGCATTGCTACATATCACCACACATTATACATTCACATGTGAATACACTCATATAATCACTACCACATACATTAAATAAAAAAATCCACAAAGCTTCTGTCTTTAAAATTGATTGGACAGTGGAATACATAATTAACTTGCAGCTGCTGACATTTCTACTCTAAATAGTTCATTAGCCTGGGTCTGAAAGTGATGCAAATGTCATTAGAGTTCATTATTGCACTCATCAGAGACTGGATGGTACTGTTGTTCAGACTTTCGCAAATAATACCATACTTCCCCATAGATCTTGTTGAATTTTCTCTGACAGCCCTAAAATTATTTTTCTGCATCTGCCCCATGCAGGGTGGTGTTAATATGTTGATAGATGTCATATACTCCAGAATGACTAATATCGATGTGCGTTTGCAATATGTGAAAAATATAGAATTCCCCCCCACCCCAATCCTTGCTGCACTTCACAAAGTCAAACTCTGTCAACCATGAGTTCTGCAATTTAGTTTTGATGGTCTTCACAGATGGATCATCCTTCCCTGAATCACTGTTTTGTTTCAACATTTTGCCTTCAGAAATAAATCATACTTCCACACTGTTCCAGAGCTGATCATTCCAACAAGCGAAATAATCATGCTTTTCATTGTATGTATTTGGAGTAAAATCTGACTTCAAAGAAACATTGATGCTGATCAATTGAACTAGCCAGTTAGCTTTAATAGAGATGGCTTAAACATTTGCATTCAAGATAATGAAGTGTAATAACTTCTGTTTCTTTAGGATGCATCTCTGATTTACTTAACTTCAAATGAATTGTGTTGTTCGACTTGTGTACTTTACCTATATGCAAATTGGGCATTCCAACAGCAATGCTGGAAGGACTAAGAAACACAAAATAACCTTAGCTATTGTCAGCCAGTTAAGTAATCTGTGGAATGGTGGCTGTCTACCTCTGACTGCCTTTACCTTTTAATAGTATAAACTGCCCAATGGCGATAGTTTTCCTTGGGCATTAAGCTATGCAAGTTATGACTGTTTAACATAGGTATATATTGCAGTCTCAAGAAAGGTCTCTTTCTCAATTTTTCATAAGATTAACTGGAAGTCATGTTTTAATAAACATAACCATACTGGGGTGTTTGGGAGTCCAAAATCACGTTATCTGTGTGACACATTGTGATCTGTCAGGTATGTAAGATATGGAAGGGAGGTAACTCCTACTTTTTTGCTGTTGTGTGCAAGTGTGAGTATTGCATACCAATTTGATTGTATAATTAATGGACTTGATTTGACGTTTTCAGACCTCATAGCCATACATTTGAAAACTGTGAGACTTGTATCTGTGTAGAAAAATTAAATTTACAATTCTTGTACATCAACATCAGTTGGTACCTCCCTCCCCCCCCCCCCCCCCTTAATTCACCTGAAGCATTAACCAAATTCTGAGTCTATCCTGAGCCCATGCTTGTGCTGCAGTCTATATTTCTCAACCTGATCACTTGCAAATTACCAAGAGGTGTACAGTGGTCCCACAGTATAGTGCACCAAGAGTCCCTGTTGTAACATGGGTATGGTCCAGGTCCAATTATACTTTATCCATATGATGCACCCCAGTATAAGTTGACCTTGCCTAAATCACAGTACACATTTATGGCTTCTTTGAATATCAATATAGTGAGGGACCACCATAATTTTTGCCTTTAAGTGTTATGCATCTAACATGGAATTACCTTTATCTGTATTCCTTTGATTCCTGTCCTGTATGTTGAGGTTCCATAGTTGGAATTTGTCCTTTTCCACATGGCTACATAGAACTTCCTGTTGTTGACATAGCCAAACACAAAACCAATATAATCCTCTGCTGCAGCACTGGACACGTACCATGTTCCACTGTATTCTACTGCCCCATATCTCTGCTTACCTGTAAAAACAGGAAACCAGTCTTGTCAGAAATGTCTACAGCGAATCCTTTTATATATATAGTCATTCTTTAAATCCAATATGGGCAGATCAAGGATACTAATATCTGTCCTCACAATGACAAGCTTACTGCAGATAAAGGGCATTGTATACTGACATAAAATTGGTATGTCTGTACTTTCTCATTTAAGAATTTCATAGGATTACAAATTTTAAAATTTACCAACAAACATGGTGGGCATTTCTGTTGCTTTTGTCTGCTGGACCTCAGTTCCATTGGAAACCACCTTCCAAACTGGAGAGTTGGAGGTGTTCAGGGTCGGGTCAAGGTTAACTGTGAAATACTTGGAGAAGGAGGTTGTTGATATACTGGGATTATGTGGGCAGGTGTCTTCAGTATCCAGAACACCATCATTATCTGAGTCTGAGACACAAGCATCTCCAATACCATCATCTGTAATAAAGATAATATTGTATTTTTGATCTCTATTTCTTTCATATAATTACACACAGATGAAATATGCACTGGAGGACCAAATGAAAATGTATACTAATGCCTGTTGATATTTAAAAGTGTTTGTTTTTATGGAAGAGCTAGATGCATAAAAATTAGTAAAGGTTAGCAGCACATAAACAATAGCCACTATACAGTATGGTATATACCATACTTCTCCAAGGATAGTACTATACAATATTATACATACCGTACATCCCCCATGATTACACTATACAATATGATGCATACCATACTTCTCCCATAATAGTACTATACAGTATGGTACATACCATACTTCTCCAAGGATAGTACTATACAGTATTATACATACCGTACATCCCCCATGATAGTACTATACAATATGATGCATACCATACTTCTCCCATAATAGTACTATACAGTATGGTACATACCATACTTCTCCCATGGTAGTACTATACAGTATGGTACATACCATACATCCCCCCCATGTTAGTACTATACAGACTAGTATATGATACGTACCACACTTCTCCTATGTTTGATAATTATAATAAGCCCATCCACACACTTTTACAAAATTTTGTTACATTTTTACATACAGTGCAGGATAGGTCTTCCGTCCACTTTTCAAATAGTGTATCTGGTGGGTCTTTTAGAATTAACATGTGAGAAATTGTATACTTATCTCCAATGTTCATGAGACAAATTTTTCCAAGATTTCACCTGCAGCAAGAGATATGCATAATCCCAATCTCAGTCTTTCATGAGAGACATAAATACCATTAGTAGTTATGGCAGAGATTTGCATCTGACTGGTGGACAAAAAGTGAGTGGGTATAGACCTTTTTTTCCATGACTGGGTTACAGGTGTCTTTTATTTATCATGCCAATAAAATGAGGTGTCAAAAGCCTATTGTTACTTACTCAGTCACATTGTGTTGGCATTGTATACATATTTACATATCAGCTACTCCCAGTTTAATAACTGCGTATCAGTAATCATAGGTACTGCTGACCAATCATATTGCAAGCCATGTGTGAATAGCTTGAACATTCCTCAAGTTTGTGCCTATCAATTCTTGAAAAAAAACAAATCAGAGTGTGAAAAGTGAAGTTAACTCGGCAGCAGATCATGTGAGAATGAGACAGAAGTAATCATATAGCTTTTTATAGCGTGGCCTTAGCCTTTCAGTCTTGAAACATGGAAATTTGTTTTTCTCCAATACTGAGAATATTTTCTGTCTTGCAATAAACCCAATAATTATCTACCATTCAGTCTTATGGTTTGAATACCACTCAGGAACAAAAATGAATACCAACACACACACACATATACATATACTCCTTGGTTCACAACCTCACGATTTTGGAAAAAAGTGGGGGATTAGGTCACATTTCTTATGATCTTCATATTCAGATTTTCATTTTTCTCACATATAAGCAAATCAGGTGTATCATGATCACTTTTTATACTTATACACCTGTAGTAAAATATTCTCATCTAATCCAAGATATTTTGAATGTTCAGCAGACCGGTACCATATAGGGGATAAATAAATTCAAAAAGAAATATTTACAATGATTTAACATGCAGAATAACTGCAAAAGTTCTAGCATAAACTCACTTTTATTAAAAAATGTTCAATAAAAATGAGCCCATCACATTACAAATGGAAACAGAATTTATACAAATTTGTCAGACCTATCTTTTGAACCACTTGTT
Source organism: Margaritifera margaritifera (assembly GCA_029931535.1). NCBI lineage: Eukaryota > Metazoa > Mollusca > Bivalvia > Unionida > Margaritiferidae > Margaritifera > Margaritifera margaritifera. Next base: position 1,703,148 of record JAQPZY010001293.1, read on the forward strand.
AAAATCTCAAGTTTGTCACAATTTTCTGCAACATTTTAAAATATAAAAAATGTTTGATTTTCAGCGAAACAGATGATTGTCAAAATCAGTTATTTTTTTCTTTCTGTTATATTAGTATTGATGATGGCCTTAGGGAAGATTAGTGTATACAAACTGTGTTACCTTCAATAAATAAAGCATTTATTATTATTATTATTATTATTATTGTAGTTCTTATCTGAGACAACATTATTCTAAGAAGTCTCATCCAAACAACAATAATTTTCTTTTTGTTTACTCTAAACTTTTTGACTGTCTTGTAACTGGTTACACAGTACTGCTTTGCTAAAGAGCAGAGATCAAAATCAGTAAGATGGACTTGAGATCTTTGGCTTTCCTCCAATGCTCAGCTCTGCTCCAATTTAATGACAAACATCAGGTTGACAAAAGTTTTTCAGGGCATACACTGGAAAATTTGATTATTAATATACATGTTAAGAGAACTTGATTTGTGCTGCCCGAGTTGTACAGTAAAGCCCCGCTATAGCACGATGGTCGGGGTCCACAAAAACGAGATTGTGCTATGTCTCGAACCATGCTATAACCAACCATATCATTTACCTGAAGAAAATGATGCATGCATCAAAAAAAAAAAAAAAGCGGGTGGGACGGGGGTGGGGGATGGTGTATAATAATAGCGGGCGCAAAACTACGTGCTTCATTGGTACAGTTACCATCTTAAATCGGGGTGGCGGGGCAATACTACGGACTTCATTGACGCAGTTATAAACTTGTTTCATATTAAACAAGAACTACTTAAAACAGTAATTACACATTTAATATTTATTTTTATGAATACGAAATCGGCAAAGGGTCTGATTTCTGACCAACAATAAACTGCATGATTCAAACATTGGAAGTTTCTAAAAAGAAACCTGTATTAGGCTTGAAAAGTGCATTTTATTTGAGCTGAAAATTCATACAGGAGGTCAAATGTACTGTACTGACCTCGTAATGTACTTGCGATGAGAATTCTGCAGGTGTGTGTATACATGTAAAACTGCCTGAACCCAGATTAGGAGTAAACCATTCGATTGTATGGGTACACAGTGACTTCCATAAAAACAGTCGAGTCATTCTTTAACGTACCGAGGAAAAAATAAATAAAATAAACCCAATATTCATTTAAACTTTTGTTTATAACTATGACTTTGCTTCACTGCAGAGCGAAAGTGGGTAGTATAATGTTTTATTATATTAGCCAATCGTATCACCCCTACAACTTAAATAGTTCTGTTCCAGTCACTGGCAGGACAGTTTTCTGTGTACATGTGAATGATCTGAAGCTAGAAAATAAAAAGGGTTAAGGGGGGTGGGTGGCAGGAGGGGTTTCATTTGTGTGGCAATTACCAAAACTGCTCCTGACAATTCGGACCATAAACTTGTTTCAATGGGTGTGTATGACAGTTGACTGAGCAGGCATTGATAGTCTATTGTCTTCCCTTAAAAAGGTAGGTAAATTAATTGATTTATCAATTCTGGTAAGAAACTTGTTCACTCCACCACATTATTTGCTTGACTTGTGAAGACCTAAATTTCGAAGCTAATTGCATTTGTTTAAGTTCGGACTTAATACTGCCCAGGGCTTCAAGCTTCTCTTTAACAGTAATAGTTTTACGTTTCTGTATCCCATTATCCATTGTAAATACCCACTAATTAACACTCTGACACCTATTTCTTTGAATGACTACAGCAAGAATAATTGTTAAGGAACAACGTGGTCATTTTTATAGTGAATGCATGATATTATTCACTGGTCTGTTGATTGCATGACGATTGTCTGATAACACCGCAAAGCCACATGAGCGTGTTGGCGGTTTTTTTTTATATTTACAAAAAAATGTTTTTATAAATCATTGCCCCATAATTTGAATAACCTTTAGCAGCGAGATTGACTTTGATGATTAGCAATTACTTAAATTAATTGATTTATAAATTCTGATGAGAATCTTCTTTCTTTTGAACAACAATTGTAGACAGAATGCATTGAATAAAAACACAAAGAAGACTTACTGGCTTTATTGTTTATGATTCAAAAATAATAAGATTAACACTTTTGTAGTACTTCAAGAAATTTTTTAAATTACTGTAAAATTTTGGGAGCCATGCCACAATCATGTTATATCCAACTTCATACACGATCTCTACCTCAAAATGATAATTAATTTTTTACACATTATTTTTCATACTTTGAAAAAAGTATTTATTTTTTCATGTATGAAAAAATATATGAAATTTTGGGAGCCATGCCACGATCATGTTATATCCGAATTTGTGCTATAACGAAGCGTGCTATAGTGAGGCTTTACTGTACTTACTGCAATCAATATGAAATAAGCAAAGCCTAAAATGAGTACAGCTGACTTCTCCTTATGTCATGTCTAAGCTGACTGACATCATGGGTGACACTGTGGAGATGTGTCACAATGTGATATCTGAGTGTTTTTAAACTCTGCAAAGGATAGTATATTACATTGCAGAATGTTTATATTTTTTATATTTTTTTTTATTATTCATTTCTGTGTTTTTTGTATTCCAAATGATATGACTGGTTTATGCTTAGTTACACAATATTACTTTGTTAAAGAATCAAGATCAAAATCAGTCTGACTGACTAAAGATCTTTGGTTTTATTTCAATACTCAACTCTGTTCCATTTTTACAAATCTAGACTGGTTTCAAGACATACATTACTGATACATGCATTATCATAAAAGCTCAGTTCATGAGTGATGCTTGCTCTGCTTCAGCTGCAATTGCTATTAATATAAACTAGACAAAGCTAAAGACAAGTACAGCTGACTAACTTCATGTGATGTCACTGACTGACATTGTGTCTGATATTATGGAGATGTGTTGCAATGTGACATAAGAGCGTTCTTGGCCTCAGCAAAGGAAATTATACTACAGTGCTAATTTAATATGGATAATTGAATAGAAAGTTATAAAAATTATCAGAGAACAACAACATCCAACTAAAGACCCAAACCATTTATATTTAAGTATATATCTTATGTATACTTACTATTGCTGTCCTTCTGGTCAGCATTTCCTCTGTATGGACAATTGTCATTTACATTGACCACACCATCCCCATCAAGGTCTTTGTCACAAAGATCACCTGTAAATTGCATGGATTGTCTAAAAATGATGATTTATATAAATATAGGAAATGAAAATTTAAAATAAATTGATTATTTCTTCAAAAACCACAAGAATATTTTCTGTAAATTAGAATAAACCAAGAGTATTCATTGATGAACAATTAAGTCACTAATATCTTCATGAACATCTACTCTATAAATGATGCATATGGCAAAAAAAAGTGTTGTTTTTTTTATATACATATTTATCTAATCTTTAGGAAACAAAATTGACCATGCTGAAAATCTACTCAAATGTTCTTCCCCTCACCAATATATTTTTAGTTATATGTAATGAGCTGGAAAAATACTTCTTCTGAGTTGAATATATTACTGGTTCCTAACTTAATCCTAGTTATGTCCTTTGAATAATGCATAACTCAACCAAATTCATTTTATTTAATTACAGCAGGACAAATACTACTTCTGAGTTCAATATATTACTGCCTAATATACTGGTTCCTAACTCAATCCTAGTTATATTCCTTGAATAATACACAACTCAACCAGAATCATTTTATTTAATTACAGCAGTTCTTAGATGATCAGGCTCGATCCAGCTGGTTTGACATACTGCTCTTTTGTGATGTCAGCTGTACTAAAACATCAGAATTTCACATGCTGTGTCAGTACAGTTCTTTATTTCTTCAAATACGTTACCTGATTGTAGAACCTTAGGAAAACTACTACTATCTCGCAAATCCAGCCCTCAAAAGTTAAAACTTTTTAGCTAAAAAACTAAAACTTATATGACCACCTAGGTGGCAGTTAGATAGAGTGATCTCCCCTTGATAGAGGGATTTGCACCAAATTCCATGAATACTTACGTACCATTACTTCTTTCGCTCATGCCAAGTAGCACACTCTCTACAGAGAGAGAGGCCTCGCAATCCACACACAAGTATTCTGGAAGTTTTATATCTTAAAGCAAGTTGGAGGAGTTTTGCTACCAAGGGAAGTATCCTCCATCTATATATTAAAAACATCAGAATTTCTGCTGCTTCAGTAGTTCTTTTCTTCTTCAAATATGTTACCCAATCATAATACCTTAGGAGAACAACTTCTACCTCGCAAATCCAGCCCTCCCAAGCTAAAATGTTTTGGCTAAAGAGTTAAAAGTTATATGCCTACCTAGGTGGCAGTTAGATTGTGATCTCCCCTTGATACAGGGATTGGCGCCAAATTCCATGAATACTTCAGTACTGTTACCACTTCTGCTCATGCCGAGTAGCACACACTCTACAGACAGAGAGGCCTTGTAATCCACATACAAGTATTCTGGAAGTTTTCTACCTTAAAGCAAGTTGGAGGAGTTTCTCTACCAAGGGAAGTATACTCCATCTATATATTTCCAACTTTTCTTCGACGACAAAGTTCTGTCTTTTTCATTACTTTGCCATCCGCACACACCTAGGCGCCCTTGGTACATACCTGCATGGGTCTCTAGTGCATCCCTCACATTGCTATAGCTGTTTTTATGTGCAGGCATGGTGTGTAATATAGAAAACATTTAATACTGCTGTATAATTTCTGCAATGGATACATACAGGTAAGTTTTCTATACTAATCTAGTCTTAGTGTCCACTTTGTAGTTATATATATGACACTTTACTGATTTTCCTGTATAGGATGTCATTTGGCCTTTCCTACAGGTAACACTGTATTACAATTGATATTATAGCATTCACTCGTACATATCAATAGCGATGCTTCAGTGCATTTTTTATGCAGATATTGTGAGTGCTATAAAACTTAAGTATATTGTTGTATCGTTTCCGCCACGTGTCAGATACATACAAGTACGTTTTATATACATGGTAGTCATAGCGTCCACAGGTAACATTGTATTACAATTGATATTATAGCATCCACTTCGTACGTATCAATAGTGATGCTTCAGTGCATTTTTTGTGCCGATATTGTGAGTGCTATAGAAACTTAAGTATATTGTTGTATAGTTTCTGCCATGTGTCAGATACGTACAGGTACGTTTTATATACATAGTAGTCATAGCGTCCACTTCATAAGGACTATAAGCGATGCTTCAGTGATTTTACCTGTATAGGCAGTCAATTGACCCTTCCTACAGGTAACTTTTCTTAGAACTGATATTTTAACGTCCACTTTGTAAGTATTAATAGCAACGTTCTAATACTCTACCTGTATTGACTGCCACGTGTGCTCTTTTACAGGTAAGTTGTCATAGCGTGTAACTCTTCATGAGTACTTTTTGAGTTCATAAAACAGGAAGCATACCAGGCTACACCTGTATATATTGTCTTCTATATTGTGTCTTACAGATTTAAACCATGGGCAAGACCAAGTGTAAGCCTTGTAAACATTGGAACATGGGACTGACAACCACTCTTCATGTGTAGTTTGCTCTGGTTGCCAATCTACGAATACATGTCAGACTTGCACATCATGGAGAAAAGTCAATGGGCTGCAGTACTGGTGGTACTGCAGGGGAAGGCGCAGGAGTGCACTTTGAGTGATGAAGACGTCATCAGTATAGTTGCCGATGTCACGTTGGTGAATGATTTTCTTCTCAATGGGTGTCGCACTCCACATGGTTCATCAACCATGAAGCGATCCAATCTATCATGGCCAGTGACAGCTTGGACTCTTCCCTCACTGCCATATCATGATAAATCATTCTTGGCAGAACCAGTAGGCAGTTTACAGCATGGACTCGAAACCCAATTGCCTTTTTCACCTGCCATAGAACAAGATTGAGATCAAAACAAAACACCTCAGTTACTGTCTTGCATTTCAGATGTACAGACTGGCTACATGGATCAAATATCCCATACCCCATCGCAACTTAATGAACTGGACAATGTCAAGCCAACTAGGATGGCCCTGTTCCACCATGACCGGACTCTGCCATATGGCTCTGATCACAACGGGTCACCACAACAGTCAATCATACATTGTAAGTCAAAAGACGGAAAGCCTTTATCGATTACATTGCAGAGAGATAGAGATCAAAGCAAGCCTACTCTGATATTATCTTGCACATCAGCTGTACAGACTAGTTTTGTGGATCAAATATTACCTAACCTGTCTCAACACAAGCTAAAATGGCACTGTTCCATCACAACCAGACTCTGCCATATATCTCAGATCGCAACAGGTCACCACCACAGTCAATTTTACCTTTTAAATCAAAAGATGGAAGGTCTTTATCCAGTTTGCTACTCCACACCATGAGATACTCTCAGTCACACAATGCACCCGATGCCCAGTTTAGTGCCCCAGTACACACAGGATATGGATTCACTGCATTCTCATGCCTTTGCCACTCAAAGGGCGCATTCACTTAGTGATCGTTTGGAAGGAACTGTATCCCAATCAGGACATTCTGCGATCCTGGTGGGCCGCTTCTTTAGACAATCTTCTCCAGCTTCATCTCAGCTTGTGCAGGAGGCGTCGGCATTGCCCTGTTTACCTAGAGATGACAAAGTATGCTCACGAGCTCCATCGTCTTTGCTAGATTTCACTATGACAAGAGAAGACTCTGCCTTCCAAGCATCAATCGAGGAAGTCTTTCTCTTGTTGCCATTAGAGTTTTGTTCTCCTCCTCCTTCTCCGTCAACAGCTTGGTCCATAGTTCCAACATCTGCTGAGATGCTAATCAACAATGACCAACTGGTGTTCAACTGTTATCACTGTCAGGTCAAGTGGCTGACTTGGAGAGCATTACAGAGACATAACAGCCATGGGAATGGCAAAGCCCTCATCAGTAAGCATCTCAGATACTATCTTGCACGGTGCAAGTTGGGACTGGTTTTGCAGATTACATATCCCATAACCTGCTCCAGCATAAGGAATTTGACAAGGTTATGGAGGACATGATGGCCCTGTTCCATCACAATCAGACTCTGCCATCTGAATCTGACCACACAAGGTCAATAATGAAGTCGTTCCTGCCTATTAAGTTGAATTATGGGCAATGAGGTGGAATGATGGGCCTGACTATGCTGTTCAATATCTCATATAGTGCAACAATGCACCCAGCTCGCTCCATGGCCAGTTGTGCCACAGTACCTAGTTAATATGGGCTCTTCATGGGGGAAACAGTCCTGCATTTCTGATACAAGTTCAAAGCCAAGGTTCTCGAGAATCAATGTTGATAAAAGCAGAGAGAAGGGGATTGTTACACCCCAATTTCTCTCCATGCTATCAGATATATGGTAGATTGCTCATGGTCAGTACTGAACCCGATCTTGCTTTCAAATATGCCTGAGGGGACTGCTTACAATGATCTAATATCACATATTCCGTCCCTGCATCTGTACACAGACCCTCACTGGGAAGAGACATACAGTTAGTGGAGACATACTGTTTAGTACCATGATGGTTCCATGCCACTCTATGGCCAGTTAATGCCTTTGTGCTCAGTTGCTATTACAGACCAAGGGCAGCTGAAAGCCATGATAGGCCCCTATTTATTATGGATCTCTGTAGGCCAGGTACCTTACAGATCCATCTCCATCTAATGCCATCAATTACCAATGTCGAATGGCTACAGGATTCTTCGTCACATCTTATTTTCCGTACCGGCTATAGCGACATTCAGTTCTGGACACCCGGACCAGGAATAAAAGTTACAGGTGCTATGAACCTGGTCCCAAAGAAGGAAACAATGGCTCTGTTCATCAAGGCTGGACTTTACCATCTGATGGAGATCATATACAGCCATCACATATTATGATACAGCCTTTTCTTGTGCCTAAGAGGACAGGTGACAGGGATCCAATGTCTGTATCCCTCCCAGACACCATAACAGGGGCTTCCACAACGTAATCACATGGTCTGTACCCAGTACTGGACCTGTACGGCCACTGTATCTAAGTGCTAATCATTTCAAAGCTAGCTTCAATCCCTGCAAGAGTCTTGTATTTCAGCCCGACAATTCCCCCTGAACAGAGTATGTCTACAGCATGAACATGCATCAAAATCATTTCAACGGGGGCTTCAATTCTTACAGAGAACAGTCTCTCAGTCTGAGAATCCTTCACCTACAGGATTTACTCAACTTGTTGCCCTAGGTCACCTTTTTATTAGGCCATTGGAATGATACTGTGTCCCAATGGCAGCCAAAACTTTGCTACTCAGAACAAACAATGCATATGAGGTCACATCTCAGGAAATGGGAGAACCTCACTTGGCTTACGTCAGGTGGTCCCTGGCAGGTACAACCTTCAAATTGACAGTTTGTACAGATGCGAGCACAATGGGCTGGGGTGCACATTTCCTTCCATCATTCTAGGAGGCCAGTGGACAGTGGCTCACTTAGGATCGTCTACTGCATATCAATATCCTAGAAATGAAAGCCATGTGCAAAGCAGTCCATTGGTGGCAGAAACATTTACATGGAAAGGGCTTTCTCATTCTGTCCGACAACCCCACTGTGGTGAATTATCTCAGAAGGCAAGGCGGAACGAAGTCCCCTGACCTTTGTGTTCTTCTTTGGGAATTTCTAAGCTGGTGTCTTCAATAATAAATCCATGGACAAGTTCGTCATGTTCCAGGCTGACTACAGGTATTAGCAGACTCACTGTACCAGAAGAATGAACTAATACAAGCTGAATGGGAACTAATACAAGCTGAATGGTCGCTTCATCCCTCAGTTTTCACTCACATATATTGACCACTGGGGGATCTATTGGTGACAAGGGGAATTCAAAACTTCCAATCTTTCTCTCACCAGCCCTGGATCCAAAGGCCTCGGCAGTCAACACTCTTTCTATAGATGGAAACAGCTTGGACGCATCTGCTCACCCTCCAACACACCTGTTTCCGAACATGATACAGAAAGCAAAAGAATCAAAGTGTCGCCTCATCCTGATTTGTCCACTCAAGTGGCAAAAAAATTGTGGATTAATGACCTCACCAATCTAGAGATGGAAATCCCTAGGAAATAGAGATATTTCCTTATTTGTTCAAGCCACCACTACTGCAGGCATTCCATCCCAATCCATATTTGTTGAACCTGCATATCTGGATCATATTAAACAAGTCCTCAAGAACAAACAGTTCTCTCATCAAGTGGTGGAGAGAATAGCTTGAGTGAGATGGCCATCCACTTTGAAAGGGTACAAGGGAAATAGAGAATTTTCGCACAATGGTATGACCATGAACACATTGCACTGCTGACTGCATCAGTACCTCAAATAGCTAACTTCCTACCACGGCTCTTTGACAAGAAACAGTTAGCGCCAATCACAATCAAGGCTACCATTCCATGATCTCCAACACACTGCACCATCATTGAAGCAGATGTCAGACAAAACAAAAAACTATCCAATCTGCTGTCAATTTCGAGTTCACATGTTCAAGGCACTGGCTCTGTGCCCCAAGTGGAATCTATCATGGATGCTAATCTGGCTGAATAAGACACCGTTTGAACTGCTCTCGAGGGCTTCATTGGTTTACCTCTCATATAAGACCTGCTGCCTACTCACACTAGCGACAGCAGGCAGAATCAGCAAATCCATGCTTTATCAGTTGACCTGAACTACTTGCAATTCCAACAAGATGGGTCAGTATCACTCATGACAGCCCCTGCTTTCATTGCCAAGAACAGGCTCCCATTCATGGGGAATCAGACTTCCACTGGATTTGCAAGAGGGAAAAATTTTCCCTTTCGAAACCGCTCCCCAACATATGGAGTCTATTCTCCAGTTGGGTTATCTGGAAGCTGTTTCACATACCTTAGGGGACTGAAGATGACCTCTCTGGGGTAAGGGGATGTAACTCTCTCCACCTCTTACCTATTCTCCTAAGGTATTATGATCGGGTAACATATTTGAAGAAGAAACTAATTTTTTCTAGTAAAATATGTTTCTTCAATAATACTTAGCTGATCATAATACACATTCACCCTTCCAGCCTCCCTGCAGTTGCATCCATAGAGAAAGCATGCCTTCCACTCCAGTAGTAATTGAAGTATTCATGGGATTTGGCACCAATCCCTATATCATGGGGAGATCACTCTAACTGTCATCTAGGTGGGCAGATAACTTTTAGCTTTAAGCAAAAAAGTTTTAGCTTAGGAGGGCTGGATTTGTGAGGTAGTAGTAGCTCTCCTAAGGTATTATGATCAGGTAAGTATTATTGAAGAAACATTATCTCTTGAAAAGTTGGTTTCTTTTTCTTAAATTTCCTTTTTGTATGTATTTAGTATATAATTTATGCATCTAGTAATTGATCATGTAATAATGTTTGTAGAACTAATGTAATTGTCCAAAAATAATTTTAATTTCTTTCAGTCACTGTGATCTTGACAGTTGACCTTTTGACCCCCAAATCAAAAGACTTCTTCCTTACTCCAAGTGCAAGCTATCCACCAAGTTTGATTGAGGTATATGATGAAGATCTATTGTTATTATGCTGAAACCATTTGTTGATGTTTTCTTCAGTCACACTGACCTTGATCTTTGACCTTTTGACACCTAAATCAATAGACTTTTATCTTTCCCAAAGTGCAAACCATCCACAAAGTTTGGTAACTATAGATGGTAGATAACTCAAGTTACTCTGGCATAAACATTTTCCTGCCTTTAGTCAAAGTGACTTTGCTCTTGGACCTTTTGACTCCTATATCAATAGGGTTATTCCTTACCCCAAGTGCAAGCCATTCACAAAGTTTGGTAAGTGTAGTTGGTGCAGAACTTATTTTGCAGAAACCATTTTTTTCTTTAAGTCACAGTGACCACCATCTTTGATATTTTACCTTTTGACACCTAAATCTATAGACTTATTCCTTACCCCAAGTGCAAGCGATCCACAAAGTTTGGTAAATGTAGATGGTGGAGAACTCAAGGTGACCTGTGTGGAAACCATTTTTCTGATTTCAGTCAGTGAACTCGACCTTGGACCTCATAATTGATAGGATTCTTCCTTACCCCATGTGCAAGTCATCCACAAAGTTTGGTAACCAGAAACCATTTATCTTCTTTCAGTCATAGTGACCATGACTTTTAACTCTGAAATTGATAGGGTTCTTCCTTACCCAAAAGTGCAATAGATCCACAAAGTTTGGTAACTGTAGATGGTGGATAAGTTCAGTTACTGTGCAGAAATGAAACTAGTAACAGACAGATGGATGGATATCATAACATATTATGCTCCACCTTATGACAGGCATATAAAAAGTTATGCCCAATTGGCAAATGCAATTCAAATATTTGAAAACTGTTCACATTACAAAATAATACAGGTCAAACCAGCTGGTACCAGTCTTATGTACAAATATCTATTGAAGAACCCATCAAATATTGTTTATATTAGTACTATTACCCACCCACACCATCTGAGTCAATATCAGACTGGTCTGCATTGGGCACTTCTTGGCAGTTGTCCAGAAAATTCAGGATGCTGTCTCCATCTCTGAAATATGAAGAACTGATATGCCAAGTCTTTTTCAACAAAAATGGATTAATTTTACCAAAACATTCTGCAGATCTGTAAATAGTTAGCTCAAATGATAATACAGTGGATCCTGCTTAATTGCATAATGCCTTTGCCAGGAAGAATTATATAAATAATAGGCCTATTCATACAAGTGGGAACAGCCAAAAACCAAGAGAAATAACTCTTATTCTAGTAAAGATGATACAATGTGGTCATCTATATGTCAAGCTGAAACATATATTACACAACTGCAGGATTGTCATTATCAGAAAAATAGTAATGATGTCACATTTTACATCTAGGAATTGCAAACAGATAGATCAATGTTGATACAGGTCATTGAGAATTAGTTAAATTAAAATGTGCTATATATAAGATCCTGGTTTTTATAGTACAGTGTGAAGAAATGGTGTAGATTCAATCACTTGTAAATATTCTTTCCTTTGATTGCTTCTAAAACAAAAACAAGGAAAGAAAATGTGTTAATTTGAGCCTATGAACAAAACAAGAGACAGGGAGTGCAGACAAAATTGAGAACCTTTATCGAAATGGTTGAAATAGATAAAAAGAATTATTACCAATAAATATGAAAGAAAAACAATATCATTCTTTACTATTATAATCATTGATAGTAACAATCTTGCTTTCAAATTAGCATGTGGTGCATTATAAAAATATATTAACCATGTGCACTTAACCACTTCTGTGTACTGATGTGTACATAACAGGGAAAGTAAATTTGTATCCACTAAATGTTGGATACATATATCACGGTATTAACATTATATTAACATAATTAACATAACATATGAAACAGCTATCTTCAGACTAATAAAAGGGTTGACAAAAGTGAAATTCCAGTCCCAATGTGGGTGTGGATAAAATCACCTCCACACTTTTCTTGTAGTAAAATAACTCTGGCTCAACTAACACTTCTGTACAGTCTCTGTCATTGTCATCTACTAACACTTTTTGTACAGTCTCTGTCATTGTTGTCTACCAACACTCTTGTACAGTCTTTGTCATTGTTGTATACTAACATTTCCACACAGTCTCTGTCATTATTGTCTACCAACACTTCTGTACAGTCTGTCATTGTTGTCTACTAACACTTTTGTACAGTCTCTGTCATTGTTGTCTACTAACACTTCTCTACAGTCTCTGTCATTGTTGTCTACTAACACTTCAATACAGTCTCTGTCATTGTTGTCTACTAACACTTTTGTACAGTTTCTGTAATTTGTGTCTACTAACACTTCTGTAAAGTCTCTGCCACTGTTGTCTACCAACACTCTTGTACAGTTTTTGTCATTGTTGTCTACTAACACTTCCATACAGTCTCTGTCATTGTTGTCTAAAAAAACACTTTTTGTACAGTCTCTGTCATTGTTGTCTACTAACACTTTTGTACAGTCTCTGTCATTGTTGTCTACTAACACTTTTGTACAGTCTCTGTCATTGTTGTCTACTAACACTTCAATACAGTCTCTGTCATTGTTGTCTACTATCACTTTTGTACAGTCTCTGTAATTTGTGTCTACTAACACTTCTGTAAAGTCTCTGCCACTGTTGTCTACAAAAACTCTTGTACAGTTTTTGTCATTGTTGTCTACTAACACTTCCATACAGTCTGTCATTGTTATCTACTAACACTTTTTGTACAGTCTCTGTCATTGTTGTCTACTAACACTTCTGTACAGTCTCTGTCATTGTTGTCCACTAACACTTCCAATCTGTCTCTGTCATTGTTGTCTACTAACACTTCCATACAGTCTCTGTCATTGTTGTCTACTAACACTTGTGTACAGTCTCTGTCATTGTTGTCTACTAACACTTTTGTACAGTCTCTGTCATTGTTGTCTACTAACAATTTTGGAGTCTTTGTCATTGTTGTCTACTAACACTTTTTGTACAGTCTGTCATTGTTGTCTACTAACACTTTTGTACAGTCTGTCATTGTTGTCTACTAACACTTTTGTACAGTCTCTGTCATTGTTGTCTACTAACACTTTTGTACAGTCTGTCACTGTTGTCTACTAATACTTCCATAGTGTCTCTGTCATTGTTGTCTACTAACACTTTTGTACCATCTCTGTCATTGTTGTCTACTAACACTTTTGTACCATCTGTCATTGTTGTCTACTAACACTTTTGTACCATCTCTGTCATTGTTGTCTGCTAATACTTTTGTACAGTCTCTGTCATTGTTGTCTACTAAAGCTTTTGTACTGTTTCTGTCATTGTTGTCTTCTAACACTTGTTCAATCTATATCATTGTTGTCTACTAACACTTTTGTACAGTCTCCTATGATTATTGTCTGCTAACACTTTTGTAGTCTCTATCATTGTTGTCTACTAACCCTTTTGTACAGTCTCTGTCATTGTTGTCTATTAACACTTCTTTACAGTCTGTCATTGTTGTATACTAACACTTGAGTACAGTCTGTCATTGTTGTCTACTAACACTTCTCTACAGTCTCTGTCAATGTTGTCTACTAACACTTCTGTTCAGTCTCTGTCATTGTTGTATACTAACACTTCTGTACAGTCTCTGTCATTGTTGTCTACTAACACTTCTATACAGTCTCTGTCATTGTTGTCTACTAACAATTTTGTACAGTCTCTGTCATTGTTGTCTACTAACAATTGTGTACAGTCTCTGTCATTGTTGTCTACCAACACTTTTGTACAGTCTCAGTGTCATTGTTGTCTGCTAACACCTTTGTACAGTCTCTATCATTGTTGTCTACTAACACTTTTGTAGTTTCTACCATCGTTGTCTACTAACACTTTTGTAGTCTGTCATGATTGTTGTCTGCTAACACTTTTGTACAAACTCTATCATTGTTGTCTACTAAAGCTTTTGTAAAGTCTGGGTCATTATTGTCTACTAACACTTCTGTACAGTCTGTCATTGTTGTCTACTAACACTTCTGTACTGTCTGTCATTGTTGTCTACTAACACTGCTGTACTGTCTGTCATTGTTGTCTACTAACACTTCTGTACTGTCTGTCATTGTTGTCTACTAACACTTCTTTACAGTCTGTCATTGTTGTCTGCTAACACTTCTGTACAGTCTTTGTCATTGTTGTCTACTAATACATCTATATAGTCTGTCATTGTTGCCTACTAACACTTCTGTATAGTCTGTCACTGTTGTCTACTAACCCTTTTGTACAGTCTCAGTGTCATTGTTGTCTACTAACACTTTTGTACAGTCTCTGCCATGATTGTAGTCTGCAAAAACACTCTTGTACAGTCTCCATCATTGTTGTTGCCTAACACCTTTTGTACAGTCTCTGTCATGATTGTAGTCTACTAACACTTTTGTACAGTCACTATCATTGTTGTCTACTAAAACTTTTGTACAGTCTGTCATGATTGTTGTCTACTAACACTTCTGTACAATCTCTATCATTGTTGTCTACTAACACTTTTGTACAGTCTATATCATTGTTCTTTATTTATTTTTAAATAGAAAACATTTATTTTACCAGCTGTAAGTGTAGTATGCTAATTTAACAATATGTTCCACAGGACTATCACTATATTGTGCCCTTTAGTACTCACTATACTGTACCCTTGAGCAGTGCTCACCATACTGTACCCTTGAGCAGTGCTCACCATAATGTACCCTTAAGCAGTGCTCACTATACTGTATCCTTGAGTAGTGCTCACTGTACTGTACCCTTGAGTAGTGCTCACATGTGAAGTGACATCACACCATTTTTTTCTAATAATGGCCATAAATCAAACCTGATTGGAGTATGGGATATGAGAAAGCGACAGTGTATGTTATGTTTTAAATGTTGAATGAATGATATACTGAGCTGAGCACTTAGTTAATATAAAGCCAGTCATCACAACATAGTTCCTGTTATAAGGTGAGTATGGCCATGGATCCCATTTCATTAAGTGGTAGTAAAATTATTATATCATGTTCTTCAGTATAAGACAGTCTCACTATAATTCACCATTCTACATGGCTCAAATGAACATCATTATAATGAAAGAGTACTGTAATGATGCACAGAATATCATATTTTATGCATGAAATTAATTTCAAATTAAACTGCATTTTAATGTTTTGTAAGAAAGGTAAATGTTATATGTAGAATTGATAGATTATCCAAAATTACTGATTCGCTTATGAAAACTTGTTTTATGAGCTGTATGATATATTTAGATGCAGCTAAATTAAAATCAAAGTGAAACTTTAATCAGAATATTCTTTATTAAAAAGCCAGAAAAAGTGAATCTAAAAACTTTCCTGATCACTTAAAGAAGTATTTTTGGAAGATACTAAAAAAGCAATTTTATCTGTCACTAACTTGTCCTTGTTTGTGCCTCCAACAGTGTCACAAGCATCTCCCACCAGATTCTGGTCTGTGTCAGTTTGAGCAAAATTGCCGACATTCACACAGTTGTCACAGGCATCTCCCACTGTATCACCATCTGCATCTGCCTGTCCAGAGTTAGACACCAGGGGGCAATTGTCAGTTCCATCTGCTAAACCTAAATATGAAAAACATACTCTGTTAATGTGATGGCTATTTGATTACTCTGTAGAAAAACATACTCTGTTAATGTGATGGCTATTTGATTAAACTGAAAAACATACACTGTTAATTTGATGGCTATTTGATACACTGTTGAAAAACATACTCTGTTAATTTTTTTACTCTGTTGAAAAACATACTGTTAATGTGATGGCTATTTGATTACACTGTTGAAAAACATACTCTGTTAATGTGACAGCTATTTGTTTACACTGTTGAAAAACATACTCTGTTAATGTGATGGCTATTTGTTTACACTGTTGAAAAACATACTTTGTTAATGTGATGGCTATATGATCACACTGTCTTATATTTGACCAATACTGCCCATATAGATGCACAGTAGTCACAGATGCTTTAATCATTATCTCCATCAGTGTCTGTCAAAGTCTTAGTTATCATCAGGGTCTAAAATTGTTATCATCAGGGTCTACAATTGTTTATTGGCATCTGCAATTATTTGAATATCAAACTCAATGCCCACACAAATATGGTATGATACAGGAGCAAATATTTAAGTTAAAAAGCTGGCCATAACCTAATTAAACTTTGAATAAAAAGGTGACAACTTTCTTGCTCTAGGTCTTCTTGGTATTAAGCTTCATATCAAATTAAACTTGAAATTCATTAATTCCTACAAAACTTATTTTAAAAGATACAACATTTGTTATGTACAATACACACACACAGACAGATGGATGAATAGACATAGGTAAAACTATATGCCCCTTCTATAGAATATAGCAGAGGAACAATAATTTATTTGGAAGATCTATGGGTCTTCATATTTAATAAATCTACATCTTTACTTCATAGAGGTCTTCTGTACAGTATTTAAACTGATGCCACGTACAGAGTGAAAACAATCACCTTATGTTCATCCCTGTCTCATTTTTAACAATGTTAAAAATGTTGGAACAGTTTTCATATTTAGTGGTCAGCAGGACAGTTTTCATATGTAGTGGTCAGCAGGACAGTTATCACATAAAGTAGTCAGCTGGACAGTTTTCACATGAACTAGTCAGCAGGACGGTTTTCACATGAAGTAGTCAGTAGGACAATTTTCATATGTAGCAGACAACAATGTAGTTTTTGAGGGCATAAAACTAATTTTAATGATGTAATACTTACCTGTCAGTATTGCATAGCTTATCTATTCTGGGACGGAATTACCCTTGTCTGTATAATAATAATTCAACCTTTCATGAATGAACCTCCATAGAGAATTCTGGAAAAAATCTAGACCAGAACACAGACCCAGTCTGGTGCCAAAGTCACTGGCAAATGCGCCATCGTCATTCTTCCAAACTAGACTACTCATAGGACATCAGAGTGGGGTGGGAGGAGGGAATCTGGCAATACTGACAGGTCAGTATTACATCATTAAAATTAGTTTACACCAACCTCAACCCCCAAATACATTTTAAATTTGAGTAATATGTTCCCTGTTGGTATTGCATAGCTGAATTTGCCAGTGTGGTGGAAGGCTGATGGCCTCAATAACTGGTATAAACAAAGAAATACTCACACTTTCTGTAGGAATGTCCACTACTGTAAGTTTGTATCTGCTTCAGCTAATTTTTGTGCTGCACCTATGGGTCCCAGAGAATAAATGCCTTCACTCTGGTGTGCCAAGTAATGAAGGTAAAGTGAGGAGAAGGTAGTGTGTGAGTGCCAAAACATGAATGAGTTATATAGGCCCATGACATAGCAATGGCTCAAACCTCATGGGCTTTATTTCTCATGAATGAAAGATCCCTGTCAGTCAGGGACTGATAAGCTCTCTGATTGTTTCTGCAATCCACCAAGAAATAGTGGATACTGAAATGTCATCAGAGCCCTTTAAAAATTGCTTCCTAACCTTTCTTTTAGAAGCGGCCAAAAAGAATCTTAATGCCCTAACTGAGCATACAAGTCAATCTTGATAATCCCCAGCACAGTTACGACTGAGACTGGGGATATCGATTGGGAGTGAAACTACCAAAGGGAACTGGCTTTTGGCTAAGAAACTGGGTTGGCAAAAGAGAGATACCAACTTGTAATTGCCACTGAACCTTAGACAACCTTGTTCAATAGACAGGGCATGAAGTTCACTCCTTCATCTCATGGACACTAAGGAAAGCAAGAAATGGTATTGAGGGTAAGATTCTCAAAGGAAGCTTCACCCAAAGGATCATAGTGGGTTTTAGTTAATGACCATAAGACACATGAGAGGTTCCATTTTGGCATGAGCAAGACACCAGTCTCTACAGCTCAAAATATTTTATAAGGTCAGCAATGTGAGAATCTGAACCAATGGAAGGGCCTTTAGAAAATTTAGTGTGTTGGATATGGCTTCCTTATAACTCTTGATAATAGAAACTGAGCATTGTTTCTCTTCAAAAAGGAAGAGAAGAAAATCAGCCACTGTGCTCAAATAGGGACAGCTGGGATTAATGCATTTCCTACTGTACCAATCACAAAAGATTCTCCACTTGGTATTATAGACCTTGGACATGGAGCATTTCCTGGCCTGAACAATGTACTTGACAACTATGATCAAAAACTTCTCCTGGCAGATAGATTGCTTGAGATGAGAGAAGCATGAAGGTGGAGAATCTGAGGGCTGTTGTGTAGGAGGAAACCTCTGAGCTAGTCCATCAGCTGGTTGAGATGATCGTCGTACCATGATCATTAGGGCCACAAATGGACTATCAAGATAAGCTGAGCAGTGGAGATCCTGACTTTTTGAAGCACTTGCGGAATCATCCTGAAGGGTGGGAAGGTATAAATGAACAGGTAATTCCACTTCAGGCTGAACATGTTCACTGCCCAGGCTCTCTGATCTGAAACTGGGGAGAGATAAAAGGGGAGCATATTGTCCAGGTTTGTCGCAAACAAGTCTACCAGAGGTCTCCCCCAGCAGTCTGATTAGGAAGTTCACTTTGGATTGGTGCAGAGACCACTCCGTGATGACTACCTGGCCTTTTCTGGGTAGACGGTCTGCCAAATATTCTTCTTGCATGGAATATGATAATCCCTTCTGAGATTGCCCAGAGAATGAGGTTCCAAACTTCCACACAAGAGAAGGGGCATGTGTGCCACCTTGTTGCTTAAGGTAAGCTATGACCAATGTGTTATCAGAGGAGACCATCATGTAGCGACTTTGTATTGTGTTGACACACCCCTATAAGGCTAGGAATACTGCTCTCATTTCTCCAGACCACAAACCATGAAGAATTATTCCTTCCAGCTCCAAGTGAATCTGACGTGTCTGTGAATAGATAGGATAGATGGCTCTTGGGTGCTGTGAGCTGACTACTCTTCCTGGCTAGTTTTGACTGACCAGGAGTGGATACAGGGGACCCATGTGGTTGGTCCCTCAGGTAATGGGAAGTCTCGAAGGGGATGAGACCTCTGCAGAGGGACTCTGCCTCTAGAGGAACAGCCTCAAGGAGGTTTTTGCTGTGTTTGAGCAATACACTGGAAGTGTCCAGAGCCACATCCTTGCTGAGGTGGAGCAACTCCAATCATAGTGTCATGGACAATGCTAGAGCATGCCAAGCTGTTTTGGTGACCTCTGCCAGCAAACCCTGAAGAATAGAATGGGGACAGCAATTCTTCCTATAGCAGGCTAACGGAGGCTGCCAAGAAAAGGTTGGCATGTAAGGCTATGGTAGCCAGTGACTTAGCCTTAAGCTCTAAAGCCTTTAGTGTCTTAACTGGGAGGCGGGCCCAGGTCCCCAAAGAAATGCACTCTTGTAATGCCCTGGAGTTCAAGGTGGGAGGTTTAAAGGACCAGGCAAGGGTGTGAACCCTGTAGCTAGCTTGAGAGACCAAAGGTCTCATTGTAGAGGTGGTGGGGACTGACTGACCACCCTTTATGCTGCCTTGTCAGCTCTTGACCCTTGTTAAACCTTTGAGAAAGCTCCCTGACTTGGGCCAAGTGGGAAAGACACAGAGAGTCACTCCAAACTGGAGAGAACTGTTGTGCCTGAGGCCTTAGGACACAAATTCCAGATGATGGTAAACTTTGTTTACTGCCTTGTAAAATGACAAGATCTATTCTTCCTCTATTGCCTTAGTTGATGAGTGGGAGAGGGCAGGGAACCGGAAGACAGGAGGTGCCATCTCAGCCTACTCAGTGTTGAACTCCTGAGAGTCCATCGGGACTAACAGGATGTCTTCATCTTGCTCCCGCTGCCGGGAGGCAGGACTTTGTGACCCCATGTCACCTTAGTGTAAGGGAAACATGTCTCTTTGGTGCAGTGGACATCTGGGGGCAAAGGAAGCCTCGTCCTATGACTCATCCCACATGACTGTCCCTAATGACAGACTCAACAGGAGGATGAGGATGCCTCTCATCTTTCCTGTTGCACTTGGGGGAAGAGGGCCTGCCTATCTCCTTCCTTTTGGACTCCACATTGTAAGGGGTTGATGCTGGCCCATAATATCAACCCAGCCTTGATGCCGGGGCCCTGATGTCCATGATGGTATAAAAGGTAAGGACTTCCCTGAAATGGATGCATCTCACATCCCATAGGGATTCAGAGAGATTAGGTGTGATGCTGATCCGATCTACTTCCCTCATCAGGGTTTATCAGTAGCCTGGCAAGAGGGCATTCTTGACCTAATTCCTGTTGCAGTAATGATGGGGTTTCCATGACCACTGAATTCTAACCAGTGACAAGTAAATGCTGACTGGTGGCTCTGATCTTTAGCAGGATCCCTACTCAACAACAATCGAGCTCAACTGTAGCTTCCCCCTTCCAGGGAGGCTTGATTTTCCAGTTGCCCCAGGGCTATGTGCTTTTGATAATGCTTCTCCTCCCTTTGGGGGTGGGGGGTGGGAGCAACTCACTCTCTATAGCCACTAACATATAGACTTGGAAAGAGCGCTTCTCCCTCACAGGGGCATGCAGCTTGCTCTCCTCACTCTGGGCTTGGAAAGGGCACTGCTTCTCACTCTCTGCACTGGTAATAGGTCCAATGGAAGGGACCTGGGACCTCAAGGGTCCTTGGGCCATATGCATCTCTGAAGAGTCTGATCTGGTACTCTCATGGGATCGAGGAGTGTCCATGTGAGAAGGGATAGACTTTCGTTTCTGGGTCCCAATGGACCCAGAAAGAGAACCTGAGTATTGTGATGAGGAGGAGGAATGCCCTTTTCTCCTCCCTTTATATGTACAATGGCTCTCAGTGAGGTCCCACACTTCATCAGACCAGAGACAGCTGAGCAGACACGCGTCTGTCCATCTGCAAAATGTGCAAGAAAGGCCAATGGTGTTGGTATTCCAGAGGGCCTTCTTATGCTCACATTTTCCCACACTCTGTTTAGACGTAGTTTCTGCAAGAAAACCTGAAAACAAGAGTAAAAATCAATTTAATGAATATGAAATGCATGAGTACATCTAAGGTCATGCAATGTATTGACTCCTTTACCTGCCTCCACAGTGATGTCAGACCTGTAACCACACCAATCTAGAATTAAAGTACTAGACCCAAGTGTGCCAATGAAGGGAAAAAAAGGCAAAACCAATTACATGTATGTATATAAGACCAAGAGTGATAATGTGATAATTTCTGACAACAGTGCTAATTCCTGTAAGGAAGATACTACTGACACAGCAATATTAATCTAAGTATTGATGACCACAGAATTATAAAACCAGCAAGATGTGATAAAATAAATTGAAGGTGTATGACTATGCTGAATACACACAAGCTGGTTGCGGCCCACTTACATGAAACTAAACTCAATGTAAATCCTAAAGAATGAAGCATCAATTGATGTTTGCTAACTTATTAAGAAAAGAACATCTGACAAGAAGGTCTCTAAGGTTCTGAAAATGGAGAGAGATGATACCTACCCAAGAAACTGAATAAAACAAAAAAAAAATAACTATGAATGGAAATACAAATCACCCACACACTGCGGTGGAATGGTGTGGGTGAACATTAAAACAGGGCACTGCTGAATTCATAACAACAATTGCCTGAAAAACTCATAAGAGAGTAAATCAATGAATGAAAAGTAATGGACTGAGGGTATAACTTCTGAGAATTATGGAAACCCGTATTAAATGCCTGATGCACGTTTAGACGCACATCAAAGACAAACAATTCTACTGAGCAATGTGCATAGAATGCAATGCAAATGGAGTCCAGAAAAAAGATGAGGATTATGTTGCATACGCCAATGACTTGGACACCAGACTGGGTCTGTGTTCTGGTCTGGATTCCTTACAGAATTCTCTATGGATATTAATCCATGGGAGGAGGAATTCTTATTATATGGATAAGGGTAATTCCATCTGGGAATAGGTAAGCTATGCAATACCACAGGTATATGTATTACTGATATTAAAAGTCAGTTTTCATATGTAGTAGTCAGCAGGACAGATGTCACATGTAGTAGTCAGCAAGACAGTTTTCATATGCAATATTCAGTAGGACAGTTCTCCAATACAGTAGTATCCAACTTGCACATGCCATCAACATCAATGTCTATACAGTCTTTCCAGCAACCTTTATGAAAAAGTAGGGATAAAACAGGGCTACTTTCTGAAAAAAGTAGGGGAAAAACAAGGATATTTTACAAAAAAGAAATGTTATTAAATTTATGTAAATTACTGAGAAAAAAAAACATTTACCAGTTTACATGACTTACCTTCATAAACCTGAACAAAACCATGCTCTTACTCACAAACTAGCTGTCTCTTTAGTCCAGGTTGTCTCTGTCTTCTTAAACACCCAGCTCCACATCACTGGGACCATATCTGAATTCACTTCGGTATATCTGTTCATGCAGTGTGTAATCAATTTAAGAAAAAAAAAAAGTTGGGATAGTAGGGTGTTTTGGAAAAAGTAGGGAAAAAAAGGGAAGGCAGCTAGAAAAACTGCATATTCTCTCTATCAGTATTCATTTGGTCAGAGTTATGTCACATGGGTCAGTTGTCAAACACTAGTATCTGTTGCTCTTTACACTTACCATCACCATCTTTATCTAGGTCACAGACATTCCCTGTCCCATCTCCATCAGTGTCCAGTTGGTCAGAGTTTGAAACATTGGGACAGTTGTCACAAACATTCCCAATACTGTCACCATCTGAGTCTGCCTGATTGAAGTTAGATGCAAAGGGACAATTGTCCTGGAGAGAAAAACAAACAACAGCAACAAGAGAATAATAATGATTTTATTTGACGAGTTAAAGATGTCATGATTCTTAAATCTGACTGTTATTCTTAGGAAATGTTCTAAAATCAACCTGCAGAAACTGGGTTTTAAATCTGCCTAAAAGAGAAAAGAAGAAAGCATACCTTAGCCCGGTTTAGATGTTTATCTTCAAAGTCTCTTTTTTATCAAACTAATACACAGCATAAGCAGGTCAAGTTTTTAAAACATTTTTGGGTGGTCATATGTTTAAATATTTTATTCATTATAACCTCAATCACAGATGTTGTAAGTGGCACTGAATGTTTCATCTTGAAATGATAGTACAATTTTATTAACATGTACATCAACCACTTGAATACTTGTCATCAGCTGAACGATTGACTCAGTCCTAGCATAATGGCCCATGTCATTTGCAACTTGAGAAACTTTAAAACAATAGAAAACTCACACACAAAGTTTGGTCCTAAAGTTCTACAGTATTTTAGTACTTAGAAACAGCACCCCCTCATTATAATGCTGTCTATGAGAACCATGGAATATACTTGTAGTAAAAGGCCTTTACCAAGAGAGTACTGTATTGTGTTAAGTGATTATTCTACTATTACATATTTGGGGAATTTGTTTTAGATGTTAGAATGATTTCATAAAACATAGACAATTTAACAAGTTCATAAATCAAAGCACTCAAAACAATTCACTAAGTAATTTTTTTTACTTGATTTAAGTAAAAGTTTCACTATCTGATTGCTGGTTTTTACTTTTACCCTAATTCAGTATTGAGATAGTAATGCTGATTATTTCCCCTGTTTACAGTCTGGAGACTGGTTTACTGACCACGAAATATGCACATAACTTATTTGAGGTAATAAAGATACAGAACTACTGCCCACAATTTTTAATACATCAAATGAGATGACCTTATAATCTAAATCATTGTGACGATAATTTTGCAGATCATTATTATTTACTGCTGCACTGGTCCAAGCCCCAATCCTCAATGGAATGTTGTCAGTTATCAACAACAGGATAACAAAATTAGCAATTACATGCAAGCTTGTCAATTGCATTCCCATTTTCTTAGGACTTATTTCTTCTCATATATCAAATTCTACAGCTGCCCTCATGCAGTGGACTTTAACTGAGGCAAGTTCAGAGGTCATGTACATGCAGGTATTCTTCTAATTTTTCTATTTTTGTTTTCATTTTTCAACAAAAAAAGGCAGTGATTCTATTTTAAAGGTCGTAAGGAATAAAGTGAGTAATTTCACTACTTTTTTCTTAAAAAGATGTTAAGCCACATATCATGTCACAGCCCTTCCAAAATGGATGGTAAAACTATAATTAAGGATCTCTATAAAGTATGGTCATGAATACGACTTACAGATGTTTCTAGGATTTGTGAAGTGATTTTCGAATGTTGAACTAAATTAAATGCTTACATTCTTTTGCCAGGCAGGTAAATAGTCACATTTGTGTCCAGGTTACACAGTACATGTTACTATAGTCTATTTCAGTGGATGGTACCTGAATCATACAAGAAGGAGGGGAGGATGCATGATTTTATTCGGAGGAGGATTTGTTTATAAGAGGTGGTTCATTGTACTTCAAATGGCCAACATTCTTGTTTTTCATCTAAAAGTGTACTATTTTAACAGATGGGGGAGGTGGAACCTAACCATCTGACAACATCACCCCCAGTGGATTTCTATATTGAAATGAAGTAAAAGGTGTCTAAAGCCATCAGGAAAAAAATGTGAAGATTTTCCCTCATATATGTATTGGAGAAAATGCCTGAGAGATTCCTTAGACTGAAGAGCTTGCCTTTCTATGAATCAGCCTGAATTTCTGGATCTTTCAGTCGTAGTTCATTGGATATGATCCAGATCATACATTCACGAAGTCTCCTTTATTTGCTCTATGTGCAACAAATTTTGCAAGGAAAGCAGTATGCTTCATTTAAAAAAGACTAAATGTAACAGGTAATGAAATATATTGTGTACAAAGTGCTATTACAAAAGAAATTGAACATCATATCAGTACATCATGGTACTCTATTGAGGTTTCATTAGAACAAACTTTTAAATGTTATTATAGAAACTACTGTATTGTATGAAAGAATGTTTAACTTAGTATATACTGTTTCAAGCAATTATGATAAATACTGTTTAAAATAATTACGAATTTGTATTCATTCCTTCCACTTTGTTTCCTTTGATTTATTCATAGATTTTAGAGGTCCACAGTGAAACTGCATGATTAATAGCGAGCAAAGCTTAAGCACATGTAATGAGTTCTTTAGAACGTGTGCATATGTAAAACAAGTTAGGTTAAAGGTACACCCCCAGCAGTTGGAAAACGGTGGCACTGGAAGTGCATGTAGTCTCTGCCATTATCTTCCAGTGTTTTTGCACATGCTCCATTACAAAAATAAAGAAAGACAAACAAGTGTTTGCAGTGTAAATCATTGATTATTTTGTTAGTCATAGGACTTATTCACCGTTAAATATATCTGCCACTATGGAAACCTATTCATTTCTTGCAGAACTGATGTCCAGCATAGTTACAGCATGATAGTGCATTGGTAGGAAACTGGCACTGCCACCATGCTGGTTACCTATTCTGTTACTGTGCTACAAATTGATTCCAGCATAAATGAAGCATTTAAATGACTGCATGGAGTGCAGTAGATGCCTTTTAATATAAATGTCAGACATTAAGTACAGTTTCTTGCCTACCTAAAAGAATGGTATATCAACAGTGGAACACTGAATAATCAATCAACTTTGTGATGTCATAAAGCAATAGAATTGTTCTAAAGGTTGTCAAGCATTTCAATGTTTATGTAAACATTTTTCTCTATGATCTTGGTAATTTGTACAAACATACAATGCATGATATTCATCCTCAACTAGTACTAAGATATTTCTGTGAAGCAATGATGATCTCATATCTACTTATCTTTGTATTAAATGTATGGCTAGAACATTCAAATCTGGAAGTGTCCTATATATATGAATATGAAACCAGGCTCAAAATTAGCAGTAGTTCACTAGCCATGACTAGTACATTTCCGGTTACATTAGTAGTGTTCATAATTTCAATAGCCCAATGGCAAGTAAATCTTGATATGTGTCTAACATTGTTTTGTTGGAAGGACTAGTGAAGATTCAGCAGGAGTAGTAAACTTATAAGTCTGCTTGTTCTTCTGGCTACAAAGAAATTCATGTTAAATTTTAGGCCTGTGAAAAGGTAGTCAATGTTTCAAATTCTGGTAAATTGTTCTCTTTTCCAAATATTATTTCAAATTGTTTACAGGTATACTTTTGCCCATGATATACATTTCAATTTGCTGTAAGAACAGACTCGATGAATCTACACTTGTGATCATACCATGATAAGTAAAATATTTACTTTCTTAAACTGGGAATTATTTATTCATTACAAAGTTTGTCAATTGGCATGACTATGCATAATTTTACCTATTTACTCAAAATTATTTAACTGTGTTTAATTAAAATTTGTAAAATTTTATTACTAAGTAATAATATTTTTATTAGTACAATTATTACTAAGTTATATTATTTTACTTAGGGCTGTTCCATTTAAACATATATGGTACCCAAGGAAGGCACTTTTTAAAAAATATACGCCAGGATACTCTGATAACCTGATTACTCAAATAGTTCATATGAAAACAATACCAAATTTTAAATTGCATCTATGGGTGACCCATACACATTAAAAGTGCATTCCCCTGGTCCCAAGTATATTTTACTGGAACATACCTTAATTCTGTTTAATTAAAATTACTTAGTACAATTATTACTAAGTAATATTGTAATTAGTAAAATTATTACTAAGTTATGATATTTTACCAAGTAAAATAATTACTAATTAATTTTACTAATTAAAATAATTACTAAGTAAAAATATTTACTTGTTGTCCTTTACTTGCAATTATTTAATTTTCTTTTACTACGTATTACTTGCAGTTACTAGTAATTACTTGTAGTTACTCGTCCATTTGACAAACTTTTTTACTTAGATTATACTCATTTTGAGTACAAGAAATACTTTTAAGAACTTGGTAGTAATTTTGTTTTGGAGTGAGAAAGAAACTAATATAAGAAGATCTGATGATAACTCACAGAAATGTCTTTTCTTCCATCATTATCATCATCATCATCACAATTATCACCCAGATTGTCTCTGTCATTGTTCTCCTGGCCACTGTTTGGAACAGAAACACAATTGTCCTGAAAACATGGGGGGAAGATTTATTTAATTAGTTTCATGAAAAGATACATTCATTTTCATTAAAATTTAGGAAACATGATGAAAGTCTTAAGATGACCAGTTATACAAAGATGTTTTTAATATACATGGGTGGCTGTGTGTAATTTACACTGACCTTGGCACATCTTTCATCTGTACAAGACACGGCAGAGTCTGGAAAGCCATCTTGATCTGTGTCTTCACCACAAACCTTCCCATTTCCTGCATAGCCAGCCGTACACTAAAATTTAAAAAGGGACAGTCCTTGCAGATGTAACAGTGAAATTAAATCCTGATTTGTTTTTTAAAAATCATATGTAACAATATGTCCATTCTTGCAAAGCATCAAAGGATTCTATATCTATAACTGACAAATTCCTACATTCCTGTGACATAACTACCACCAGTAGTCAGTCCATTTTCTTTGTTTCAATTTCCAATGGACTGCTAGTCAATCTTGTTCCAGACAATGTGTGAACCATGATGTGATACACCTGGTGTACTAAGTTTGTCAGACTAAGAGGATGCATGCTTCCCTAATGATAAGGCCACTTGGCAGTTTGTATAATGTAACATGTATAAATTCAGTTTGAAATTACTTCATTTTTTCTCATTCAAATTGTCTGAAATTTTCACTCTTGACTGAAAATACCTCTCTTGTAAATTAGAACAGTTTTGAAAAATAAATTTTTTAGTTTTACAGAACATGCAATGCTAATGAGTGGTCATGGTTATCTTGCTTCTGCTTATTTGTTAATTAGGATCAAGTGATCATTAGATCAGGGCTGCTTATGAACATAGCTGTTATTACAGGCATATAATCATGGAATCTAGCCACATTCACAACTGCTTATGTTTATTTGACAATTAGGATCTGATTCAGGAGATCATTAGATCAAGGCTGTCTATGAACAAAACTGTATAGTAATCATGGAATCTAGCCACATGCAAAACTGCTTCTGATTATTTGACAATGAGGATCATGAGATCATTAGATCAAGGCTGTCTATGGACATAACTGTATTACAAGCAAGTAAGCATGGAATCTAGACACATGCACAACTGCTTCTGATTATTTGACAATTAGGATCAAGAGATCATTAGATCAAGGCTCACTATGGGCATAGCTGTATTACAGGCATGTAAGCATGGAATCTTTTCTCATGCACAATTGCTTCTGTTTATTGATCAATTAGGCTCATGAGAACATGGCTCCCTATGGACATATCTGTATAACAGCGAAGTGAGCAAGGAATCTGGCCACATGCACAACTGCTTCTGGTTATTTATCAATTAATATCAAGAGATATGGACGTATTTGTATCACTTGCAAGTGAGCATGGAATCTAGCCACATACACAACTGCTTCTGGTTATTTGTCAGTTAGGATCAAGAGATTATTAGATCAAGGCTACCTATGAACATAGTTGTATTACAGGCATGTAAACATGGAATCTTGCCACATACACAAATGCTTCTGGTTATTTATCAATTACGGTCAAGATATCATTAGATCAGGGATCGCTATGGACATAGCTGTATTACTGGCAAGTGAGCATGAAATCTAGCCACTTGCACAACTGCTTCTGGTTATTTGTAATTTAGGATCAAGAGATCATTAGATCAGGGATCCCTATGGACATAGCTGCATTACTGGCAAGTGAGCATGGAAAATAGTCACATGCACAACTGCTTTGTGTTGCATACATCATTTAGTATATGACTTCCAGGTTGAACTCAGAATATGGCTACCAAAGAATATACTACCTATTTATTTTGAATATATTTCTTTTGAGACATTAACTTCTCCCATTACACTTGTGAAATATGCCATGAACATTCTGATAATCTACATCATGAATCGAGTGTCAGTAGATTTTTTTTCCATCACATGACCACCTGTCAAGTTCATGTGTGATTTGGCTGCTCTGGAACCTGATTGGCATCGAGTCTGTCACATGACTATATGTCAAGTTCAGGTGTGATTTGGCTGCTTTGGAACCAGACTGGCATAGAGTTTCAACAGAGCTCATTTCAAAGTCTTACATCTCATATCTCTCATAACTTACAACTGGATCTATTCTAGAAATGAAACAATAGGGGAAAATTCCATTCATAAGAAAGATATAACGGTAGAGACTGAAAATATTATGCACAATTTTAGTACATTCAGTTTATTTTTCAGCATGATTTTTTAGAAATGAGCATGAATCCCACAATTGCACATCCTAGTAAAGACAATGGAACTTGTTCATTTGATATGTGTTTGATATATTTATTTCATGTGCCTTGGAAAGATGTGCAATTTGAAGACAATATTATCTGTTTTTAAAATTTTTGCATTGATACTTTTTTGAAAGAAAACATTTCAACTGTAGTGTGAGACTATAAGATGATTCAACTGTACATGGATACCAGATGCAGCCTTGGAGATTAACCTGCAAAAGACTGGTATCCAACCAAGGACACTTTATTCCTTGTACCTTGATGTAAGAGGAAACCAGGACAAGTCTCATTATCCATGACTTGGCTTGGAAAATATCCTCAGCTTTATCTCTAAATAACTCTCAGTGTGAACTGGATCAACTGACAGATTCAAACTGAGAAAAGCATCATTAACCGAATATTATTGATAATAATAATAATATTAATATCAATAATAATAATAAATAGAGCTATTAACAACGAGTGAATCACAAAGAACCCTGCTAACAACAATTTGCTAAGCAAGGCCTTAAATTGAGGAACATGTGTTAAGAAATAAAGTTAGAAAAATGGGCATTTAGGGGCCATAACTGCTCCAAATGATGATGTGCTGGAAATGAATTTATTCAAAGTATCATGAATATAAAGCTGTGGCTCAACATGAACCAGTTCATATGAAAACCGGCCTTATGACATTGAGCGAGAAGCAGGCAGCTAGCTCCATCTGCTTGTTTATTGCAGCTGGAGTCAGCTGTCTCAGAAGTAACAGACCTAGGCCAAATATAGAAAGTGTCAACCCAATGACTGACAGGTCACCTTTGCTCAAAGACTTGTGGTGCTAAGCTGCAACAATGTTCCCATCATGTATTTACTATCAAATGTGTATGAGTTTTCATCCACAACTCTGTGTTCTTGCAGGATTTGGCATAGCATTCTTTGAACATTGGGAACCAACAGAATATCTTATATGAAATAGTTACTGTAGTGACTGTAGTGTTGTTTCATTATCTTTTCTTTGATTAAAAAGAGTAATCTAATGATTAATTGCCTATTAACATTTTCATCTCAAACATGACTGGATATTTAATAAATATCTGATATGTACATTGTGACTGTTTGTTTTTCTCAGGCCAAAATGCATTTTGCACATACGTTTTGCACAAATGGATTTATGCAGATTTTTCCATACAATTATAAAACTTCAGCTGCTTTTTTTTTTCACTTACAATAATTACAGTCCATTTATCTGACAGAAATGAGTAGTGTTTGAAAACCTGAATTTGATTGTAACATCATTATAAACGATACATAGGAAGATCTTACCACAATTATTATGTAGTAAACACTCATAGAAATTGTTGAACAGGTCAAATTTGATAAATTAAAGTAACTTCAGGGTAAAATTAATGTCAGTGCACCCCTCCTCCCAAAAGACAGGGGAGACAATAAGAATGATGATTTACCTTCAGTATATAGCTCAACAATGAATTTGTAAGCAATATTGTGGCTTTTAATCAATTTATTAAAATAACAATTAAGAGAGAAGCCAATTTAAAGTTACAATGAGATTTGACATGAGTATGGTGACTGCTTCAGCAGTAAGAAACCACTGTTTGGTTTGGAAACACCTGGCCACTGACCATGGAAAGCAGATGACCATTTAATGCACACATTTTACAGAGGAAATTTCACAGGGGAAATGGGTATGGCCATTGAGACCAGGTGACCACTAAATAAAGATGACCATTAAGACAGGTAATAATAATAATGGTTCTTGTTCTTCTTTTTCTTCTTCTTCTTCCTATATTATTATCTTCTTCTGGAATGCTGTAGTTGGATCAAAAGTTGCCCAAATTAGAGTAATTAATTTTGAAATGAAAAACAACACTTAATAAGAACTCCTAAATTAAATAACACAAAGTTAAACAATATTCTTACCTCACAAGTAAAAACCCCTGGTGCTACATACACACATTTAGAATTGACTGTGCAGTTATGTGCCCCAGATACACAGAAGTCTGCCAGGTAACACCCCACAACTGCATTCCCTATGTAACCTTCTTTGCAGAAACTGCAGTGATAGCTGCCCTGTAGAATAAAGAATAATTATGATAAGCTTTAATTTTACGTAAGACCATATTAAACAGCAAATGTACTGTTTTTTAAAGCTGTAAACTCCTTTTAAGTGCTAATCTTGAACACCTTCAGTGCCCTAGTTAGCTCTAGTGCCAATAAGAGTCCATCGAAGTGACTGATGCTCTGTGGGCCAAAAAGAATTCCAGTATTCCAAGCTAAGTCCATTTCTTCTGTTTGATTGCCAAGTCTTAAAACCATCTATGATATTCTTGAGAAACTCAAACATACCAAATTTGGTAAGAAAACTAGTTTCTTTTGTTAAGCTAACATGTTCGCAAGATGCCTGTAAGTGCAGAGTACAAAATTATTTGTCATGTCCTTTGACTTTGAACCTGATATCATGGATAGAAGATCACTGAACTTGTCTCAGACAATATCAAGATATAACTACATGCTAAATGTGGTTAAATCCATAAGTAATATCTTCAGAAGGAAAAAGAAACAAAGTTATTGAAATGATATTATTCAAGGCCATCTTCAGGTATAAATACAAACTGGATTCAATGATAAAAATCCAGTCAGTAGCAAAAACAAGATTTGGCGGAAATGCTGAAGGTCAGATTGGCACCATTTTCATTGAGCACCAAGTAGACATAAGTCTTTTAGTGAAAACCCCTTGCAGATATGCCCATCCATTCAGGAGGAGTAGTGATGGTAAGATTTTCAAAATGGCCATGGTGAAGGCCATATTGGATGTCCATTGGGCACAATTGTAATTTACAATCACAAGAAGTCGTGGAGTTGAAACCTTGGTCATATATGTTCAGGAGGAGTAGCAATAACAAGATTTTCAATATGGCTGCCATGGTGACTATATTGGATGACAGATCAGTACCATTTTCATTTAGGACCAACTAGACATCATATGAAGTTTTTTAGTGAAAACTCCATGTTGATATGACCATCTGTTTAGGATGAGTAGCAATAACAAAGTTATCAAGCTGGTCACTGTGATGATCATATTGGATGTCCAAGGGCATGCCCAACAGGCACAATTTTCATTTAGGACTAAGTAGACATTATAAGAAATCTTTTAGAAAAAAACAAAACAAACATATTGATACCACCATCCATTCAGGAGGAGTAGAGGTAAGATTTTCAAGATGGTTGCTATGGTGGCCATATTGTATGTCAGATTGGCACCATTTCATTAAGAATCAGCTAGACATTATAAAAAGTCTTTTAGTGAAAAGCCCATGTAGATATGATCATCTGTTCAGAAGAAGCAGCAGTAACAAAATTTTCAAGATGTACTCTGCGGCTGCCATAATGGATGTGTACAGGGCACCATTTTTCTTTGGGAACAGCTACATATCACCACAAGACTTTTAGTGAAAAACACATGTTGATACAATCATCTCTTCAGAAGGAGTATCAAAAACAAGATTTTCAAGGTGGCCATATTGGATCATCAGACCAGCATTATTTTCACTTAGGACTAACAAGACATCATAATAAGTCTTTTAGTGAAAACACTATACTGATATGAGGATCATTTCAGGAGGAGTATCGATAAGACTTTCAAGATGAACACTATGGTGGCCATATTGGATGTCTGAGAGGCACCATTTTCATCTAGGACCAACAAGGGATCATATAAAGTCTTTTAGTGAAACCCCATGCTGATATGACTATCTGTTCGGGAAAAGTATTGATAAAAAGATTTTCACAATGGCCAATGTCAGATTTTCACCATTTTCATTTAGGATCAAGTAGACATTACAAGAAGTCTTTTAGTGAAAACTCCATGTTGATACATCTGTTCAGGAGAAGTACTGATAATAAGATTTTCAAGAAGGCCCAAGTGGAGGCCATATTAGATTGGTAGCATTTTCATTTAGGACAAACTAAAGATCTTAAGAAGCCTTATAGTGAAAACCCCAAGTCAATATGACCATCCATTCAGAAGGAGTAACAATAACAAGATTTTCAAGCTGCCCACCATAGCAGCCATATTGGATGTCAGATTGATACCATTTTAAATTAGAACCAACTAGACATCATAAGTGAAATCCCCATGGTGATATGACCATCTTCAGAAATAGCAGCAATAACAAGATTTTCAATATAGCCTCAATGACGGCCATCCATTACCAAGATTTTTTCATATGGCTGCAATGGCGGCCATAAAAGATGTCTGAGGGGAACTATTCTCATTTTGGATCAATGAGACCTTGGAATGAATGCATTTATAAAGTTTTGTGGTAATCTTCCCAGTAGTTTAGGAGAAGTAGTTAATGGAGTCCAGACACCAATCACCAGACACAAGGCCACTACATACCCTTTTCTGTTCTATGACCATTAGAGTTAAAAATTAATACCATGTACAAAAATCAATAGAACTAGCATCAGTATTTCAAACAGCATTTATGAGCAAAAAGTGGACAAATTGCAGCTATGCCTACAATTTGGGTGTATTAATATAGGTACATAATGACAGCTATCAACATACTGTGGGTAATAAATAGATAGTGTTATGACTCTAGGTCTTAAAATAAATGTAACAGAAAGAAAGTGAAACCAACAATGTAAGTAAAATCAACAAGCAATTTATTTCTAGACATTAAAGTGAAAATTCAAAAGACACTTACAGTAAAATGAATTAAAATCCAAATAATCCAATAATCCTAAGTGTCTTAATCACAAGTCCTAAATATAGAATGTTCCGAATGAATTACAGTAGCCTTGAATGTCCTAGTGTGCTAGTAGTCTTGAATGTTCTGATGTGTCAGTAGTCTTGACTGTCCTGATATGACTGAATGATGTAATCCAGAATATCTTTGAATGAATTCACATAAATCCCAAAGTCAAGTATTAATCCAAAATGAGAATGAGCACTTTTGGTAATTCCAATGAACATTAGAAAATATAATTCCTCTCTCTGAATTTGCTCTG
The DNA here is from genome assembly GCA_029931535.1 of Margaritifera margaritifera. Taxonomy (NCBI): domain Eukaryota; kingdom Metazoa; phylum Mollusca; class Bivalvia; order Unionida; family Margaritiferidae; genus Margaritifera; species Margaritifera margaritifera. Next base: position 1,737,978 of record JAQPZY010001293.1, read on the forward strand.
ATTTTCACAACTGTAACATCTGATTACTAAAAAAAAACCTTAACAGACTGATCTTAATAATATGAAGTTTAGTATAGGAATGAAATCTTGTTTACCAAACCTGTATAAATATAAGGATAAGTCACCTGACAGAATATTCTAGAACATGAGTAACTCTAATGGAAATTTCCTCTGCATATGTGACTTTTCTCAAATAAGCTACGGAAACTTCCAATCTAATTGTTAAATGCTATGTAAACAAGACTGACCCTGAATGCAGTAAATATGGTGTTTACAAAATGACTAAAGTACAACTTACCTCATGGACACATTATAAATTCAATATACATAATAGTAGACACTTACATTATAAAATTTTGATCCATTTATTTATGCAGCTTGAGGTATTAGTAATAATTAGGATGCATTACAAAGGGCCCCACTAACAAAAATTTGATAAATGGCCTTAAACAGAGCAACTGTGCAGAAACAGAAGTAGATGTGTCCAACAATCTGAGGGGTCCATATGGTCACACAGTAACGACATATGCTGCAATTAAACTAATACAATAACTCATGATCATAAACTGCTTACCAAATGTGCTTGAAACGGAATGATCCTTGGCATTGTTATGCTAAAAAAACTAAAGTTTGAAAGAAAAAGCAGTTAGGTGCCATAACTCTATTAACTGATGATAGTGAATACTGACCATGAATCTTATGGGAGATCTGTCAATTAATCTCATCAAAGAGCTTGGTTATATGCAAGAGACCCTCTTTTGGTCAAGACCACCTTTATTTAGGAAAGTAAACAATGGGCCCAGCTGGGCCTGATATTGCTCAACAAGCTTGCATAACTTAGCAGTTGACCATTTCACTAAGCAGGCTTATGTAGTATTGTAAGAACCCTATGTAAACTATTTCCCAAACTTGATACTGTGTTGATTTTACATAGTTTACAAAAGTCTGAAAAAAGTTATCTCCCAAGATAAAGGCATAATTAAAATGCATAGTCTCTTGCTTATAATGAAATTCATCCAAGATCCTGATGATATAAAACTATTTATCAAGTTTTATCTCAATAGTTCAGTCAATCAGATCTCATTAATATATCTCACATATTATAGTACCTGTCTAAGATATTGATGATTTAAGCTCATTTACCAAGTAAAATCTTATCAAAATTCAATCTCTAGACTGGTAGCAAAGTCAGCCAATCAGATACAATTGTACACCATAAATATCATTGGATCTTGCTTATAATTAAACTCATTCAACATCTTGATGATATAAGACTATTTTTCAGTTTTATCAAAAATCTTATCAGAAATATAAGTGCTAGAGTGTTGACAAGCTCAGCTAATCAGATGCAAAATAACATAATTGATGAGCCATCTCCATACATGTCATAAAATCTGAACACAAAAAAAAAAACCATCTTGCTTTTATTTCACCAGAATACCCACTAAATATAATAATCACATCACTGATTTAGAAAATAATAAAGATATCAGCATGATTGAAAACTTCTACCAGCAGGAAACAAAAATACTCAGAAAAGAGTTACAGAATTATTTTGCCTGATTAGAAATGTCTTTTAATATACAAACTAAAATGATTTAAAGATTCATATCTTGCAGTACACTCATGACAAGGACAAAAATGAGCAAAAGTACATGTAATAACAAACTATCACATTGATAAATGCCCTCCTTTGATTAGAAAAAATATAGTAAGTTAGTAATATCAATAATTCCAAACCTTTGTTGGTTTTAACCCGAGAGACTAATTACTTGAACAAGTAGCTGAAATAAAATCACAGAAGAACCAAATTTGACTGACTAGGAACAGTATTTTTGTGACTAGCAAAATTAAACTAATAATACAACTTGATCATTGATGAAAACCCTATGTTTTCATGGATAACTTTGCAACATTGTCAAACTGTAAATTTCTCCCAAAAAAGACTAGCAAAATTAAACTAATAATACAACTTGATCATTGATGAAAACCCTATGTTTTCATGGATAACTTTGCAACATTGTCAAACTGTAAATTTCTCCCAAAAAAGAAAGAACACAAAATATATAATGTGAATGGATGAATCAAAGTCCTTTACAACTGGACAAAAATGAGCAGGTCTCTAGCATGTCAGTTTATCGAGCTGTATTTGAAACAAAAGATCAGAAAATGAATGTTTTTCATGAAAAACTTTGTTGATGTGTCCTAGCCCTCTTAACTGAATCCATTAAAATCCTGAGTTCATAGTGTTCACAAAGGAGACATTATGGTATGGTCATGTTTTTCTTGAGAAATAGTATCATATCAACATTATCTGCACTAAATGCTGCTCTTTGGTTTGGAACAATCTCTCAGGCAGTACTAAAGACCCTTTCAGAATGGACAGATGTTGCTGGTATGCAGAGCAACTCTCGCACAATTGGTTAGCAAGGGAAACTGTTGTTGATGATCTCGCCACCATTGTAATGGGTCCTGTGTAAGAGGAATGGATCCCTCATCCTTGGAGCTCTCAATTTCTTCAGTTACTTTTTCAAGAACAGTTTTAGTATTTTTCTCCACTTTTACAACATGTACCTCTCCAAAAATGGAAGCAAGACCAGCATTAGTTGCCTTTGGTGAAAAAGAACTTGCTTCTGTTAGAGCAATGCAGGCATCAGCAGATGTGGATGAGACAGAAACAGTCAACTTTAGCTTATGGGGATGAGTCAGAGGCATCCCTGTCTGTCTTAATTCTTTTAATTTGGTGAGATGTATTTGTGCTGATATCTCCTGCTGATAAAGCAGAAAGAGGAGGAACATCAGGAGCTGAATCCTGTTGGCATACCTGTTTAACTTTCATGTGCTGATTCTGTTTGCAAGAAGTGGACGTAGCAAAAGCCAAACAGTTGTAGAATTCAAATCAATTACTGTCAGTCAGAAAAGGGATGCTTTTGAACCTGGGGTCAAAAACAGTTGCTATCTGGAGGAAATCCTTGTTTCCTGCATACCTAGTCTAAAGATCATTCACAATAGTTGCCTTCATGTCTTTCACCAATGTTGAATCGTGATTGGACGGTGACATAAGTGTGATCAACAGTTGATTCTGCAGTGGAAGAATGATGGATCTGGTGGGTATGTCTTCTATGCAAAACACCATTGTGATTGTCCACAGCTGTTTCAAACATGTCAATACTTCTTCAGCATTGCTAATGTCAGTTTCCAACAAGGTACTTACATCTTTGTTCACACTGCGCACCTCTTTGCTGGTTAGGGCATCATATACAGTTGGCAATAGTTCCAGAAACCTTTGAATCATGTCAGCTGATGAGTTCCATAGAATACAAACATCTTAAATTAGATAATTGTATTTTGGTAAGTTTAGGAGTTCAATTTTGTCTCTGAGCGTTCCTGCAGCAACTGCACTGCGGTGAAAAAAGCTGACAATTCTTCTGATCCTGCCAATAAATCTACTAACAGCATTGATTTTCAGGGATATCTGGGCAGTTAAATTCAATGTGTGTGCATAGCATCCAATATATGGGTCACATCATGCTTCTGATGCTGCTACAGCCATGTTTGAAGAATTGTCAGTTACCAGTGGAGAGGTGAATGTAATTCCCCATTCATTAACAGCTGACAACAAAACTGCAGCAATATTTACACCTGTGTGACTCTCAGGTAAAGCCTATATTGTAACACATAACTATGAAGTTTCCAAGCAAGAGAAATAAAACATGCAGTTACTGTAACATGACTCTGTTGATCTGGAAGTCCAACTGTCGATTGTTAATACAATTATAGATGCATGGGACAAGCAGGACTTTATATCCTCTTTGACTTTTAAATACATATCTGGGATAATTTTCTCAGAGAAGACTAAGCTAGACGGTACAATATATTGTGGGTCAAACACTGACACCATGTTTAAGAATCCCTTGTTTGACACAACACTGTATGGACTCAAGTCGTGAATCATGAAATTGGTAATGACACAAGTGATAGCTGTGGCCCTTGGTGATGAAGATTTGTATTTAGTCTGTACACCAAGCATACATGCAATCATTGTTTGCTGCCGACCTGAAACATTTGGTACGTTTTTACTGAAACTTTTGGCTGTTGTGCCAGGGGTTGTGTCACTTAGTTGCACAGGACTGATAGATAGTACTAATGGATGGGGATGCCATAAATGAGTTGAGAGGTTTGTCATACCACCTGCATAGTGGATTTTGATTTTCAACATATTACACACAGCAACAGTTTTGTCAATTGTATTGGTGCCAAACTATCTGTCATGAAAAATTATTCCACATAGAACTCTTTGCTCTTGGGTTCTTCACAAGCTCACACTTAAAAGCCGCCATGTTGGTAATGATGCTAAGCCTAATAGAAGACAGTGGTGTGCTCAAGTCAGTTCTGGACAGTCTCAAAGTAGGTGAAAGAAAACCCCAGTATATTGGTATTACTATACTTGTATAATGACATACAACTTTGTATTCCAATTTAATGGTAAATTGGTATATTGTTACATCCTTAATACTCAATTTAGTTGAAATCATATGATTTTTAAGATATGCTGTGCAAATTAAAGTCTAGTCATAACGCCACAAACATGCCATAACATGACACGTCACGCGAAAAACATGATTTTGGACTCCCAAATCATGTTTAGATAAACATGATCTTCAGCAATCTTAGTGAGAAAAAAAAATTCCCACAAAAAACAAAAAAACAAATAAAAAATGTACATTTCTTGATCACAATGATATATGCCCATAATTTGTGGTATGTTAAACAGTAAACAGTAACCAGTCTTGCTCAGAGGTCATGTAAAACTATCCTTGGGGCAGTTTATATAGCTGTTTTAGAGACAGTTAAAAGGTAAGGTGGTCAGAGATAAACAGACACCTTTCAGAGATTTACTGAAGTGGCTCACATTAGCTAGGGTGATGTGTTGTGTCAAATCCTTTGAGCGCTGCTGATGGAGAAAAGCCCATTAGGCTAATTTGCATAGGTAAAGTAAACAAGTGGAACAACCCAATTTGTCTGAAGTTAAGTACATCAAACAGATGCGTGTTGAAAAAAAAATGTTATTACACATCACTGACTGCATTGAAAGAGAATGTTGAAGACATCATTATTCAAGTTTGTGATCAGTGGCAACGTTTCTCTGAAGTCGGATTTTTACTCCATATATAAAATTCAAAACATGATTATTTCGGTAGGTTGAACAACAGCACGATTCAATCTAAAATGCAGTGTTTCACCTAGGATCCAAAGGTCAGGGGACACTGTGTCCCTCACACTCCAGATTTGGAGGACACACAACATTTTAAAGGGACAAAGGAAAATTGGAGTACATAATGCACTAAAAGTGCTAAAAAAAACTGAGATAATCTTATTTGCTTCGACAGTTTTGCCACCTTAACTTTCTCATATTTTCCTTGGACATTTACATGATTGCAATAAATGTTTTGATCAAGTAACTCATAAAAATATTAACATGTTTGAATATCTGGTTAACCTGAACTGAAGTGCACCATGGAATTTTAATAATTTAAAAGTATTAGGTCATTAATCAAATGACAAATTGTGTATTTGCATAAATTAGTACCTTTTTTCATTAATTCAGCCTGAGAATAAATTAAATCTTCACTGCCATAGGTGTGACTTTAACCTCGCAAATATGTTACAATAGTGGCAGTCAAAGACTTTAGCATCTCAGTCAATTACGACAAACCTTGAATGTTTTCATAGATATCTTACAGGTTTTATCACTTTTAGTGACTTTGGCCATTGCTTGCACCAACATAGACATGGATGCACATTCGCAAAGGAACATTGTAGGCATATTTGTGAACACAAATGACACTTGTATTACTGTCAAACCAACTAATGAACTATTGAAAGCAGCAAAGACTGCATGTAATTAAAACTACATTCCACTGTCCAATGGATTTTAAAGACAGTAACTTGGTGTATTTTTGTATTTAATGTCTCTGAGGTTGTGACCATGTTTGTGGTGATGTTATTTGACAATGCTAAATCTACCTTTTTTTTGTTTGTAAATATATTAAATGCTTCAGAGAAAACAGATGTTATTTTCTTTTATTCAGTTGTAAATTTCGAGTGATTTGCTATAAACTGATTAGAAAAGATAGTTTATTCTCATTTGTATGATGTCTCTTTTGGGGGGTCACATGCACTGACCCCCCTTGGGACCTCAAAACACACTTTTTGAGTCTCAAAAAACCCCCAACACTGTCTGGGAATATGGCAAGTATGACACCACTAAAGATGAAACAGAATGCTAAAAATGGAACTCATCAAGGGTTTAATGTTAATATAAAGCTGCAAACCAAATCTAATTGAAATCCAATCATCCCTGGCAAGGTTATTTTGCAGAAACCTAATTGTTGACAAATGAAAGAACTGACAGAAAAACACACACAAACAATGTGATTGATATGGACCCTGATGATTGCATTGAACTGGGCTCAAATAATTCGTTGCTTTATAGCTTGCTTTCCTGCCATGAAAGTGTTGTACTTACAATAGTGTTCACACACTTCATGTTGATGTCACATCCCCCATTCTTTGTGGCACATTCATCGATATCATTACACACCTGCACCTGGGTAGGGGCAAGCACATCATTACCAAGGAGAAACACACGTCGTGTATCATTTTCAGCAAGGGCATCCTCATATGTTCCAATGTACCCCTCTGGACATGCCAGACACTGGTACCCTGGGACAGTGTTTATGCAGGCAGAATCATTCCAACATGGAAAAAACCCAGCCAGATTGCACTGAAAAAATAACCATGAATTTCTTTTGTATCTTGTATATAAACTCAGCATTATGGATAAGGTATCAAAAGGTGGCTGTTTTCACATCATCTTATGAGCATATAAATATGGACTTTGATTTTTGCAAATGTAATAACCTGATAAAAACAAGAGACCCAAAACAGGCTTAAGACTACTCACTGGCTTACACAGTTACTAAGGGTCAAACAATGTTAGGATGCAACATGTTAAACTTCATCAAAGCTGATCTTGCAGTTTTCAAGAAGAAGTCATATCGAGCTTGATCCCAATTTTCACTGATGAAAGTTACATTAAAAGGCAGATCAAAATTACTATACAAATTTCAAAGTCTCAATTAAAATTGGTGAAGTGCTTTAGAGAAGCTAAGAGATAAACTTTTGTATTTTAATTTTAGTAATATGGGTTACTTTTGCAAGGAGGGAGGCATCATTTTTATTTTTAGAAGCCATTAACAGGGTTCTTACTCTGGTCCCAAGATATGCCAGTAGAAATATTCAAATACAAAGTTGCTGTCATATAGATCAGCATTAGTTGTGTAAAATTTATTCCAGGATGCACTCTGTCAAATTTGGATGGAATTACACATCTGTTTTATGAAAAGTTGAAAATAAAATATGTTCACTGATGAATGCCACACAAAGGAAATAGGACCATACTTTAAAGGTGAGCTAAGAAATGAAATATTATGATGCATCTTTACAAAGGTACTTAATATTATGACCCTGACACTTTACAACGGTACTTAATATTATGACCCTGACACTTTTTAAGTAGGCAGAACATAATTGGTTTTCATTCTCTCATTTTATTATTTTATATACAATATAATTTTCCAACTATATTACCATATACACTTGCGTATAAACCAGGTCCAAATGCAAACAACATAGACCCTGATCTGCCATCACATAATGCACCAGCAGATCAGGGTCTATGTTGTTTGTTCTACTGATTAGTCCTTACAAACTGCATAATGTGCCAGCAGACCTGGGTCTATGTAGTTTGCAGTCGGTATCATCTTATACACGAGTATATAAGGTATGTCACATAGTCATTTCACATTCATTTCTCAGTTTTGTTTTCTAAATTGTCTTGCATGTTATAGCTATACAGGTTAATAAAATTTAATTTTAGGATTAATTTGTAATTTTTCTGATGTTACTTAAGCTAAGGTACCTCTGGTTTAATACATATTGTTATATAATTACTGTCTATAGAATAAAGCCAACACACTTTGAATTTGCTTGTGTTTCCTGCAGTTTAGTTTGTTAGTGACTGGAATGATACTGAAATAATAATTTGTTAATATAACAAGATATTATGTGGATGCTGATGTAAATCTTTCAAAATGTGTGAGTAGCCAATGTATATGTAGCAGCTGTTTAAACATATGTCATTTATATAGATTTATGTTTGTTGTTTCCTTTATACTAAGCATAGTAGAGGGCGTCAGGGGAGATAAGTTGTGGGTTTGGGTTTGTGGGGTTTAACACCATTTTTCATATATTGTGGCCAGTATATTTAGTGGAGAAAGAACCTGGAAAAACCCTGGGAATAAACCACTGACCCACAGGAAGCTACTGGCAAGCTTTCTCACATACCCGTGATGGTCGTGCTGAGACTCAAACTCACATGGACAGAGGTGAGATGTGTGAGTGATCTGTAAAGGCTACCGCCTTAGACCACTCAGCCACCTGGGGCCCCAAGGTAAGTTGTTACTAATTGAGTTACCCTATTTAAATAAGAATTATTATTATTATTATTATTAATATTACCTCACCTCTGTATTATTATAACCACATTTTTTCACACTACATAGCCTAAGCATCTATTCAGACATATCTCTCATGTACAGCTTAGACTTTTTACACAAAATATTAAGTGCAAAACCTCTTATTTCTGCAGTGCATAACTAACAATGCCATTAACAACTGAAAACTCAGATTCCTTCTAGTATCCACTTAGTGAATCACTGCATAATTGTTATCATCTAAATCCATATCATCTAAATATTTATGACCAACTTAATTTAAATGTCAAGGACAACAAGTTCTGACAAGATATATGATATACATGTGTTTTTGATGACTGCAGAGGTTGGCATGAACTGATCAGTAAATTATGTTTCTTTGATAATACTTAGCCGATCATAATATGTTAGGAGTACTTTCATTTCCTTGCAAATCCAGGTCCTCCAATGTGGAAGTTAAACAATTGTTGTCTTCATTTAGATTGAGGGATTGGTGCCCAAATCCTGTCAATTGTCAGTTACTAATGGAAAGGATGTGCATACTCTTACAAGGATGTAACTGCAGGGAGGGGTAAGTATTATCAAACAAACATATTTTATTCTAAAAATTGATTTCTTCTTCAAATACATTACCCAATCGTAATACATTAGGAGAACAGGTAAGAGGATATAAGGGAGTTACATCCCCTTACCAAAAATTTGGCCTTGTCTCCAGTATCCTAATACATGTGAAACAGCTTCCAGCTATGTGAGATATTGGATAGGATTAGCACATGGTTTATACACTGACACATTTGGAGAAAAATTTTTCACTCGCACAAATCCAGTGGAAGTAGAGTAAGCCATGTCATTGAAAAACTGCTGAACAACTTGGAAAGGTAACCTTTTATACTACTGATATAGGTTCCAGCAGGAAAAACTGAGCCCCTTGGGATGAAAAAAAGCCTCTGAGGTAAATGTTAGAGAATGTCATCTATGACCTCCATCCCACAGCCTGCGGAGAGCAGTTGCACTCAGCTGCTATGTTAGTAGCAACCACCCTAACCTTGTGAGCTGATATACATATTACTTAATCTGGTCCTGGGCAAGTTCCTTGTAGGCTGAATGGAGTGCCCATCATATCCAGAACTATCATTCTTTCCTTCTTTGAGTGATAAGAACAAGAAATATCTCCCTCTTTTGATTGGCTCAGTTCACTTTAGGTATCACTTATGAGCCCTGATGGGGTTCTCTACATTCCCTTGGGATGAAGGGTCAAAAGAAGACAGCTGCTTCAGGATGAAGGACATGTTCTCCATGAGAAGGAGCCTGTTCCTGCCAATGAAAGTAGATACCATCATGATGAAACCAAAGATAGTTCAGGTCAGCTGACAAGGAAGCAGCTTTGCTTGAGGGGTGAGTCATGGAGGCTCTGTATATTGGTTTGATTGGTGTTTTACTTAACCATGTAGAAACATGTGGAAGATTATATTTCAGACAAACGGAAAAAGCCTATGGTTGAGTCAAATCAATCTTTATACGGTCAGTGAAGTCTTTGTTCCAGTTTATATCCTCCTTTCCATGATGTTGGAATGTGTATGAAATAGTGGAATTGTAGCCCTTGATTGTGGTGGGAGCTAATTTCTTCTCTTCAAAGAGCCATGGGAGGAAGTTACCTGTGGTACTGAGGCTTTTAAGGGAAATATATGTTTCTGCTCACACGACTGGAAGAAAACTCCATTTCCCCTCATAGGCTTTCAAAGAGGTGGGTTTCTTGCCCAAGCAATTCTGTTAACCACTTGTTCTGAGACACATTTCTTCTGAGGGCTTGCTCGATATTTTCCAGGCATGCAGGTTTAACATCTCTGGGTTTGGATGGAAAACCTGCATTCACAATTGTTTGGGCAGGAGGGAAGAAGGCTTGGTCTTCATGGGAATCTCCACCACTAGGTCAATTAACCTTGATTTTTCCTAATTTGAGGGGAGCAATTAGGATTAGACAATACACTGATTTCCTTGCAATTTCCAAAATTTTGGGAATCAGAACGATTGGGGGAAATGTGTGTGCATCGAGACTGTTCCAATTCACATAAATAGCATCAACTGCCCAGGATTATGGATCTGGTGTTGGAGTAACAAAGGTCAGGAGTAAACTGTTCTTTTACATTTCCATCCGATTCCATCAGGTCAGTGAGTCCGCTAGAATATGGAGTCTACCTGGGCTATGGCAGACTTGTATGTGGATTCGTCAATGATGACACTACCTGAGAAAATTTAAACCCAAAGGTAGAGGTCTGGGACTTGGTTTCCCCAATGTAATATATGATAGTCAAGTTGGTGGATAGAATGAAAATGCCCTTTCCAGACTTTGTCTCCAGTCACAATTGAAAGGCATTCACTATGGCCTTCATCTCCAGGAGACTGATTTGTGTAATGAGCACTCCTGAAAGGGTAAAATCCTACTCACTTGAAAGGAGGGCAGGAAGTAGACACCACATTGAGTCACTGCTGGCATCCATGCAGGCCATGAGGTCCTGTGGTTGATCCTCCAGCATGAAGCCCTTTTGTAAACCATGACAGGTCTTCCCATTTGCTGTGATGGTACATCCTATAATCCAAACCTTTGATCACTGGGTCTGATAGGCCAAGTTTCAGATGTGGGAATCACGGTTTCAGATGTGGGAATCACGTAAACTTGTGGCACAGGGTCAGAATGGGGGGGGGGGGCGGAGGGAGTTCAAGGCTGCATTGAGAAGACTTGTGAGGCAAAGAGATTCAATTGCTAAGATACAAGTCTTCAAGAGAAGGGGGAACCACCAGGGTGATCCCCACAGGATATCCCAGGGGGAGACAAATTCCAAATCAAAAGGGAGTGAGGATTTGTCCTTGTTGAACAGAAATCCAAATTGAAGGAAAAGTGAAATAAAGGATTTCATGCCTTGCTACAAAGGGCTGTACACCCTGAACTTTGACCTGTAAGGTCCCCCTCCTGGATGGTGATGGGAACTGATCCTGTGTATCCCTACTGAACTTGAGTGTCCAAAGGCATTATTTGAGAAAACTATGACCATGAAAAGTCATGGAGTAAGATCACAGTGCGGGTGTGTTGTGAAGGAACTCAACCCTCTTTTTGTGAGAAGAGTTTATATTCTAGTGAAAGCTATGGGTCATTTGGGCAGGGTGTCTCCTATTCCACTGTGAAAGTTGAAGACTTCCTCCTACTGGGGTATCAGACAAAGAGCAACATGGACATGGTATAAGTTTCTGTCAGATGGTTGCCATTAAAAGAAACCAGGTTGAAACCAGGCATTCTCTCATTGTGTCCTGTATTGATGGGCTGGCATGAGGTTTGCCCCACTGACAGCCTGTTTCTGGCCTCTCTATCTAGCCATTAAATAAGCAGCTGGAAGATGGAGAGTGCAATCTGAGGATGACCTTATGATGGTCTACTAGCAGTACAGACATGGAATAGGAATGCATCTCTTTCCAGCAAGCTAGCTGACACTAAATAACCTACATGTGTTGCTGTTCCATAAAATAGTAAACCAAACAAACAGAAGCACAAGCAAGTGCTTAATGGATGCAGCTATGACAGTAGAAGTGAGTGTTAAGCTGCCTTATTGAGTATAGGAGCCATATGTGAGACAGACTCCCAGACTGATGTGGTCAAGGTTATACCGAGATAGCTAAAATATAGAATTCATGACCAAGTGGGGCAGGGGGCCAATTGCTACAATGTTCCATATGGGTTGTTGCATGTCAAAATGGGTTTCCAATCCATGCACAAAGAAGGTTTCAACATTCCATGCCCATGATGTCTTTGTCAACAGCTTGGATATCAGTGTAAAAGACAAGCATGTGTGTATTGTAAAAAGCTGGGTTAAAGTTGATGGGAGTTGTCATTGCAAAAGAAAAAGCTTGTTGATGCTTTGGTCTTGATCTTGCCTTTCAAAGCAGTTAAAAAGTCAGTGACTTGACCAGACTGTAGAAGCTGTTTTTAAAAGATTGACAAATGCATGCATTCCATCAGAGGCCATTGATGGAGCAAGATGAGATAGAGGCAAGAAGATTATTTCAGTCAATGCATGGAAGACTGGTCTTCCTTGGACAATGTTAGATTTAGAAAGAAAGATGGTGCTTATGAGTGTGTGTCTTCAAAGTTATTGAGTGGGGTGGTAAGGAAATCTCCTGTGAAGTAAGTGATGATTGAACTGGCAATGGAGGGTGTCTGGCATTATTGAACAAAGCTGAGAGTCCATCCATGCTGGAACATGGTGATCTTCAGGTGTTCACTTGAATGTCACCAAAAGGTCTGAAGCAGGTACTGAGTGTCTGGGAATAAGGAATCACCACAGCCTGTAGTGGGTCACAATGGAACCAAGTTTGGTGATGGATCTGTTTGGTGCTGGGCAGCAATGCTACCATGGGTCCAGTACTGGAAAGTGTGGGAGTTTAGGTTCACCAAATCTGGTGCCAGTTATGCCACGCATATGGGACAGAGCTGGGGTTAGACAAGGCATGACTGGGTGTTGGATACTATCTGAATTTGGGACAGGAACTCGATTTACCAGAGGACAGATCACCATACCTGGCCTAAGTGGTAGACTGCATAATTAAGGCTGTTCCAGAGCTGGTTGATTTCTGGTACCTATGTCCAGTACCAGCTATCAAGGGAATGATCACCACTGCTAGTAGTGGGGTCTGTATGAGGTGATGGAATATCCAGGAATGATTCTGGTGGGCTGCTGTACCATATTGCTACTGGCCGTGTAGTCTGTGCCATGAGTGAATGCTCTAGTTATGACACTGTGGACTGAATATACTGGGAAAACAGACCACTATATCCAGTCCTGGCAGTATAAGGCATAGGTTGAGGTTCTTCCAGAGCTGGAGATGTAGTCTGGGGCCAGCTGATATTTGGTGTCTAAATCTCATAATGGCTATTAAAGGAATGATCACCACAGTCAATATCAGGTGATGGAGTGTCCAGGAATGGTTTAGATAGGCTGCCATACCAAACATGTCCTAAATTGGTGCCAGGTGATATGTGTCTAAGCCAAATTGGAAATACCAGGAAATAGAGCACTGTACCTAGTCCTGGAAGTCGAAGGCGTAGGTCAAGGCTTTACCAGAGCTTGTGTGGTCTGCAGCCAACTGGTGTCTGCTGCTTAAGTCCAGTATTGGCTGGAAAAGATCACAGTAGCCAGTACCAGAGTTTGTCTGTGTTGATGGTATGTCTACTACTGGTCCAGATAGGCCACTGCACCATGTTGTTATTGGTCCAGTAGTTAGTGCCGAGAAGATCTATTCTGTTTGTGGTGACAAGGGTGATGGCAGGGCTGGCACTGTTTGAGAAACTTATGATGGCCTGAATTGCTGAATTTCTTCTGAATGGAGCAAGCTTTCCACCTTCAGGAATTCAGACAAAAGATGTCAATGGAGACATCATTGGCAGCAATGCTGATGGCATCTGCATCCTTGATAGCATGCTTCTTAGCTCACTCATTTGCACCCCAAGATAGGTGATTGGCAATGATGGCAGACATCCTCAGGCCAGCAAAAGCACATGTTGCATGTATGGCATAAATTGCACCCCATGCAATTTATATGGGCAGGATGGTTCTTCTTCAGCCATCTAGAACTGTTTGCATCCCATGTACTTATTCATGCCCATTTTATTGAAACCTGTAAATAGAGGAAGCAGAACAATGGCATACACATGAAAAACCAGTCAGGCATCATGCTGAAGTTAGTGTGAAGGGGACACTATGAATGACATTCTTGACCTTACAACACGTAATAACAGATAATTATTTGACAGAATTTTCATAAACAAGATTGCATACTGAATTGAACTGAAAGTACTATATTGGGCAGGCAATAACTTTGGTGCTGACAAGCTTAATGTATGATGAGGTTAAAAAAATGAAGTGCAAAATATTTGTCAACAATGAAGATAGTGTCACTTCTGCCAATTTTCAGACCCTAGTTTGAGCCCTCCATAAAATCTTATCAACAAACTTTAAAAATCCCACCTGAACTATACTTAGTATCTGATACATTTTATATGAAATCCTGCATCATCAATATCCATACAGCTTCTTTCATCTCCCTGAATGATTTCCAAAAGTGGCAGTCATCACATCTGTATCACTCACCTCCTGTATTATATAGCAAGCTGTCCCATCTACTGTGTTCAGCTCTACCTCATATATGTCCCAAAAATCTTACCTCATCTATATCCAAACAATAAACACCATTTCCCTTGTATCCACTGGGACAGTCACCACATCCATGTCCACCACTTCCTGTGTTATAACAAACTGTCCCAGGAAAACACTTGTCCCCAGCCATGCATGGACAGTCTGATATACTGGCACAGTCAATACAAGCTGTCCCACCAGTGGAATAAGTATCATCTGCACAGGGTTCACAGCGATCTTTCCTCTCAGAGGAATAATATCCAGTGGGACAATTCTTACAACTACTCTGTCCCATCTCATTCTGGTAGGTGCCAGATGAACAGGTTGTGCAAAACTCTGGAAGAAATAATGCTTACTTATATGAAAATATACACATATAGTCATAAGTTAGCTGCCCTGAAGTCCAGCAGAATCATCAGCTGAGTTGTGATAGCCCAGAAAAACATTAAAACACATTCTGAAAGTGGTTCCAATTAATATAATATCCATTACATTTATGGTAAAAATGAAAAACAAAATATAATTTTTACATGACAATATGCATTTTGGGAGATAGAGACTCTACAGTTTTAGAAATAGGTGTGCTCAGGTGCTGCATTGTAGGCAGGGGTAGGCTCGTCATATGGATAAGTGTAATATACAGTAAACTTTCACATATCATTAGAAGGAGCAATCTGAGCCTTGTATTTATAATAATAGGCAACATGTCTGGATATAAAGTTACATCAATCAAATCTTTTTAACCAACCATTAAGGGATATTTTAGTAAATACATAAATATCATACCTGCATTAACACAACGTGTAACACAAAAAAAAAAAGATTTTCTACTCCCAAATCCCCAGACATGGTCGTGTTTCAAAAAACACGATATTCATTATCTTAGAAAAAAAAATAGAGAGAAAGATTCTGACCACCACTATATATGTCCCTACCATGTAGTCTGTATAAACCGTAAACAGTCCTTCTTAGAGCCCATATAAAACCATCCTCGGAGCAGTTTATATAATAGATCATCATAGAGACAATTAAAAGGTAAAGTGGTCACACATAAGCAACCACGATTTCACAATTTAATTTTATTTGAGAATAGCTAGGGTGAAACCGTGTTAACTCCTTTGAAAACTGCTGTGGTAGAGCCCATTGGGCTAATTTGCATAGGTAAAGTGCAACAACCCAATTCGTTTGAAGTTATGTAAATCAAGGAGATGCATGTTGAAGAACAAAAGTTATTACACATCATTGCCTTGAATGAAAATGTTTAAGCCAGCTGTATTAAAGATTATTGGCAAGTTCGTGATAAGTGGCAACATTTCTTTGAACTCAGATTTCACTCCGTATATAAGATGCAAACCAAGATCATTTTGGTAGTCGGAATAGTGTACAAGTGTTGATTCAATTTTGAAGGCAAAATGTTGAAATGCACCAGCAAGTCTGCAAAGCAACCTAAGCCCAGAAAAAATAAATTTAAGATCTCCTGGATAGAGTTTGACTTTGTAAAGTGCAACAGCAGGGGGAGCATTATATTTTTTGCACACACTGCAAACATCATTTCGACATCAGTCATTCTGAAGTGTACGACATCTGTTGACATAGCAACACCACCCAGCATATTTAACATTTCCTCACAGCAAATGCAAATGCAGAAAGAACATTTTCTGTGTTGAGAAAAATTCTCCAAGTTCATCAGGGAAGTTTGCACAACAGTACCATCCAGTGTCTAATGAGTGCAAAGATGAACACAAATGACACTTGCATTACCTTCAACTCCATCTAGTGAAGTATTGAGAGTGGCAAAAACTGCATCTAATTGACAAAATATTCCACTGTCCAATGGATTTTAAAGACAAAAACCTGGTATTTTTTATTTATTTAATATCTGGTTGTTATTATGTGTCAGTATTGGCACATGTGTATGTGTGTGGTGATGGCATTGGACAATGCTAAATCTACCAACTATTTTTTGTTTGTAAGAGTATTAAATGCTTCAAAGAAAACATGTTATTTGCCTTTTCTTTAATCAAATTTGAATTCCCGGTAATTTTTCTATAAGCTTATATGAAAAAATAACTTATCCTAGATTGGACAATGTTGCTTTTTGGGTCATTCGCACTGACCCTCCTATGGGACCTCAATACACATTTTTTTAGTCTCCAAAATTCCACAACAATGGGAATATGGCAGGCAGGTATGAAAAAAAAAATGTGGCAATGGTTAAAGCCACACATTTAATTCATAAGTGTATCGTCAAATTACAAAACTCTCATAAAACAGCATTAAAATGGATGGCAAAATCATTAATATAGATATTTGTCAATATATATGCTTAAATATTTTAATTCACTTAGGTATTGTATCTACCGGTAGATAGACATAATTCTATAGGCACAGGAGAATTCTTATGTTATCTAAACAACCACTATCTATAAAGCCTTATATGCATGCATTATTTAGCAATCAGACTAGGGAAGACAACTCTTCACAGCTAATAATGGTATCCACAAAAAAATGCATTTAAATTTTCTTCTAACATGTACTAATTACCTACTGGCTTCCTATATATAAAAAAGATGCATCACAGGATATGAAAGAGATAAACTGATTCAGGAACAGAAATCATTCATTAATTTTGAAAGTTTGTTGGAAAATAGTTGGTCTACTAGACTTCACCAGTAATGACTTCAGAATAGTCATAATCAATTCCATCAATCTTTTTTGTTATTTAAGGATTTCTCAAAATTCTTTTTTTTTAGTTATAAAATCAACAAATCAATCAATCAAATATATGAATAAATAAATAAACAAGAGACTCTCTTGTCAAGCAAGACCCACTTGTCTAGCCTGCCTTTTACTTGGACAGAAAGTAAAACAACCTTTTACACTGAGCTTAATCTAAAAAAAACAATGTTAATCTAGGGTGTGGAAAGCCATACAGACATATGGACATGCACAAGGATGCCAAAATGATCATTATATCAAGCTACTGCCAGGGTAGACTCAACAATAAATAAAAGACAAAAAATACGGATACTAATTCTCTATCATAGTGCTTTATGGGCTCAAGGTTTTGTCTTTGACATGGAAAATCTTTAAGTCTACTGTTTGGGTGGTCTGTTTTCAAGTGTCAAGTAGTCTGATAGAAATAAGGTGCAATATTTTGGTGGCTTTTTTAATACAGATGTATGATGAATAAAAAAGTTGCTCCTATATACCTTCATTCCCTGTAGAGTATGTTCCAATACCACACATGTACCTCTTTCCATCCCTGCAGGCAAACCCAGACTCACAAGGGAAGCAACTATCAGGACAGTAGGTGTCATTACATGTTATGTATTGGTTATCTTCACATATTCTTGCGTTACCATTCTTACATCGCTGAAAAACAATGCAAATCAGTGGCATATTCATATCAATCTAGGCAATGTATACCATATTTATCCAATGATAGGCCCATGGCTGATGATTAATCCCCAAACCCCCAAAATTTTGGCAAATACATGTCATCTTTATCTGATAGGAAGCCCACCACTACTTTTTGAAAAATTCATTAGGTTGGGCTTCTGTGTTTATCATGGGAGAAATACTGTAAACTTTTCTTTGTGAGACAGAGTGCCCCAGTGGTAGCACTGCAGGTTGAATTACAGTTAAAAGATTTTGGATTTAGGTCCCAAGTTGGCCACTGCTGATGTACCCTTAAGTAAGGCATTTCTAAATAAGAACCTGTATTTGCTAGGTTGTTAACCTGCAATGGACTGGCATCAAACCCAAGAGGAACTATACAAACTCAGTTTGTTTCATGCTATGGGAAACCAGGATAAGATTTGGTTTATGAGTTGCAAGTAGATGAGAGAAGACTTTATATTTCAACAGCAAAACATTAATTACTAAATCTATCCAGAGACATGAACTTTGTCTGGACAATTGGCTCTCCAGATAATTTATAAGTTTTATACATAATAAGTGATGGATTTGGGGTCACTTCATTGGTCCAAATGATGAAAAGTCTGAAGAAATGGCATCCATATAACTGACATTTTATTGAATCAACATATTTATATTTTTATGAAGGAAAATACATGTATATGTATTCAACATCTTTCATTGTATCAAAGACAGCTAAGTAATACAATTCTCATTCTCTGAAGCATCAGAAGTTTTTCAATTATGTGAACCTAAGTCTTGATTAAACTTGGAAAAAGTAAACTGTGACAAGAAATTCTCATCATTCCTTTGGATCAATCAGAACGTTTTTTTTATATTTGGTCTTTGCGGCACTTCAGACACATTTAATGGCTGCAGCAATCTGAGGAAATGGGGTGCTAAGTGCTTTTCCCAAAGACACGCTGAGGCAGCTGATCCAGGCTGGCCTGGAAGGGTATCAAACTCACAACACTTAGATTATGAGTCCAACATGCTCAGGCCTTTCAGCTTATGATCAGAAACATTATGGAAGCTGTCATGCATCTTCAAAGCATTTTAAGCAATCTTGTTTATTTAAAGTGGGTTTTTTGTCCTACAGTCATCTGTCCCACCATGAAATATGCTGAAGTCAATAAAAAAAAGACTGCACAAAGACATGGTATCCATTCATTGTCTGTAGCATGCATATTTCCATTAATGTATAATCATACAAAAAACATGATTTTGGACTCCCAAACCCCCCAACATGGTTGTGTTTAGAAAAACATGATTTTCAGCAATCTTAACGAAAAACAATTTCCCACAAAGAAAAACAAAACAGAAAGAAAGAAAAAAATACTTCTTCACCACCATGATATATGCCCGTTGAGGCCATCGTTATTCAAGTTTGTGATCAGCGGCAACATTTCTTTGATGTTGGACTTTTACTCCATATATAAAATTCAAACATGATTATTTCAGTAGGTTGAACAAAAGCACAATTCGATCTCTAATGCAGTGTTGCACCTAGGATCCTATGGTCAGGGGACACTGTGTCCCTCACCCTCCAGATTTGGGGGACACAACAGTTTAAAGGGACAAACGAAAATTATAGTACATAATGCACTAGAAGTGCTAAAAAAATTAGATAATTTTATTTCCTTTGACAGTTTTGCCACCTTAACTTCTCATATTTTCCTTGGACATTTACATGACTGCAATAAACGTTTTATCATGTGATCAAATAACTCATGAAAATATTAACATGTTTGAATATCTGCTTAACCTGAAATAAACTGCTCCATGAATTTTAATAATTGAAAAGTATTAAATCATTAAAGAGTACCTTTTTCGATAATTCATCCTAATAAAATCTTCACTGCCGGAGGTGTGACTTTAACCTCGAAAATATGTTACAATAGTGGCGGTCAAAGACTTTAGCAACTCGGCCGACAACCACAAACCTTGAATGTTTTTATTGCCAGATTCATTGTTTTGAAATGGATATTCATTGTCATCTTACAGGTTTTATCACTTTTAGCACCTTTGGCTATTGCTTGTGCCAACATAGACCTGGATGCACATCTGTGATGGAAAAATGTAGGCATATTTGTGTACACAAATGACACTTGCATTACCGTCAAACTAACTACTGAACTATTGAAAGCAGCAAAGACTGCATGTAATTAAAACTACATTCCACTGTCCAATGGATTTTAAAGACACTAACTTGGTGTATTTTTGTATTTAATGTCTGTGAGGTTCTGACCATTTATACATATGTGTGTAGTGGTGTTATTTGACAATGCTAAGTCTACCATTTTTCTTGTTTGTAAGTATATTAAATGCTTCAGAGAAAACAGATGGTATTTTCTTTTATTCAGATTTGAATTTCCAGTCATTTGCTATAGGCTGATTTAAAATGATAGCTTATTCTCATTTGGATGGCATCACTTTTGGGGGATCACGTGCACTGACCCCCCTTGGGTCCTCAAAACACACTTTTTGAGTCTCAAAAAAAACCCAAACACTGTCTGGGAATATGTCAAGTATGGGTATAATCCTCATTGGCCATATTCAGTCCAACATCTTTCTTGAACATTCTCAGGTTAATCAGGGCGGTAAGCCAATGTTTTTTCTGATTGGTCAATATTCAATTGATTTTGTGAAACAAGCACTTTAAAAAGTACGCTTTCACAAAATAATTACATTCAGATGTTACAAGTATTTTTGTGATCTAGATATACCAGTAATCAAGTTGTGGTTCACCTATGTAAAATTGTATCTTAGCTGAAAATCAGAATCACACAGGAATGATCATAATGGCATAATTTGCGATTAAAAATTGGAATGATTCCACAAAATTGGAATGGCTGGCATTTCTGCACCTTGCATACTCCAGCACTTAACTAAGTTCTCTGCCATTTCTTGTAATTTTTCCCTTTAATGCTCAATCAATCCATCAAAGTATTTCCAAAGTGGATTATTTTGTCGAAAAAAGTCTTCTGGCATTCTGATAGACCTTTCCAACAAGTCAATCATCCATGCCTAGCACCTTCTCATCTAATTACCTCTAGCTAATGGGAGGGGTCTAAGCTTATAGGCCTGGTGTGAGTACATGTAGTTGCATCATGTTAAAAAATATGGGTCAACATGTGGAAAATGTTCCCACAACCAGGACTAAATTATAGGAAATATGAAGTAACTGTGAGCCAAAATATCTCAGAAACTACTACTTATTCTTAGAGGAAACTGAATTCTCCATCTACTCATCTATATATGGGTGGTCTAGGAGTTCTAACATGATTCCTGTCTCATCCAACCATGACATGATCAATGTGTCTTCAAAACTCTTCCAATTAGTCTAATTCATAAAACAACACTTTCTTCTTATTATCTTATATGAAAAGATGTGACAGTAACACTGCAAAACCATTCTGAACATTGCACTTGCACATCCTTCTGGTCAAGAAGAACTTTCTAATGCTGCTCAAAATAAGTGTTCTGGAGCTGAAAACTGGAAAACTATTTTAAGCATTGTACTCACCCAACCCTGTTGAAAAGGTGAATACAGTCAAATCTGTCTGAATGGTCACCTTTATATATCAGTCAGATAGTCTCATTAGCCATTCTGATCCCCCCCCCCCCTGCAAATTTCCTATGTACATGTCATGTATATAACAGTCACCTGTCCTCCATGGTCAGTGACCAAGGGTTTCCTCGCCAAATATTGGTTCTCACTGCTTTAAGCAGTCACTAGAGTGTATTAAAAGTGACCGCTCAGTGTACGCAAACTAAACTTTTGTTTCATGAGGAAGGCATTGTTTAGATAAAGGCATATCAAGTGAATCATTTCCTCTAAGTCACAAGCCTCTCAGATAAGCTGACTGTCTTTTCAGCTCTGTGAGTTGAGCCAATAGATATTGTTTGAAGTGTGAACAGCTGTTTCTAAGCATAATTATACAAGTTGGCCAAACAAGGTTAGTTCTCTATTCCACAGCTATATGAAAGCTGTCAGTTAGTAGTGAAATTCAGTGTTATGTAATAGTGCACAAAACAAATATCAGTGATGGTTGTTTTTTTTAATAATTTATTTTTGTGTCAGTGGTGATTTAATTTATAGGATGGATTAAAGGGAGCAGGATACAGTTATCATGTGTGGAACATAAGTTTGGGAAAGAACAACATATACAAGTATCTTATCATTATGTTGAATATAAGTGCACATAATATAATCTTTTGTTAATGTAATGATAATAATAATACATGTAATACTACTAGTAAATAATAATAATACATATGGTATTTGGCGTATGGCATTTCTTCAAAAACCAAGTATTAAAGGTGAACCTGCATACAGAGGTCACCTGTGTACAAAGACCAGTTTGGCCTTTTCCCATGGGTGGCCACTATTTACAGGTTTAACTGTATTCTGAAACTGTTCCAAATGAGTGTTCGGTGGGACAGCATCCACATGTGCTGTTGTCCTTGGGATTTAAACATTTTGTGTGATTTATTAAACAGAACATCCTATTTTGACAAGGGAAATATACATTAGACCAGTACTGTTCCAGGTACTGTACTCAACCCAGCCATTTGCCCATTGGAACACTGGGAGGTTGTTCAAAGCAATAATCTAGTCGCCAGCCTGCATGAACAGAAAGAGCATTGGAAGCTTTACTGAGCATTGTACTTACCCATCCCTCTGGACAAGGTGAACACACAGAGGCTGCACCAAACGAGTGTTCTGTGGGACTGCGTCCACAGGTACTGTTCTTTTGGGGAGGGTCACATCGGCCACAGGGTCTCATTGACCCATCCCCCTCACAGTAATATGCAGTGTAACATCTCACACAGCCAGTGTCATCTGTGAAGAGCCAATCAATGAATTTAATACTTGGTTTAAAAAGTGATCCACCAAATTTAACATGATTATTCTGATTTGTCGTGACTAAAAATTTCATTGCAAACTTATTAATTGTATTCAAAGTGGCACCCCTGTTGATTTGAAAACTTTAGGAATACAGTAAAATCTGTCTTGAAAGACCACTTCTTCTACCAAAAAATGATCATTTTGCAAGACAGGTGGTCTCTCATGACAGGTCATAACACTATATAATCAATGAATATTTGCATTCTGAAGACCTGTGATCTCTCATAGCAGCAGCCTTTCAGGACATTCAAAATTCTCTAAACTGGACACCATAAGGATCATGCGTATATATATATATATATATATATATATATATATATATATATATATATATATATATATATATATATATAGATGTTTCATTAGTACTAGAATAGCCTTGTTGAAACTAAAATACATTAGAATACAGTATTCCCTCACTCATTGGAGCCATAACAGTGGACCACCTTATAGTTTGCCTTTATATTAAGGTATATTATTATAATATTATTATTAAATAATGAAATGGGATCCATGACCATAACTGCCTTATATAAAGGACCACCTTATACTGAGGTATATTATAGTGAGGGACTACTGTATTTTGGACATTCTGCAGAAGATGCCAAATTACAGAGGGGCTGCTTTAGGAAATTTTCAAACTAGCATGAAAAACCTTTACAGCATTTTAATGTATTTTTCCATTGTGCTCAAAAGACCAATTAGTACCTAATTTTTTTAGAAGTGAATTTACAAGTCATTTTGATATCTAATGAGGTCCTGTCCAGAAATATTCAAGCATCAGGCTGACAGAAATAATAAATTTCATAAATGAAAATGATGGATATTTGTTCTAACATCAATATTTACATTGTTAAACATTTTTTTTTCATTAAATGTTGAATGGACTTTAGCATGGTAATCAATACACAGACAAACAAGAAAGATCAAAAAAGTTCTTAATTAAGAACTTAAATGTACTTACAAAACAAATATTTAGCTTGTGTACACCCAGAGAACTCCAGTCTCATAGAAATGTTGGATCCATACCATGTCCAGGGGTTGATACGTATGTATTGAGCTAGAACTGGTGGGTCAAGGTCAACTGTTACCATGGAATTGCTATCGGTGTTAGCCAAAAAGATCTAAAAGTTTACGTAAAAAATGTACATTTCAAACTGAAGTGTTAGGATTATCAAACTATACATACATGTGATTCTACCAGTGGAAGGACAAAAATACTGTTTTAAAGGTCTACTGCATAATTTTTTTTCTACAGCTTTATAGTTGAAATCTACTGCTTTTGAAAAATAACAGATTTTTAAAAAGTTTATTAAAAGAAAAATGGAATTTTTACACATTCTAAACCCAATTACAGACACCAGTGGGAACCAGTCTACTGGGGACCGGAAGTATTGTACCGGTGCAATTATGTGTGGCCGCATAATCAGCTTAGAAGGCTAACATGTGTACACAACAAGCTGTTAATTGATTACCTTATTGTTGTAATCTAGAGAGTTTAAAGAGTAAATGCAGAATGTTTTATAAGGTGTTAAAAGTAATAAAGGGATCCAATTTGGTCCATGATGGCCTTCGAGTCTCTGAATAAAAATTGGCCATCCTTTGGTAGAGGTGAGATTAAGAGGAGAGACAGACCAAAAAATGATTTTGGCATAGAAACACTTGAGTTAGTATTTTGAGGCTTTATATTGTGTAATTGTTATTGTGTTTTTCAAGATGTTCGACTCATGTCAAAATGCAGAAACATGTGCTTTCTCCTAATGCTAAAAAACCACCAGCTAAAAAATATGAGACTCAGGAATACAGCTGAACTTCCCTCCACAGGGTGAATTTACCTTGGAGGAGTAATGGACAGCAATCTGCAGCCTTAAAAACCCAGCAATAGGAAAACTGAAGTTTAAAATTCTATGCAGACTGAGCATGGTTGTTTTGTCATTGCCATTTCTAATGTTGATACAGAGAGTACATTCTCCAGTCTTTGCAAAATACAAAGTGATTCAAGGGAATCATGGACCAGAAAGCTATTGAGAGTGGTCACTAGTCATTGATCTTGTGAAGGAAACTAAAAATGCTTGTTTATCTTATACAAAAAAAATCTTTGCAGTGAACAATGAGCTATACAACTCTTACTTTTTTATTTAATTGACAATACACTGACTGGTATTCATTCATTATTATTGTAACATTTTCCAGTAGAATCTGATTCATGCTCAAAACTTGCTGTTTTATTTTAATATGAAGAGAATACATACTATGTCAAAAATTCACTAGTTTTCTTTTTAGTCCCCTTAAAACACATCAAATTTATATCAATAAAATAATCTACTGGTTTAGAAGCCAATCTACTGATCAAAATTTGTAAATCTACTGGTTTGATCACATGTATGGCTATATTATATTTCTTTGCCTACTTAAGTAACAAATTCATTGTAGCTCACTTATCTGATCAAGATATCTTTCTACAGTTACGGTTATGATTCTTAACACTGATGAAAAATGCTAACACGCTGAAGGTTTTTGACTAGCTCATTTTTTCTCATTATATTTTTTAAATCAATAAGCTTCTCCAGCCCTTCTGCCTAGAAGATTTTGTAGAATGATAACTAATTTAAAATAAACTGCAGTGTACAAAGATGACCATTTATGCTCCATGAATGTTTGAATTATATCATGGCAGCATTAATTCTTTAGTTGAATATGTTTTTATTAAATTATGGCAACTAATACAAGTCAATACATATGATACTTTTGGCAAAGCTTTTAGAAATAATTTTTTTCTTCCTTTCTGGAAATAAAAAAAGTGCCTGTAGAAAAGAAATTCTTGTTCACTTTTGGAAGATTTTCAGTTTCTCACTTTAAAAAATAAAATAAAAATAGAGTCTGAATTAGGGAGTCTCTTGATGATCAGGGAGGTATCACATGTATAAAAGTCACCAGCCCTTTAATCGAGATATTTCACTAACTTATGAAAAATCCATACCGATTCTCCAGTGCCATTGACATAAAGGGTGAAGATGGTATCATTGTTGCTGTAGAATACTCTGAAAGAGGTGACCCATTCATTTGCATCCTCTCTACCCTGGATGTGAACCTTTGTGTATTTGTATGGGTCTTCCATATTGACCTGGAAATACTGGTTCTGGTCAACAATTCCTGCTACCCATCCACCTGTTGTTCCACTATAAATGTCTGAGAAAAAAAAAGATGTCAAAGAATGATTCAATAGACAGTGCAGTTACATCTATGGTGCACCTCAAGGAACTCTCTTTTGCCACAATATTGTTCATAAGCATATGGACAGCAAATATCTCTACTGAAAATAAGTCAACAAAGATAACTAAACTGACCCCTCACCCCTACCCCCACACCGGGCATGTAGATTTGCTTACAAGTTTTGTTGTCATCAATTGGTGCATGCTGATTCAAATCTTAGTCTACAAATGTCTGGATTACTGAAGGATGTTAAAGATGTAGATACAATTATGGGTTTGAATACTATATCAAGCTAGTAAAAAGGAACCAAAGGTAGTCACTGCCTTGCACCATGATTTTTGTTTATCATTACCTGCAGTGTAATTTAAGTGCACTCTCTCTGGTCCAGATACAGCTGAAAATACTGATGAAGCGCTGAGAAGTTCGTCCCTCACTATTCCGCTGGCAAGTCCTATATAGTCAGAACAATCTGAAAACAAAAGGAAAATACAAAATCTTTTGAGGACCAAATGTGGATATTCCTTATTAAATAAGAGTATTATATATTATAATAATAATAAACTTATGAAATGAGTTGGACGACATCATATGCTACAAGCTGCCTACAGGAAGCTGAGCACTGCATTATTCAAAGAGTGACACAAAGTTTATGCAAAATGAGTTTGAAATTCTATTTATCATAAACATATTTTTGCATTACTTGATAAGGTTGCCCTATGATATTTCTAGATGTCACACTATACGTTTTTTACATAATGACTCCAATAGGAATATGTTATGTACAAAAATGAGGATTATTTTCACTGTATAGTTGGTCTCCTAGACGGATATACTGAATGCATCAAAAGATCTGATTTTTATAAAGTGGTGCGATAATACTTTTTATAAAGTGGTGTGATACATACTTTTTATAAAGTCGTGCAATACATACTTTTTATAAAGTGGTGTGATACATACTTTTTATAAAGTGATGTGATACATACTTTTTATAACGTGGTGCAATAATATTTTTTCTTGTGTAAAATTGAACTGAGCATTTAAAATCTGTAAGTGATAACAAAAAATTTTTCTAATCATATTGGGTCTGAAATAATTGTCTCTCTGTATATACCTATGGGAACAGATATACAGTAGCTTAAATTTTACAAAGAACACTATAAAAAAGGATAATTGTTATCTCTTCAATGACACTGTTAACTATCCTATGAATTGAACAGGAAACTAACTGTAGTAAAACATGATTGGAAGTAATAATTATGCCTGCTCTTTTATATATATGTATGTGTATACATTTTAATACATCTCACTTAATAGTACACTCTTATGTTTTACAGAATTGTTCCCATAGTAGGCTTTTTTGCCATGTTATTTTTTCTTTCTGTCTTAATCTCTTGATTTTTTAACAGTCTGACTGCACCTGCCCCCCTGCAAAACAAAAATTGAGCAATGTGAATGACACATTATATGCCTCTATGCAGATAACTGGATTTTCTGTACAGATACCATTTTCTGCTTTCAGTCTGAGTGACCCTGACTTTTTGCCTTTTAACTCCCAAATTGATAGGCTTCTTCCTTATACTAAGTGCAAATCATCCACAAAGTTTGGTCCAGGTCTGTGATGTAGAACTATTGTTATAGTGCAGAAACCATCTTTCAAGCAATGACCTTGATCTTTGACCTTTTGACCCCAAAATCAATAGCCTTCTTTCTTACCTCAAGTTTAAGTCATCCACAAAGATTGGTTGAGGTATGTCATGCAGAGCTAATGTTATTGTGCAGAAATCATTTTTATTCGTTCATTTAAAGCGACCTTAACCTTTGACTATTTGACCCCAAAATCAATATGATTCTTCTTTACATCAAATGCAAGCCATCTCATGATGTTTGGAAACTGTAGATTATGGAGAACTCAAGTTATTACGCAGAAACCATTCTTCCATTTTCAGTCACAGCAACTTTTGTATTTGACCCCAAAATTGATAGGATTCTTTATTATTCCAAGTGCAAGCTATCCACAAAGTTTGGTAACTGTAATCTGACAATCAGGAGCTATAAACCCAGTAAACAATGACAAAGAATGCTGACAATCTAATTCAGTCACGGACTTATGAATATCAAGCTACCAGCCATATTTTGGTTTAAATCTAGCAATAATTACGAAAATTATTGCGCAAAAATCAAAGTGGGTGGGTGCGACAATTAGGGGTTATAAGTCTGCTAAATAATGACACAGAAGAATGACAATCAATCTCAGCCAAGGTGTCACCAATATCTATCTGTATAATAAAATTTGGTTAAAATCCGAAATATTTAAGAAGAGTATTGTGCAGAAACAAAAGTGGGATGGATGGATGTAAGGCAGAATGGATGGATGGATGGATGGACAGGCCCAATTTAATCCTTTTTCTGCAAAATGCATGTGACAAAAACCAGAACCATACTTACGAAATAGATAGACCCAATACTTAGGAATTCTGAGGTATACTCCTCCTGTAGTGTTGTCTGCTATGAAGCTGTAGTCAATATTACCAAATTCTACATCAACAAGACAACTGTTGTCAATGGTAACAGAGAAAGAAGCTGAGGTTCCCATTGGTGGACTTCCCTTATCAATAACCACAACTTTAAAGGTCAGGGTTGTGGAATTTGTGTAGATTTGTTTATGAAGATCAAGACTTGAGTTGTAGTCTAGTGCTGGGCTGAAAAATAAACAAGAGTCCCAAGTGGGTCTGATATTGCTCACCTCTTAAGTAATTTGACAGCTGACCATTTCACTAAGCTGGCTTAAGTAGTATTGCAAGAACATAATCTATGTAAACTATCTCCAAAAGTTTATATCATGTTCATTTTACCTATTTTACTATATTCTGCTAAAATTCTTTTAAAGACAAAGGCATAATTAATATGCACAGTCTCTTGGTTATATCTGAAGTCATCCAAGGTCTGGATGATATAAACCCATTTCACAAGTTTTACAGAAATTACATGAGAAATATCTCTAGATCTAGAGAGGTAATAAACTCAGCCAATCAGGTGCAAGGTATCCCATTAATATGCACAGATCTCACTTATTATAGACTCTGTCTATGACAATCGTAATAGAGGTTTAAGGTGGAGCAAAATCAAATTGGAATGTTAACAAGCTTAGCCAAGAAGATTACCTCATGAACATGTACAAATCTTACTCATAATCAAACTCATCCAACATCTTGATACTACAAGACTATTTAACAAAACTGATCAAAATCTAATCACAAAAATACTTGCTAGATTGCTTACAAGCTCAGCCAATCAGAATTATTGCAAAGTCACCTCATTATTATACATGAATTTCAATCGTACTCATACTCACCCAAGATCTTGATGACATAAGCCTAATAACTAAGTTTGATCAAAATCTTCTAAACAAAATAGTTTAAAGTGTGGTAAAAACAACTCATACAATCTAATGCAAGATCATCTCATCAGTATGCATAGTCTCACTCATAATAACAAGAGTCACTTGAAGGGATTGACACTACTATCTGAAAAGAATCTCCAAGAATTCAAGATAAAACCATTTCTTTTTTTCTTTTTTTTAACTGCCGATTGTTTAAACCATTTCTGATATTTTTGAGCAATACATTTTTCAAATTATCTGCTGTGGCAGCCATATTGGATGTCAGCATGGCACCATTTTAATTTAGAACCAAATAGATGTCGTAAGAATTCTGTTGGTGAAAACCCCATGTCAATATGACCATCCATTCAAGAGAATTAGTGACAAGATTTTCAATATGTTCATTGTGGCAACCATATTGGATGTCTGTAAGAAACCATTTTCATTTAGGAGCAAGTAGATACCATCAGAAGTCTTCTGGTGAAAGCCCCATGTTCATATGACTTTCCATTTAGGAGAAGTAACAATAATATTTTCAAGATGGCTGTTATGGTGGCCATATTTTCCAGGGTCAGATCAGCACTATTTTCATTCAGGACCAACCAGATATCATAATTAGTCATCTGGTGAAAACCCCATGTTTATATGACTTTCCATTTAGGATGAGTAGCAATAAAAAGATTTTAAAGATGGCTGCCATTGTGGCCATATTGGATGTCAGATCAGCACAATTTTCGTTTAATACCAACTAGACATCATAAGAAGTCTTCTGGTGAAAACTCAATGCTGATATGACTTTCCATCTAAGAGGAGTAACGATATGATTCTCAACATGGCCACTGTGGTGGCCATATTGGATATCAGATCAGCACAAATTTGATTTAAGACCAACTAGACACCATAAGAAGTCTTCTGGTGAAAACCCCATGTTGATATGACCTTCCATTCAGAAGGAGTAGTGATAATAAGATTTTCATGCTGGCTGCCATTGTGGCCATGCTGGACATTAAATCAATAACATTTTCATTTAGGATCAACAAGAATCCACAAGTCTTTTAATTAAAACTCCATGCTGATCTGACCATCCAATCATGAAGAGTAGCAATAACAATATTTTCAGACTGGGATCATCATGTTTTTTTACTCTAGAAATCCAGTTACTTGTTTAAGAAAGGAATCTTTGGACTGGAGGCTAGCACCAAGAAAAGATATAGCAATGCAATAATAGCAGATAAGTATTACATAATTACAGTTAGTTTTACCACCCAAAAACTACATTCTAAAAAAGAATACATCCTTTTAATCAAGAGGAGACTTAGTTTATCATCAGTTATGGACAAA
Organism: Margaritifera margaritifera; assembly: GCA_029931535.1. Taxonomy (NCBI): domain Eukaryota; kingdom Metazoa; phylum Mollusca; class Bivalvia; order Unionida; family Margaritiferidae; genus Margaritifera; species Margaritifera margaritifera. The sequence continues at coordinate 1,768,983 of JAQPZY010001293.1, forward strand.
CATGCTTGAAGCACTATGGTGCCTCTCATGCACCATTAGAAAATGGAACCCATTATTGTAATACAATAACAGATGTTCAGTACTCACTTGAGCAGTTAAAGAATGACAATGTAACAAATGTTCAGTTTTCACTTAGCAGTTAAAGAATGTATGGATATAATTAGCATTTAGCTTTTTTAATTGAAACAAGTTACATTTTTTATTCACCAGATTGCAAAGTAATTAAAGCTTATGGATAGATGATGTCTATCCATCTGTTCATCTGGCATCAGCACTGTGGTTAGGGTTTGCATTTAGGTGATTTTTCAGACACTATTGTTTATAGAGTCACATGATTTGGTGTGTAAATGTTTCAAGAGTGCTACAGCCATCAGTGAAAACTAGATCACTTGAATAATTTCATGGTTTGCAATCTAAGACATACTGTCATTGGCTGTTTTCTTGTTTTTGTGCAGATAAATGTTCATGCTTTTTTTTTTTTAAAATGACAAATTTAGTTTTGTACTTAAATTAGCTGATGGCAGACAGGTAGATGGATTGATATCATCTATTCATAAGCCGGAATTATTACTTTACAATCCAGACCATAAAAAAATTACCTCTTTTCAATTCAAAAGGTGAAATGCTAATTATATCGTACATTCTTTAACTGCTTAAGTGAAACTAAACATTTGTTACATTGTAACATACTTCCAGTCTGACAAAAATGTGTGTTAGAATAATGGGTTTAATTTTCTAATGTGTATGAGGCACCATAGTGCTTCGGGCATGTCTGTCCATAACAATGATAATAACCTAAGTGTACTGTTGAGAAAAAGGATATATTCTATTTTGGAACAGAATTTATGCAGTGAAAAAAGACATCTGAAAACTGTATAATATTATTTTTATGTATGTAATAATGACTCATCTCTCACAGATAGATGGAACAAATTGTATTATATTTTCACCTACAGTCTTTTTATGCACTGTGTAATGCTATACACTGTGGTGTGAAACGGAGTTGTTATAAATATTATTATTATTATTATTATTATTATTATTATTATTATTATTATTATTATACTTACTTTTCAGTTACATTTGAGACTATGAAATAGTATTCAGCATTGCTACCACTGTCTATGTCACTGACATTTAAGGTTGTCAGAGGGTCAGAGGTCAAAACAGGTATTGGGATGAAGGTGAAGGATGCTCCATTCAATTCAGGACAATTGTCATTGACATCTGTCACTTTTATCTGAAAAATATAGATCAATGTTAATTTTTCATTTTAAATTTCATTTTTGAGGTCAATATGGTAAACAGAAAAAGTGACAATACATATCCTCCTAATATATTAAATATATTACATACACTTGGATATTAAGTAAGATCTAGGTACACTTGGATATTAAGTAAGATCTAGGTACACTTGGATATTAAGTAAGATCTAGGTACACTTAGATATTAGGTAAGATCTAGGTACACTTGGATATTAAGTAAGATCTAGGTACACATGAATATTAAGTAAGATCTAGGTACACTTGGATATTAAGTAAGATCTAGGTACACTTGGATATTAAGTAAGATCTAGGTAAACTTGGATATTAAGTAAGATCTAGGTACACTTGGATATTAGGTAAGATCTAGGTACACTTGGACATTAAGTAAGATCTAGGTACACTTGGATATTAAGATCTAGGTACACTTGGATATTAAATAAGATCTAGGTACACCTGGATATTAAGATCTAGGTACACTAGGATATTAAATAAGATCTAGGTACACTTAGATATTAAGTAAGATCTAGGTACACCTGGATAATAAATAAGATCTAGGTACACTTGGATATTAAGATCTAGGTACACTTGGATATTAAGTAAGATCTAGGTACAATTGGATATAAGGTAAGATCTAGGTACACTAGGATATTAAGTAAGATCTAGGTATACTTGGATATTAAGAAAGATCTAGGTACACTTGGATATTAAGTAAGATCTAGGTACAATTGGATATAAGGTAAGATCTAGGTACACTAGGATATTAAGTAAGATCTAGGTACACTTGGATATTAAGTAAGATCTAGGTACACTTGGATATTAAGAAAGATCTAGGTACACTTTGATATTAGGTAAGATCTAGGTACACTTGGATATTAAGTAAGATCTAGGTACACTTGTATATTAGGTAAGATCTAGGTACACTTGGATATTAAGTAAGATCTAGGTACACTTGGATATTAAGATCTAGGTACACTTGGATATTAAATAAGATCTAGGTACACTTGGATATTAAGATCTAGGTACACTTGGATATTAAGTAAGGTCTAGCTACACTTGGATATTAAATAAGATCTAGGTACACTTGGATATTAAGTAAGATCTAGGTACACCTGGATATTAAGATCTAGGTACACTAGGATATTAAATAAGCTCTAGGTACACTTCGATATTAAGTAAGATCTAGGTACACTTCGATATTAAGTAAGATCTAGGTACACCTGCATAATAAATAAGATCTAGGTACACTTGGATATTAAGATCTAGGTACACTTGGATATTAAGTAAGATCTAGGTACACTTGGATATTAGGTAAGATCTAGGTATATTTTGATATTAAGAAAGATCTAGGCACACTTGGATATTAAGTAAGATCTAGGTAAACTTAGCAATTAAGATCTAGGTACACTTCGATATTAAGTAACATCTAGGTACACTTGGATATTAAGTAAAATCTATAAAAAAAAACATTTCTCTTCTTTTGGTCAGGGTGACCTTGAATTTGACATTTTTAACCCAAAATCGATGTACTTTTTTCTTTCATCAAGAGAAGTAACCTGTAATGTTTAGTGAAGATAAGTGCTGTAGAACTGAAGTTAATGGAGAGATGGATTGATGGACAGACAGGGTCATAGCAAAATAGACACCACCAAAAGACGGGCATAGGAAAAACAAATGAAAATAATAACAATATTAAAGAAAAAATGTTTTGCTTAAATTTATCAATGCACACAAGACAGTGCACCAACTAATGCTATTCATGCACTAATATTGGTACTTTTACATCTTGATATACATTTGAATATGGCCGTTAGAAAAAAAAGACAAAAGTTACTTCATTTAGGAATAATTTGAAAAAGCTATAAATGAATTAATAAATCATGGAAGCCCCACCACAGTGCCTGAAAATTAAGCCATGGTACAGTGATGGATGGACAAATGGAATGATGGATGGATGGACTAGGGTAACACTATTATTGTGTTAGGGCATAAAACTGGATGCACTTAACGCTTGATAGTGAAGGATGTTAACACATACCCTGACACCAATAGTGCCTGTTAAGACTGGAGTTACTCCTGAATCAACCACCACTAACACTAGATAATAAAACTTGGCTGCCTCATAGTCAAGTTTTCTTGCTAGTGTAAGTAAAGCTGTGGTGGTTGTCATGGTGACTGACACAGCAGCAGTATTGTTAGCTTCTGGATTGATCACCGAGATTGAGCTACAGGCTGAAACATCAAATAAATAAAGTATTGAATCATGAGTTTTTTTGTATCCAAAAGAACCAAATAAAATAATAACTATTGCATTTCCTAGCAAAGGCACATATAATCGCCACAGTGGTCTAAAGCATTTGATCACTTTGTAGGCATTGGCAATCCAAAATATTTTTTATTTGAAGCTAAGAAAGTGCAATTTAATAATATTCAATACACAATAGGACTATAGCATTGACATTCCACTCTATTTTTTTTTAGAGATTATAAAGTGTTGTTTAATAATATTCTATATAAGCTAGAACAACAACAATGTCTTGGAGTACTGCTGACACAGCCTTTTCTACACACTGTATTAAAGTCACTGACTATTTTTCATTACAGTATTTCTCTTGTGATAAGCCCCTGAGGCCTGCCTTGCATATGTTTTTAAAAGTGTGGGCTTATCATCAGATAAAGCTTTTATAGCTAAAACTTTACTAAATTTGGTAATAGTTGGTGTATGGGCTAATCATCAATCATGGTCTTATCGTGGAGAATTATGGTATCACACATATTACACAGACTCTTTAATTAAGTCAATTGATCCACCATAAAAAGTACATGTACTAACTAATGTCAGTGCTATGAGTGTAAGATTAGTACAACTAGCACCTACCAACATAAGAAACGTTGGTCCCAGGGACAGTGGTATAATTTGGGGTCAATGGGGTGGCTACAGCAGCAACTCGATTGCCTGGTGTGTCATCCTTCAATGTGAAATGTCTAGCCTCATTTCCTACATACACAGTTCATTTGATCAGAAAAAAGTAAAACAAAATAAATTATAAATAAAAACTGACAACTTTTACTCTCTGTTTGATAAGACTCTAGTTATCTAGCAACTGCCATTAATTTTTTACAATAAAAGGGAAGTTTGTATGACATGTATAAAAAGTGTAAAACTTTGCTAAATAAAAAGCACTTAAACTGACAGTCATAATACTTCCTAAATTTCTCTGAATGTATTAAGTAGATACATTAATGTAAAACTCTGAACATTATTAAGTCAACTAATTACATTACTATTCTCTATAAAGATAAAGTAATTATTCCCTAAATGATCAAACTGAGATAAGAATAGTGGTCTTTCACTGTAGGGCACCTCAGTACAAATGCGGTCCTATTTATAAGGCAGGTAAGGTCATGGATTATATTATATTACAGGAATATTAAGTATACACATTAATCTAACACTTAGTTATATTACTATGCTCTATAAACATAAAGTATTGCCTCAATGATCAAACTGACAAGAGTACAGTGGTCCCTCACAATTAGGTTCCTCAGTGTAATGTAGTTATATTTATATGGTGTGTAGGGTCATGGATCCCATTACATTATGTAGTAGTAATACTGTGTATAAAGTATCCCAGTATAAAGTTTGAATTAGTTTGGTTTGGTGTTTTACAGCACAACAATACAAGTAAGTTATTTAGTGCCGAGGTAATTGGAATAAAGTGCCTTGCCAAAGGATACACCAAATAGCTGACCCAGACTGGTCCAATTGTAGGATTCATAACCGTGCCCTTTCAGTCATGAGTTTGGCATTTTAACCACAATGCCACCATGGCTCTTGTCTCTATCAGCCACCTTTTAAAACATGTGAGAGGGTGCATTGGGCCCATTCTACATGCTCAAGCCTGCAATCAATGTCACATATAATATGGAACACTTATATGACTCTGGAGCATTGCACCTTTTTGGTCTTTAATCTGGAATTCTAACCAATGTGCCACCATGGCTCCTGTCTCCATTAACCAACACTTACAACTTGTGAGAGGGTGCACATTCTACACACCCAAGCCAGCATGCAACATCACATATAAAATAGAACACTTGTACAACTCCCTTATATAATATAGAACACTTGTACAACTCCCTTATATAATATAGAACACTTGTACAACTCCCTTATATAATATAGAACACTTGTACAACTCCCTTATATAATATAGAACACTTGTACAACTTCCTTATATGACATAGAACACTTGTACAACTCCCTTATATGAAATAGAACACTTGTACAACTTCCTTATATGAAATAGAACACTTGTACAACTCCCTTATATGAAATAGAACACTTGTACAACTTCCTTATATGAAATAGAACACTTGTACAACTTCCTTATATGAAATAGAACACTTGTACAACTTCCTTATATGAAATAGAACACTTGTACAACTCACTTATATAATATAGAACACTTGTACAACTCACTTTTATAATATAGAACACTTGTACAACTCACTTATATAATATAGAACACTTGTACAACTCACTTTTATAATATAGAACACTTGTACAACTCACTTATATAATATAGAACACTTGTAGAAGTCCCTTATATAATATAGAACACTTGTACAACTCACTTATATAATATAGAACACTTGTACAACTCCTTATATAATATAGAACACTTGTACAACTCACTTATATAATATAGAACACTTGTACAACTCCCTTATATAATATAGAACACTTGTACAACTCACTTATATAATACAGAACACTTGTACAACTCCCTTAAACAGCATTATAGTGAGGGTGCACTCAATTTCTTCAGGCATGTGGCTTGTATGACACTAATGATTGCACTCAATTCCTACAGGCATGTGTCTTGTATGACACTAATGATTGCACTCAATTCCTTCGGGCATGTGGCTTGTATAACACTAACGATTGCACTCAATTCCTTCAGGCATGTGGCTTGTATAACACTAATGATTTTAGGAGTTTAAAATCAAATGGCATGAGCCTTGCATGACACTAATGATTTAGGAGTTTAAAATCAAATGGCATGTTGCTTGTATAACACTAATGATTGTAGGAGTTTAAAATCAAATGGCATGAGCCTTGCATGACACTAATGATTGTAGGAGTTTAAAATCAAATGGCATGAGCCTTGCATGACACTAATGATTGTAGGAGTTTAAAATCAAATGGCATGTTGCTTGTATAACACTAATGATTGTAGGAGTTTAAAATCAAATGGCATGAGCCTTGCATCATACTAATGATTTAGGAGTTTAAAATCAAATGGCATGTGGCTTGTATAACACTAATGATTGTAGGAGTTTAAAATCAAATGGCATGTGGCTTGTATGACACTAATGATTTTAGGTTGAACTCAATTCCTTCAGGCATGTGGCTTGTATGACACTAATGATTTTAGTAGTTTAAAATCAAATGGCATGTGCCTTTTATAACACTAATGATATTAGGTTGCACTCAATTCCTTCAGGCATGTGGCTTGTATAGCACTAATGATTTTAGGATGCACTCAATTCCTTCAGGCATGTGGCTTCTATAACACTAATGATTTTACAAGTTTAAAATCAAATGAAATTTTTCTGCACAGCCATACAAAAGCTGGATAAATAACATTACAAAGAAGTTCTGGGGTCCAATATAGATTTTAACACAAGTTCTTTAGCTGGACAGATATGATGGAAAATAACATAAATTACAAGGTAATTCAAATGGAGTTTTTGTACTAGTTGTTAAAAATGTTACATATACTACGTGTATACAATATAATGTTCACTACAGTCTGTGATTTCATTACTTTATGTGCTGTACCAATTTTCATGGATTTTATACCCCCCAAAAAATAAAAAAACCAACAAATGTTCCTTCTGTGAAAACAATAGAACATTTTCCCCCAATCTGAAAATTAAGTACAGAAGAAAATGTAATTTTTTGCAAAACTATGAAATTCAAACCCACAAAAATAAATTAATTCAGGGTAGCCATACTTTGTTGGCTGAACTGAAGAAGTTTGCCACATGCATCAAAGACACCTTAACTTTGACTTGATGATCCGAAAAATTTCTTGAAAACTGGCTCATATAACCAAGTGGCAATATAACTAATGTCTATAATAATAATAATAATAATAATAATAATAATAATAATAATAATTATGTACTGATACAGAATGTCAATAGAAGATTAGAATTAGACAAATGACAAGCCTAATCTATCACTACACTTACCATGATAAATGAATGATAACTTCATCAATCATCCATAGGTTTCTTGAGATGAATGAAACTGAGTTGCCTAAGAAATATATGGCACCGAGTGAGAAAGTGAACCCTGAAAGTATGTATATGCTTACCAGATGTAAGGGTAACTGCAAAGATTGGCCCAACTGAGAATATGTCGGTCAGAACAATTGTCTCTAGGATACCATTAATGTTGAGATCCTCCTTAAATGTGACTGAGTAATCAATAGGACTGTTTGAGTAGGTAGATGAAGATGTTGATGAATTAACACTGCCATCTCCTCCAGTTGAGTTGGAACCAGAGATCTTCACAAAATCTGCATCCTCAACTTCGAAGAAAAATGTGGATGTGCAGAGTGATGTTTCAGCATGGAAGATGTCAAAATGATATAGCAGGCCAACCTGAAAAATGGTTATTAACCATTAAGCTAGGATTTATGAGATTATTACATATTGGATGTACAGATAAAAGACCAACCTGACAAAATATTTAACTCACCAAAAAAAAGATCAATGTATAAGATATTTCTGTGGCATAAGAAAAAACACACAGAATCAATGTCTACCTATTGTCAAAGTTGTATCATAAACTTATTACACAAATGTCTTTATTTTGGTGACCATCTTGTTGACAACTGTCAATGATTCTGTTGATATCATTTTGATGCTTCATCGTGTCATTAAACATCTGTTGCCTGTCAAAGTTCTGTCATGCCTATCTGTCAGTAGTTCTATTGATATCATTTTGATATTTCATCATGTCAGTGAATATTTGACTCAAAGTTTTGTTATGCTTATCAGTCAATGGTTCTGTTGATATCATTTTGAGGTTTCATCATGTCAGTGAACATTTGTTGTCTGTCAAAGTTTTGTAATGCCTATCCATCAATGTTCTTTGCTTCTGTTGATATCATTATGATGTTTCATCATGTCAGTGAACATTTGCTGTCAAAGTTTTGTCATGCCTGTCTGTCAATGGTTATGTTGATATCATTTTGATGCTTCATCATGTCAGTGAACATTTCTTTGTTGGTTAATGTTCTGTCATGCCTATCTGTCGATGGTTCTTTTTCTGATAATTCTTTTTCTGTTAATAATATGTCAGGCACAAGGATTTACAATATAACAGCTATGCTAAAAACTATATATATGTTGTTGCCATAATTATTTGCAGTGATATAATGGGTACCGTAATTTCTGTATATTTTTTATTTTTTCATGTGTACAAATAATCCTAGGTACAAATTATTAATTATAATTTTCAGCCCATTCATAATTCAAAACTTTTCAGAGTTTATATAAGACAAAAGTTCTCTGTATAAAAATATAAATAACAAAAATAATTATAATTTCTATAGATTGATAAACAGACATGTACAAAGACACACAGCTATATAGACATACACCTTGGATATTACAGTAACAGGAGAGAAGTATTGGTATACATGGACAGATGGATGCAAAAATAAGGAAAAACATTGTGCAGTGTTTCCTCCAGTTGCAGTGACAAAAGCTGCAAAGAACTGTGTCAAGAAAACCATAATGAGTACTCTTTATAATCAAGTACACATGGAAATTGAAAAATCCCCAAACCCTTGCAACACTAGAAATACTGCTTTCATTTCTAGGTTGTTGATGTGGAGGGACCATTCGGTCCAAAAACCCTGAATAATTATGCCTTCTGGCTCTAAATGAGCACCCCAACCGGAATCTGATGCGTCGGCAAAGAGATAGGAGTGGGGGTGTATGCATTGGGACCTCAGAGAGGAATCGGTCCCGATTCATCCATCCAAACGGAAGAACCCGGAATTTAAAAACTTCCTGGTCTAAGCAAAACCAGAGGTATTTGTGGTGTGGAGGAAAAATTGGGATGTGCAAATAGGCATCCTGAAGGTCGATGGAGACCGTCCAATCAGACGGACGAAGTGCATTTCAGATCAAAGAGGTTGTCTCCATCTTGAAAGGTTCCTCCAGAAGAAACTGGTTGAGTGGGGAGAGATCAATTATGATACAAAATTTCCCATTTTTCTTGGTGACCAGGAAGATTCTGGAGTAGAAGCCAGAAAACTGATCGTTCAGGACACTCTCAACTGCCCCTTTCTGCAAAAGGGTGTGCACCTCTTCCCTCAATTTCACCAGATTTGACTGGGGAAAGAGAATGGGGGTCCTTGATAGTGGGGTTTGTTGTCGAAATGGGAGTTGATAACCCTTGTTCACAATGGAGAGGACCCACCCATCATCCGTGATGCTTGACCAAGCCTCTGAAAAGAGGCCTAGGCGAGCACCTACAGGGACGTTTGGGAGGGGGATGCATGGCAGGAGAGGGGTTCGATCCCTAAAGCTGCCCCCCCTTTCCTCCAGTGGGAAAGGAAGGAGGATTATAGAACTTCCTCTTTTGGGGTCTGTGGCAACCTTGGTGCCATGGACCTGACTGATGAGGAGGAGGCCTAGTTTGAGGTTGCGGATTTGACTGGGGTTGCGTCTGCTTGAAGAACTTGGCAGATGGCCCCTGAGGGCGATTAGCTTTAACACACTTCCTGGCTGTTTGCGATGGGCCAGGAGTGGATGTAAAGGATCGATGTTGATGATCAAGCAAGTCTTGAGAAGCCACAATAGGTATCAGGCTGATAAAGAAAGTCTTGGCTTCGATCGGAGCAGCCCATAGAAGGTCTTTACTGTGGTTAAGTAAGACCTTCGAGGAGTCCAATGCAACATCATGGCAGATGTACAGAAATTCAGCTGATAAAGCCATTGCAACAGAAAGCGCATGCCGGGACGTCTTGGCCACAGCTTCCAGCATGCATTGTAATGTGGCTGGATTCAAGGAGGCCTCTCTCAGCATACCACACACAGTCGCTGCGAATAGATCGGAATGTGAAGAAATGGTTACGAGTAACCAGGTTTTCAACTCCATGGAATCAATTATTTTTATTGGATGGCGAGCCCAGACTCCTGTAGAAATGACCACTTTGGCCGCCTCAGTGTCCAATTGGGGAGGTTTGGTAGGACACTTTGGAGAATGTACCCTGTGACTGGCAGAAGAGACCAGGGGTCTCAATGTCGAGGGAAGGACAGACCACCCTCAATGTTGCCGAGCTATGTTTTTGTCTAGCAAAAACCTTTGTGCGAGTTCCTCAATTGTTGCTGAATGAGGGAGAACCAAGAGGTCTGGTTGTGTTTGCTCCCTGGAGATCTTTTCCATAACTGAAAGGATCTTTTTGGATTGTGTGCCAGATGGTTTGGGGCACAATTCTGAGGGTAAGAGGCAGTAAACAAAGTTTAGCGCCTTATCAAAGGACCAGATCTCTTCCTCTTCTTCAAACTGAGAAGGGGTGGACCTGACAGAAGGTGTCAGTGCCGCTGCTTCTGTCTCGAGCTCATTGAGTCAACGAGAATAGAGAGGGCATCGTCATCATCTAGTATACTTTGAGTCTGAGAGTGGGTGGGCATCGCTATGTCCCTTTTTTTTTTTGGAGGGGGCATAGAAGCACTCTGTACCATAGCCTTTAGTTCAGTGCGAGTTCCAGTGGGGAGGCGAGACCGCCTGTCTACTCTGGATGATGCGACACCTCTAGCCTTCCGCATTGAGGCCACCTGGTAAGGAGGTGATGGCAGGACACGAACCGCAGCATCACCTCGACTGTGAGGGCAAGGTCCAGTAACCCACGGAGGCATAGTGGACCAAAGGCCTTGAGTTGGAGGGCCCCACATCCTGTAAGAATTCATTTGGATAATAGGGAAAGAAGGGATGCCAATCCGTTCCCCTTCCCTAGTCTGAGCCCGGTGGGCAGACTCCCAATCCTGCACAGGATGGGATGGTAAAGGGGGGAGAGGGGGGAACTCAGTCCGTACCCTATCCCCGTACTGTAAGGCCAATGAGTGATAATTGGAGAAAACATCATCTTCAACTGATATATCACTCAGGAGGGTGTGGTGCTGATACCCCCACTCGGGGGGGGGGGGCACGACATACTACCCTGGAAGTGATGGGAGCAGTGCATCACCTCCCGAGTGGAAGGGAGCAACATGCTACCATGAGCATGAGATGTGTTGCATTGCTCTACCTCCCCAACGGGAGAGAGAAAAACACATTGTCACAGTGCTACACCTCTCTAATGGGAGGGTGCAACCCGCTGTTGTGGTGCTCTACTTCCCTGCCAGAAGGGAGCAACCCACTGGCGCAGTGCTCCACCTCCCTAACGGGAGGGAACAACCCGCTACCTGAGGCATACACGCTGTCTAAAATGTGAGAAGTGTTCGTCTTCTCACTGCGGGGGGGGGGGGGGGGGGTGGGGGGGGGGGGGGAGGCAATTGACTCCTCAAACATCCAGTCCCTCCTTCTGGAGGGGTCTCACAGGTCGCCAAAGAAGTTGGTCCCAAAAGCTGAGACCTAAGAGACAATCCTGAAAAATCTGAAGATGAGGGGGAGGGAAGATTCCTCTGTCCTTGATAAGTACAGCTGGAATCAACTAGATTTCAGGTGCTAGAAGGCCATAAATCTCAAAGTGTGCAACGATTTTTTCGTGTGCACTTGGAGCACTTTATGAAGTCTATGTGAGCATCCCAAGAGCCCTTCTTGTGGCCACACTTCCCCACAGACTGTCCTGACATTATTCTGAAGAAGAGAAATAATGACAATATTTAATAAATGTCACGCTAAACTCACCTGGTTGTGTCATGCTAAACTCACCTGGTTGTATGCAGTGCATACAGCATAGACCCCTGTGTATGTACTAAGTACACTGTATGCACGAAGAAAATGATATATTTGACCTCGTAGAAATAAACGTGTCTTTTTCCTGTCAAAAGTAAGATATTTCATACTGTGAACTTTATTAGAGAAACATAGAGACATATATGCAATGACAACATGATTCATGGTGCGGATATTAATAATATACATGAAAATTTACCGATATTGTCACTTTTTGAAGAATAGAGAGGAATACGATGTCCTCTATGTTTGGCAGGGCCTGTTGTTATTTTTTCAGAACACAGGGACTTACCCGTACCTCAGTTGTATATCAATAAAGTAGGGGAGTGTTCCCACTCCTAAGGGGTGGAATACATGAGGTAGACTAGGAGGCCCCTTATGGAACTAAGTTCTAAAAAGGGGGAAAGGTTACCATTCGGAATAAAATACGGAATGAATAGTGCAACACTGAGACTTAACAATGAACTGCAGAATGGAAACTGCTAATGCGGTAAGTTGCTACAGGCAAAATTTCTCTGGTGAGGATTTCAAGTAAATGTCTACACAGTATGGTGTCTGTGAAAACGATGACAGTTCTGTGCAGGACCATACAACATACAGACTCGAGTGCAAAGGTCATACTAACCTTTTCTCCACTCTGTGGGAGGATGTATTCACATTGAACGGGCGGTGATTTTCGGCATGAAAATATAATAGCTAAACAATAGCGATGGGATCTGTGTATTACTGCAAAGGGTAACAGGATTTGAAAAATGTGGACAAATGTTCTCTATATACAACAGAATCTGAGTAAAACACTGTTTTACAAATTGTTATTGGTTCATACAGTTGTATGCCAGCAATGTTGATTTATACTTTATAATTGTTTCAAGTTATACTTGAGTTTAATATGTGTGAAATATTACTTGGAATGATGGATTGCAACATACCATGTCACATAGTCCACTTGATGTTCATTCTATATTTTTTTAATTGTCATGCATTTTACCGCTAAAAATATTATTAACATTGAATTTTATAATTAATTTCTAACTATTCTGATATGTTACCTAAGTTTCATCATGATACGGATTTTATTATACTGACAACTTGACATGATCTAGCAATCAAGACCACATTACTATGATAAAAATATATATGTACCAGTTGTTTACATATATAAGTTCTTATGATTTGTGCACGTCATTTCAGTTACATTAAGTTTAGTAGAAGGCCTCAGGTGAGATTAGTTGATACTAATTGAGTTACCCTCTTTAAATAATTTTTTTTTATTATAAAATCACACATACAGAAAGAAAAGCATTAAGGCAGACAAACTGATAGACAATACAGTAATACATTGTAAAGTGTTACCTCCAGTTGTAGTGACACAGCTGCTGAGTTTAATGGAGAGGTCCCTCTACAGACTCCTCCTAATACAGTACCCTTCTCAGGAGTTATAGTTCCACTTCCTAAAATGTGACAGAGAATTAAGCATGAGGTTAATTGAGAGGTCCCTGTACAAGTTCCTCCAAATACAGTGCCCTAATCTCAGGAGTTATAGTGCCACCTCCTGAAATATGACACATAATTAAGTATGAGGTTAATTGAGAGGTCCCTGTACAAACTCCTCCTAATACGTGCCCTTGTCAGACGTTACAGTTATACTTTCTGAATTTGACACAACATGAAGTATGAGCTTAAATTAGAGGTCCCTGTACAAACTCCTCCTAATACGTGCCCTTGTCAGACGTTACAGTTATACTTTCTGAATTTGACACAACATGAAGTATGAGCTTAAAGGAGAGGTCCTGGTACAAACTGTTCCTGCTTCAGTGCCCTATCTCAGGAATTATAGCTCCAGTTCCTAAAATGTGACATAGAATTAAGTATGTTAATATAAATTATTTTGTAGGCAATAACCATGAAATTTGTATTTGCAAGAACTTCACACCTCTATAGTTTCAGGTCTGATCAAGTTAGGTAAAACTCAGACTTGAGTCCAAACTTGGGACTTGAGTACTCAACAAAATGTAGAAACCAAAATTATTTTAGATAAATGGAAAGAGAAGCAATATAGCTATAATGATTATCAACAGATATACATTTTTTTTTGTGTTAATATTATATAAGAAAACAATTCACTTCTTCTAAATATCAAAATGGATAATAATACAAAAATAAAATAAAAATAACACAAGAGTCACTTGAAGAAACTGATGCTCTACTGACCAAATATTTTTTCCAGGAATCCAAGATAAGACCATTTCCTCTTTTCAACTGCTGAGTGTTGAAACCATCTGTGTTATTCTTGAACTATAACAATATTTTCAAGATGGCCAACATGACTGTTATATTGAAGTTCAGATTGGCACCATTTTCATTTAGAACCATGCAGATATCATTAGAAATCTTTGTGTGCAACACGTATGTTGATATGACCATCCATTCAGAAGTAGCATTAACAAAATTTTCAAGCTGGCTTTGTCAGCCATAATGGATGTAAGATTGGCACCATTTATATTTAGGACCAACTAGATATCATAAGAAGACTTTGGTTGAAAATCCCATGTCAATATGACCATCCATTCAGGAGGAGTTGCAATAACAAGATTTTCAAGATGGCCACCATGACAGCAATACTGGATATCAGACTGCCATTATTTTCATTAAGAACCAAGCAGGCACCATAAGAAGTCTTTTAGTGAAAACAGCATGTTGATATATCTTTATGTTTAGGAGTAGTCATAACAATATTTTCAAGATGGTGGCCATATTGGATGTCAAATCAGCACCATTTTCATCTGGGACCAACTAGATATCATAATAAGCCTTTTGGTGAAAACCCCATGTTGATACAACTTTCCATTCAGGAGGAGCTGTGATAACAAGATTTTTAAAATGCCTGCAATGGTGGCCATATTGGATGTATGATCAGCAGAATTTTCATTTAGGTCCAACCAGAGATCATAAGAAGTCTTGTAGTGAAACCCCATATTGATAATACCATCTGTTTAGAAAGAGTAGCAACAAGATTTTCAAGATGGACACTGTGGTGGCCATATTGGATGTCCAAGCAGCAGCATTTTCATTTAGGATCAACTAGACCTAGGCATGAATGTGTGTGTAAAGTTTCATGACATTCCTCCAAGTAGTTACGAGGAGTAGCAATAACAAACTTGTCTAACAGGCAGATGGATGACAGACTATGGATGGATGACAGATGATGGACCAGTTAAGCTAAAAAATAAAACTAGAATTTTTAAATACAATCAAATCTGTCCCGATGGTCACCTTTACTTAGCAGTCAACTGTTCACAACAGCCATTCTAATTCCCCCCCCCCCCCCCGAAAATTTGCTATATAAATATCCTATATGTAACAGTCACCTGCCTTTTGCGGTCAGCAGCCAGGTGTTTCCTAACCAAACAGTGGTTTCTCCTTGCCTTAAGCGGTCACTGGTGCATATCTACAGCAGTGACTGCTCCATCTTTTACTTCATGAAGAAGGCATTGTTTAGATAAAGGAATATCATGTGAATAGATGTGCAAACATTTCTTATCTCGCTTTACTCACCATGCTGCAGTCATGTTGATACAGTAGTGTAACTCAAAGGTGTCACTATGTCAAATTTGAAAACAAGGCAGTTTTTATCATTAGGGCACAGGGTTGAAGCAATTTATTTGCTGAATGGTGGGAAAAGTAGTTGTGTTACTGCAGCAGAAATGGAAGTCACCTTTTGTGCCAGTGTGACAGGTATAGTTAGATATCTTCATCTATTTGCCTGTGAATTAAAGCTATCTCTGAAAAAAAAGTTCATATTTGAGAAGAGACATGAGTTACATCCCCTTCATTAGGGTCGGAGAGGTATTTCAGACCAGAAGCAGTCAACGAAGTATAACACAGAGAAGTGATTTTGTGCTTGATTCTACTGCGAACAGGTAGCCAGTGGAGTTTGTGAAGAAGTGGGGTGGTATGATCCGTTCTTGGTGCTCTAAGAATGATCCTTGCTGCAGTGTTTTGGACCTTTTGAAGTTTCTGAAGAAGACACAGTGGCAGACCAGAAAGAAGAGTGTTACAATAGTCAAGTCAAGAGAGTACTAATGAATACACAAGCGTTTTTGTGGCATTAATTGTGAGAAGATTGTGAATAGTGCTGATGCGTCTCAGCTCCAGGTATGTTGCTCTGCAAGTGTTCATGACATGCTGGTGTAGTGAGAGGGAGCTATCAAAAGTAACACCTAGATTCCTAAGTGATTGTCTAAATTTAATGGGGGTGTCACTGATATTAATTGATTCTGGTAACAGGAGGGCTCGAGAAATTCTTTGCGGGGTAACAAGCATGGCTTCAGTTTTATCATCATTCATTTGTAGCTTATTACACCTCATCCATGACTTAACATCAGAGATGCACTTCTCTACGTTTTGGATGGTGGAAGCGACTTCATTTGGACAGCTAGATTTGTAGAGTGTCATCAGCATACAGCTGGTGGGACACAGGGTGGCGATTTATAACACTTGATAGGGGCTGTGTGTAAAGAATAAAGAGGTGTGTAAAGAATAAAGAGAACTGGTCCTAGAACCGAACCCTGTGGGACACCGTAACAAAGATTATCTGGGCTGGAATGTTTATTATTTACTGAAACAATTTGGTTTCTTTCCATTAGGTATGACTTGAACCATGATAAAGCAGTACTGTGGATGCCAAAAACGTGCTGCAGACGATGAAGTAAGATATAATGGTCAATTTTATCAAAGGCTGTGGATAAGTCAAGGAGTGTGAGAACTGAAATCTTACCATCGTCCAAATCAAAAAGAAGGTCATTCGCAACTTTTAGGAGGGCAGTTTCAGTGCTGTGAGAGGGGCGATAAGCCGACTGGAAATTACTGATGAGATTATGTAAATTTAAGTGAGATGCTATTTGAGACAGAACAACTTTTTCTAGGACTTTTGACATGAATGACAGGACGATAGTTTTGCAAGTTGTTGGGGTCAAGGGTTGGCTTTTTCAAAAGGGGCTTTACAATAGCAGCTTAAAAAGTGATGGAAAAACACCTGTAGAAAGAGAAGTATTTATGACGTTGGTCAGAGCAGGCAATACAGCATCAAAACACTCAAATAGCAGTGATGTAGGAATTGGATCTATTTCACATGACTTTGGGGCGAACTTCTTTAGGAATGTTCGTAGAAAATACATAGATACAGGCTGAAATGTTGTGAATGGGAGTTGTTGAAATTCTGTATCATAGCTATAGGGTGAGGATGGGTCAGGTTGTGTGATGCCGTCAAGGTGATCTCTGATAGTTTTCACTTTGTCGTGGAAGAAATTTGCAAACTGATCTGGTAGACTGTCTGGGGAGGCTGTGGTTGGAAGTGGTGTAGGTTTGTTCTTCGCTAATAATCTGTCTGTGATGCAGAAAAGCTGTTTGCAGCTGGTACTTGCAGTGATTTTTGTACTGAAATAGGTGGATTTTGCTGCATGCAGTATATAGGTGACATTGCTTTTGGCAGCTTCATAAATCTGCTTATGTACTGTCAGACCAGATGACAGCCACAATCTCTCGGTTTTACGGCATTCCCTCTTGGCGGCACATAGCTAGTCGCTTATGCTGCTGTACCATGGAGCACATTTCTTCACAGAGACTTGACTTGAGGTTGTAGGGGCATGCTTATCAAGCATTGAACGCAGGCAATTGTGGAGTTGTTCCGCAGTGGGATTTTTTTACAGCTGTTAGGTATGAACTGATGTCGTTGGATAGTTGAGTTCTGTTAATCAAGCTGATGTTTCGTTTTGAAGTGTAAACAGGTGGTGGGTATGGGACAGACAGATCAAGGAGGCATATGATGCACAGGTGGTCTGATGTAAGTTCATGGGAGACAGTAGTGGATCTCAAAATATCATTGTCAGGTCTATACACAATCCAGTCTAATATGTGGCCACTTCTGTGGGTTGGTATGCTAACTGACTGTGCCAGGTTGAAAATGTGAATATAGTCTAATAGTTTTGACACATGCGGGTTTGTAGGGCAGTCGAAATGGTAGTTGAAATCTCCTAGAATCATTAAGCCGCTATTGGTGGAACTACAGAATTCAAGGAGGGCTGGGAATTGTTCCAAAAACAGAGAATCAGATAATTTATTTTTTCGACTAGGTGGTGGGCGATAGAGGCAAAAGAAATGGACTGACCTTTTCTTCAGTGTTAGAGTTGCTTGAACGAGTTCAAAAGATGTATGTTCAAAGTTGAAGCTGGATGTGAGTGTGAGACACGAGAAAATGGTGTTTTTGGCAATGACAGCAATGCCTCCTCCTCGTGAGGGGCGCGGAAATGACATCATCCTGTAGCTGTCGGGTGTCAAATCGGAACATTTTCCCACATCTCCCGATGTATTAAGCCAGGTCTCAGTCAAAAATAAGATATCGATGTTATGGTCAATGATAAAATTGCAGATTTCTGTTCATTTTTCGGGAAATTAGAGGTGGATGGTAGAAGAGGTACTTGTATCAAGTTCTTGCTGTTAACACAATGTAAGTTTGAGGTGTTGAAAGGCGTCTTGGGCTGTAATGGTGGTGAAAGGTGAATAACTGCGATTTTTTGACCTGTCTGTTTCCGGCGTCCTGATCGAAAAGGATGAGTCTTTTTACGTGGTCGGGTGCATTTCGTTGATAAAGAAAATGAGTGTAATTCGAAAGCTTTAAGTTTAGAGCACAATGCTGAATGATGTGCTAAGTGGATATTGTTTATGGCGCACAGTGAGTCTTGATTATATTTATGAACAATAGGGACCACACGTGGTGGACAGACGCTCCAATATGGTGGGCTGACGAGTGGAATGAGCTTGCTAAGAGAAAAACTGATTGTTCTCGCTTCCAAAACAAGAGAATGGAAAAACACATACCAAAATGAAGAGCAAAACATGATGCACGTAATAAACACAACACACACAGACAACGAAACGAATAAACTATCCTAATGCACAATAAATTCGGAACAGCTGCCTCAGCCTGCTAGGCGATGACAAACCAGATCTGATACTGATACAATGAATCATTCCTACTTTTTCCTCCTGGAATATTCAATGTATAATTATAACTAGATTTGTATTTGTAAAACACATACCGGTATGCCCCACACTGCAACCATGCAGACCAAAAGGAATTGAAATAAAGCTTTATTATTTTATTTTATTTTTTAATATTCCAAGTTTACTAACTTCTAGTAGATACTCCCTGTGGTCTGGTGACATTACATGGTTCCTGAGTGGGGAGGAAACTGAACATTGCAGAAACTACTGACATTTGGTGGGTGGCCTCTGACCATTGCATATATTAGCCAAAGGAAACAAACCTGGTACCACAGAGATGCAAAGCAAGTGCACAAGGCAAGGGGCTACAATCAGCGCCTTTTAGGTGTAAAATTACCATCATTCCTACTTTTCTTCCTGCAAAATTCAATGTATAATTATAACTAGATTTGTGTTTGCAAAACACTTATGCCCCCACTGCAATCATGCACACCAGAAAGTCTAAATCCAAAAAAATTCAATAAGTTATAACATTTGGAAATATTGCTGTAATTGCATACAATTCTAATCAAATCATCTAGATATGCATACAAACATGCATGCCAAATTTTATTTGTCCATCTAAAGTGCTTTTGATTTAAATTTTTATTAATAATTGTGTAAACAAGTATTTTTGGAACAAAAAAGTCACAAAAGTTAAAAAATGTATAAAAAAATTGAAAAACTGCTGTACTGGCCTTCAAATCTAATCAAGTCATCTCCATATCAATAAAACTATTTCCACAAGTGGCTTTTTATTTAATTATGCTAACAAGGTTTTTTTCAGAATTATAGTCCAAGCCCAAAAAGTACAAAAGTATGTTTTAAAAAATGGCAAAAATTCCTATAATGACCCTAAAATCTAACCAGGTGATCTACATATTAAAGCCAATATGCCCTAGTCAATTTCTTTTTACTACCGAAAGGTGTTTTTGCTTATTCATGCTAACAAGGTTTTTGTGAAAAAGTCCAAGTCCCAAAAAGCTCAAAAATGTAAAAAAATGGAAAAATTGCTGTAAAGGCTTGAAAATCTAAGGACTGTTCCATTTAAACATATGTGGTACCAAAGGAAGGCACTCTTTAACAAGTATATGCCAGGGTACCCTGATTATTCAAAGAGTTCATAAGATAATGATACAGAATTCTAAATTGCCCCTATGGGTGACTACTCCACATTGAAAATGCCTTCTCAAAGGCCCAAGTAAGTTTTACTAGCCCGGTCATCTACATATGCATACAAATATGTAAGTCAAATTTAATTTGTCTAAGATGAATGGATTTGCACAATCTTGATAACAAGCTTCTACAACAGACATATGGCTGTACATACAGATGTATCATACTTGCCAACCTTCCAGACTGTGTTGGGGGGTTTTTGAGACACAAAAACTATGTTTTATGGTCCCAAGGAGGGTCAGCGCATGTGACCCAAATAAGTGACATTGTACAATTGAGAAAAAGTTATCTACTCGTATAAGCCAAAGAAAATGGCAAATGCGACAAATTATCATTTGCACACTCACATAATCACAATACAACAGACATTAAATAAAAAACAAAATACACAAAGTTTATATCGTTAGAATCTATTGGACAGTGTAATACTGTATTTACTAGTTTTTTCTGACTTTGCTACTCTTTGTAACTTATTGGAGGGTTTAAAGGTGATGTAAGTGCATGGTTCATTCAGCCCCAGAGAGTTTTTTCATATTAAAATTTAACTTCCTCTGTATGTCACTTTGTTTATCATTGTATGCTGCATAAACAGGTACAAAAGTTGAAGAATAAACAGAACTAATTAGTGTGCCACTATAGCAAAGGGACACTACTCTTGTATCATTTTCTTTTTTCCACCCAATTTGATCTCATATTATTTATTTACTCATTCATTGTTTTTGGAAAATACATATATAACAAATATTCTGAATTGTAGAAGTGCATTCTTCAGTTTGAACATTTTGCATTCAACAACCAACACTTCCTACAGATTAATGGAACTGAAATGGACACTAAAATGACACCTTTGTATGCCAATATTTTCATCGGACAACAAAAGCAAAAGCTCCTCAATGAGAGAACCTTTAATAGACTTCTAAGCTGGTGCAGATTCATTGATGACACAGAATCAACATGGATCCAAATAGGTGAAATTTCAAAATATTTTTTCAATTCACCAAATTTGCTAAATTTACATCGGAGCCATCAAACAGAACCACCATCTTCTTGGATACTCAATCTACCCTCCTGGAAGGGAACATAGAAACTGTCATGTAATCTAAACCAACTGACTCTCACCAGTATTGATTCTCAACCAGCTACCACCCCCAGTACACAATAAAAATTAATCTGTATGGTATGTGTATTCGGACCAAATGCATATGCTCTAATCCAGCTTCCTTTTAAAAGAGACTCAGACAGCTCAAGAGGCACCTTAGAAGGAGCGGATACAGAAGGAGCTATATTGAGGAGGCTATTAACAAAACTGAACTCCTCAACAGAGGAGTCCTCCTGAAATATAAAACCAAGAAAATCAACAAACACATCCCCTTAGTGGTTACTTTCCACCCTGACACTCTGATGCCCCAAACTTACAACATATCATTTAGAAGCACTCAGCGCCAGATTCAATCCTCCAAATGTCTGAAGGGCATACTTCAGCTAATTGCTCTAAGTCTCATACTGTAGATCTAAAAATCTTAAGGACCACCTGGTATATGCCATGGTAACTTCAAACAAGACCACAGATTCAGGCGTATACTGTCCCTGGAGAAACTACCAACTTAATCTAACCTGGGGTGGACTGATATAGAACACACAGGCAAGGAATTATACAGGATACTACAACTGAAAACTCATGGGAAGTTCAGCATAAATGAAAAAGTCTAACCTTCCCAATGCAATCTTATCAAAACATCAGCCCTACATCAGTTTATTAGACATATGCAATTATTGCAATAATATTGACCCAAGCAAATATTCTGTAACCCTTTACATGTATTATTATTATTATTATTATCGTTATTATTATTTTAACTCTTGTCCATTATCCCGCTACACCATTCCTTTGACATATTTCCTTTAGTACCTCCATGCATAACTTTACCAGGATATAATTTCTTTTGTAAATTTTGTAGAGGGCATTGATTTTTTGCCACACATGGTTTCCGTTATTTGTCACCACTCTGGAACATTTTGGTTCTTTGTGCAATAGGCACCATGATCCCGTCTTTGATTTTTGTTATACAACTTTGTTGGGCTGAAGGCAGCACAAAATGGACATGTAGTTTGCCTGTTTTAAGACCATTTTTCAATTTTGTCTTCTTTCTTTCTTCTATTTTTTTAATATGTTGTTTGTAGATTATCTGTCATTCAAACACATAGAAGTCAAGAATTTCTCTTGGCTTTTGTGTTTAGTGTTTGTTTTGTGGATGTAAGTTATTTCTTCCCCTGATGAAGAGCTTCAATGTCTAGATCGAAAAAATTGGGAAACTGTTTTGTATCTGTGCCATTATCAATTCTTCTGTCAATTATATATATATATATATATATATATATATATATATACATACATACACAGTAAAGATTGTTTATAACGTTTCAGACTGGGATTTTAGAACGTTATAACCGAGTAACATTATATCCTAATTCATTTATTTTTCAAAATGATTAATTTATGTACTTATCTATGTTGATGACATTGGACATACATATAGTAAACAATTTATACTGGTATGATTACAGTCAGAACTTGTATGTAATGGTAATACAATTTTCAAAAAACGACATACATTTGTATAAATACATGTTATCATGAAGAAGAAAAAAAGAAAGATAAATCAGTAAGTTTTACCATCTGATGAAAGTATCAACATACATGTACATATATCAGCTGGTGAACCATAAAAATCACTTTTATGATAAAACATCTTTGTTCAATAATTTAATGACTAATAAATTAGTCCTTTATTTATTTGGATGGAAAGAAATTGTCAATTAAACAAGACAAAAAATCAAAATGCTTACTCAAGTGTTT
The DNA here is from genome assembly GCA_029931535.1 of Margaritifera margaritifera. Lineage (NCBI taxonomy): Eukaryota > Metazoa > Mollusca > Bivalvia > Unionida > Margaritiferidae > Margaritifera > Margaritifera margaritifera. The sequence continues at coordinate 1,792,309 of JAQPZY010001293.1, forward strand.
CTACCGAAATCACTTTTTTGATAGGTCTTTCCTTTTTATCTCACCTCCACCAAAGGACAGCCAAATTTTAATTAAAGACTCAAAAACCATCATGGACCACATTTGATCCCTTTATTTCTTATAATACCTCAAAAAACATCCCCCATTTGGCCTAAACTCTCCAGATTACAACAATAAGGAAATCAATTACCAACTTGTTGTGTATGCATGTTAGCCTTAATCCCATTATTTAGCCATGCATCAATGCACCAGTTGCAATGACTGCTGGAATTTCATTACCCAGTAGACTGGTTCCGGCTAGTTACTGTAATGTATGGATAGAACATTTAAAAATACCATTTTTTGTTTCAATTAAAAAAAAAATCTGTTAATTTTCAAAAGCAGTAGATTTCAACTATAAAATGGTATGTGCAGCAGACTGCCTTAAAAACGTTTTTTTTTTTGGTCCTACCACCGATACAATCACATGTATGTTAAAGCCAAGTGAGCACTAATTATAGGTAACCCAGGCAATCTGTTCCCTATTCATAGGTCACATACTTCACTTTTTACACAAAGTTTACAGCTTTTGATAGAAGAATGGTAGGTAGACGATCTTCATAAGGGTAAGGGCATACATGGGGACACATATTAATAATTTACTAGTCTTTCAACAACTTGAAAATAAAATGCCTTATTTCATCAGTTTTCTCAGGCAAGTTGGATTTTTTTTTTTTGACAAGCCAGATGGGAACTTCACTTAGAATACAGGAGGGGCCTGATCTGAAATTAGAGGGGCCCCAGGCGTCGGGCTGTTGGATTTTTGTACCACTGACCGCCATTGTTTACCTGGCTTTGGCATGTCAGGTGATAAAAACATTATAATTGAGCTAAATTTTTTAGGTGGATGACACAAATCAGACACTATAATCAATTAAACGTTGTAACAAAGAAACGTTATAACAAAGCCTTTGGAATACATATTAGGAATTTGGCCAGAGAATTTAAATTCTGAGATTATAACAGAGGAAACATTGTATCCAAGAATGTAATAAACAATCTTTACTGTATATATAATATATATAATGCTGGCATATAATATACTTTTGCTGTCTCACCTGTGTTTGCAGCAGGTGACAAGTTGATTTTGTAGCAAGGAACTGTAAAGGAGGAGGTGGGGATGATCTCAGCCACCAAAATTTTGTTAATGTACAACCAGAGTGCATCTCCCCCTCCAACTGTCACTTTTTCTGTCCCCAAGAACCTGAAGGCCCCTCTAATAGCACTGGTAAACCTGAAATGAACATGAACTTATGAGATATGTTACATAATGGCCATCACCTTGTTACTTGTTACTTTTCCATGTAACATTTTGTGCTAGTAACATACATTTTACATGATCTACAACATGACCCTAAGCTTTTACATTATGCAGATAGTGAGTGAATCTCTTTTTTTCTATCTAATCAGTCATTGATCAAAAAGTGGAGCTTTAAGGCTCACTAGCCCCACCAATTTAAGCTGTCAATTTTTTATTCTTATCCACTTATGTTGCAAACCCTGCCTTCAAGATCAAAAGCTCCAGGTCTTGGTCTGGATTGAATGCATGCTAAAACCAAATGGCACCTTTAACTACACAGGTAACTCTGAAATAAACTCATTCCACGACTGAAAAAATAAGACCAAAAAAAAAAAAGAGTGCATCTCTATGTCCAACAGCACTTTCTTTGTTTCTAAAACGAAAGAGCAACTAACACTGTATGGCACTGGTAAATCTGTTAAACACATATTACACAGCTCTACCTCATTGTTACAAATAAGGTAACTGGGGTCCATTACTGCTGACTGCATTATGTACCGAACTTCTGTAATGCAAAAGACTGAAAACTGGATGAATGCATAGTTATGGATGCAAAAGGATTATGTGTGGTGTTGGGGAAAAAAAAGATGATATCTAGATGTAACATAAAAGACATCATTGTCACCTCAATGTAATTTTAAACTCAAACTGGTCAAATGATAGCATTATGAAAATAATGATAGTACTGTAATTTTGTGCTATTTTTTTTTTAACACTCCAAACTCAATATGCATTTGGTAGGTCTATATCATGGGTGTCAAACATATGGCCTGCGGGCCAGATACAGCCTGACAGACTCATTATTTATTATTATTATTTATTATTATTTATATCAAATCTGGCCTGCCATAGCAAATGAGTTTGATACCCCTGGTCTATATCTTAGATAATTACTCAAAACTTGGCACAGATTTTGTCTTCTTTCAGATCTCACTTGACATTCACTACAAATCTAGTTCTGACTTAGGTCAGTAAAAATCCTTTTTGGTTAATATTCATTCAGCAAACAGAGTTTCTCAATTAGTTTCTTTGCTTCAAAATTGGTGTTTAATGAATGGAGAACATAACAACCTGAATCACATTTACAATTCTCATAAAGTCTTGATGATGTCATGGATTTCCCTGGGTTGCCTCAGTTGAAAATTCCATTCATGTGGGTCAACTTTCATCACAGAAACACACTTAAACAAACTGAATCCACTACAGTACATGTATATGAAGACATTCTTGCTTTCTAAATGAGTTAAAGCAGTATGCTGATAGGGTGCATATTTATATGTCTACACACCTGCCATATTCCCAGCCAGTGTTGGGTGGTTTTGAGACTCAAAAGTGTGTTTTGAGATCCCAATGGCCCGGTGTCAGTACATGTGACTCCAAAAAAGCGATATCGTCCAATTGAGAATCATCATAATGCCGTCTTTTCATATCAACCTATAGAAAATTACTGGAAATTCAAATCTGAACAAAAGAAAATAGCATATATGTTTTCCTTGAGGCATTTAATACACTCATAAACAAAAAATAGTTGGTAGACTTAGCATTGTCAAATATCATCACCACACACATATACATTTGTGCATACACTCACTTAATCACAACAACACAGATGTTAAAAAAAAAATTTAAAAATGAAAATCAATTTTCTGTTGTTAAAATCCATTGGAAGGTGGAATATTCTTAATCTTATGAAGTCTTTGCTGCTGTCAATAGTTATGCATCTCTTTCATTCAACAAACTTCAAACAAATTGGGTTGTTCCACTTTGTGTACTTTACCTATGCAAATAAGCCTAATGGGCTCTCCCGTTTTCATCGGCCTTAACACATCACCCTAACAATTTGTCAGCCAATTTAAGTGATATGTGAAATGGTGGTTGTTTATCTTGACCACCTTACCTTTTAATTGCCTCTATGACAATTAACTGCATAAACTGCCCCAAGGATAGTTTTACATCAGCTCTAAGCAGGACTGTTTACCTTTTATACATACTACATGTTATGGGCATATTGTGACCATTGGTCAAGAAATCTCTCTCTCTCTGTTTGTTTTTGTTTTTATTCCTAAGATTACTCAAAACTGTATTTTTCGTAACATGACTGTGTCAGGGGATTTGGGACTAAAACAGTCCTTACCTCAAGTGCAAGACAAAGTTTGGTAACTATGGATGTTGGACATCTCAAGGTATTGTGCAGAAACCATTTTTCTTCTTTCAGTCAATGACCTTTACCTTTGACCTTTAGACCCCTAAACTGATAGGATTCTTACTTACCCCAAGTTCAAGCCATTCATAAGTTTGGTAACTGTAGATGGTGGATAATATTGTTCGGAAAACAAATTGGAAAGAAAAAAAACAGGAAAATATGAACAACATCATAACATAATATGTTCTATCTTAGGGCAGGCAAACAAAAAACCAGACATGTATCCCTCCTCAGTCATTTCTTTTTTAAATGTATACTAAGTTTGGAGATACATCAAGCATAATATAAATGAAATATGACAAATTTAAACCATAGACATATAAGTGACCATTTGTTATGTGTCTCTCACCCAAAGTTATGGAATGTCCCACTACAGTCTGCTTGGTACTGAGCTCCATATCCTTGACCATCCACTGGGAAAAATGCATTGGACCAGTACCTGTATTAAAACAACAAAAAGAACAAATTGTATTATGAGTTGGGCTCATAACAAATAAACCCAGCAATCAGAAAAACTGCCCATGTCTTTCAGATACATACATACATACATATGTATATATATATATATATATATATATATATATATATATATATATATATATATATATAAAATACAAGTAACAGTATCTCAAATCAAGCTCATTTTATTGATAACTGACCCAAATATGAAAAATATATGACCAAAATACAAATACAATGAAACCAGTCCTAGTAGACACCTCTAAATAAAGGACAACTACCTATAAAAGGAGGTATTCATCAAGTCACCTTTTTAAAACTTTGCCTACATATGAGCTCTATATCAAGGATGCCTGTCTATATAGGACAAAACTGTGCTGTCACTTGAGGGTCCAGTATAGATGGGTTATGCTGTACTGTACAACCTCAATGTAAATGACGCTCATCTATAAGAAACCAAAATTGTGTGGTCATTTGAATGTCCAGTATTTACAGGTTACATTGTACAGCAGGACTTCTATGTAAAGGACATCTGTCTATGATGGAGAAACTTTTGTGGTCCCTTGAGTGTTCATTATAGACAGGTTGCACTGTACAGTATGACCTTTGTGTAAAGGACACCTGTCCATAATGGACACAATTGTGTCTACTGAGTGTCTTTTATAGATTGGATTCACTGTATTCCATAGCAGTGTGCTTGATTTATTTCAGAGCTCTAGATAAGGATTTAATAAATTTGGTATTTTACTCCCAGGATTGTAACTGATGGGGTATTTTGTGAATGCCACAAAACAAAGTTACTATTCCAAACTGCATGTGTCTTAATCATCAAGACATTAATGATGCCTTTCTGAATGTGCCAAAATTCATGATGCAGTTGATTATATGGCTCTGTCTGAGTGAGTGTTCTCACAGGATCAAGTACAGTAAAACCTGTCCCGAGAGACCACCCCTTCTGCCAACAAAAGTGGTCTCTCAAGACAGGTGGTCTCTCATAACAGGTTTGTGCAACAGGTCCAGTTTCCATGATCAAAATTCAGCGCTGTTTAAGAAGGAAAAATAACCAGAATCACTGTACATGTACAGTATTATTTATTCATGATTCTTGTTAAAATATTGCATGCATTCATCTAAAAATAATTTTATATAGCAATAAAGATACACATCTATTATAAAATATGAATCACATTTATATTTGAAGATCACATGCATATGTATTAGTATATGAATTGCAAAATTAACTAAGGTAATATTCCACCAGTGTTAGAATTTTCCTCTTTTTCATTGGAAGTTCTGCCATTATAATTAAGGTGTTAATGTTATCAGTGATCAATTGTAATAACAACTGTTGTGCTTTTGATCAGGCTTTGGGGAAATACGGAATATATATATAAATATATATACACCACTCCCTCAATAACTCGCGCCCGAATAACTCGCAAACCCGCTTATCGCGCGGGGGTGAGGCATGGATCCCATTTTTTTTAATACTAGAAAATGCCAAAAACATTGGCCCCTATTTGTTAAACGTGAAAAAAATCGAGATTTAAATTGGTAAATGCAACCTTGATATATCACTCGTTTTATCATTGAAAACAGTGGTTGGTACCCAGAAATTTTAATCAACGTCCTGAAATTCTCAACTTTTAATAAGAAGTCATATATTTTGTTCAATTTTCTTTCCAAACAACATTCTCAGTACACTGTAAATAACAATATTTGATGAAATTTTGATCAATGGAAATGTCACTAATTCCATCTGGTGGCAACAATTTAAAAATACCAATTAAATAAGTTTTGTCAAATGAAATTTGTGTTTTAGTTCTATCTTTTAATTTGGTTTCAGTGTAATCATCATAAATGCAATATGCCCTCTTGTATTCAAACATGAAAAATATCATTCAATCGTCACAGCTACATCCGCGACCGTTTCCGTGAAGACCTAATTAAGTGCCGACTGTTTTTTTTAATCTTCAACTTGCGGAAGTATTTGTTGTTGTTACACTCAATTAAAAGCAGGCCTGCTTTGTATTATCAAGTTAATTACGTCTTTTGTATCAAATCAAATAAAGGGGGTGGAATAAAAGAAAAGTTAAAAGGCATGCAAATCGTACCTGTGTAAGAGCTAGCAGTCACAGCCGTGTGTCAGGTCAACTCGTTTCAATTGGTAAATCAAACACTGTTATAAATATTATTACGTAAGCAATATAATTAAAGTACCTTAAATTAGCCTGCTCATTCACAAATGTAATCAAAGATAGTAAGGCAACCAAGCGAAATGAGTAGTTGGTAAATAAAAAGCTTTGTTTCACAGATACAGTTCATTAGAGAGAAGCGAGTTCCAGAGTTTGTAGTGAACGTAAAATTTCTAAATTGCCACTTAGAGATTTCCTCAGGGATGAGTAAATGTTTCACTATTACTTTCAATGAAATCACGGCATCCATATTTTATTGATAGAACAATAAATAAATTGAGTTTCGAAGTTAATGGTTGTTTCGCAAAATATATGTCCCTAGTTTTTGTAAAAAAGGAATCTTGTTTTGTTGTGAATCAACAACAACAAAAAGCAGTAATGTAATACACAATGTATTCACGTACACGTATTGTTGAAACTGCTTGTACTAATGTTGATAACAATCTTTCAGCAGTTGGGTATTTTGAAAATAAAGGTAATTTATACAAAAAAGCGAACAACTATTCCCAAGGCAATTATACAACAAGTATTCAGCCATTAAACAGCCCCGTTACCCCGCCACCACTGTGGTTTTCTCAATGTCCAGCGGGGGTGGCATCCCCTTCTAAATTTTTTTATAGGTCCCTTGGTAACTCGTGCCCTAGCTTATAATGCAGTCTATGTTTTTGGACCCCGTTGTGTGCGAGTTATCGAGGGAGAGGTGTATATATATATATATAGCAGTGGTAACAGTGTTGAAATGCATATCTTGCCAAAAAGTTGTGGTCACTGGTCATGTTCTGCAGGTGGTTTCTTATGACAGTGCATTTATATAATAAAATCGATCCATACATTATGATTGTGGTCATAAAATGACAGGTGGTTGCTCATAGCAGAGGTTGCTCAAGACGGATTTTACTGCACTATTATGTCAAACATACGCCAACTTCAGGAACTTGTACTGATAGCACAGTTTAAATTGATCGAACCTGACATCATAAAACATGCACTGTGCCTAAGGAAAAAGCAATATATACACTGACAATTTTGGACTAAAAGATTTAAAATTAGATTGTTCTGCATAATATTAAATTATTAATTTATTCAATTTTAGCGAATTTGTCTGCATAAAATATGCAAATACACAACTCATCTTGAGATATATAACTGAAAAATATCTTTTTTAACATTTCAGTCTACTATTCAATCTACTAATTTCACTGACTCTTCATATCCCTTGTGATATTGTAACCAAGTTCTGAAAAAAAAACTGTTTTTCATCAGAAACTAATCATAAGTCATTTGGTTAAACTAATGTTTTGGAGAAAATATTTAACAAAATCCAGATGTATTTTGCATTTTGTCCTCATGTTTTAGTGCAGTTCTTTATGTTATGTATTTTGTCCCATTTTTTAAAAAAACTTCTGTTTCAACAAACAATTTCACTACACAGTCCCTAGGGGTTTGTGATATATTGATTCATGTGTTTATGCAGGAAATAAAGTAACTGCCAAAAA